>JBBMEG010000081.1:0-10213 GCA_037832605.1 Cyclanthera cordifolia
TTAAAATAATCGTGTGCAGCCTCAAACATACGTATTTGGTCATCCAAATCCTCATCTATAATTTGATCGATTGGAAAACTTTCAATATTGCATCTTTTCCTTGATATAGATTCTCCATGCTAAATCCATGTGTCATAACTTTGATGGATACCATTTACAAATAAACGGTCTCTTACTACATTCACATTTTGATACTTGACATTCACACATTTCAAACATGGACAACAAACAACATTTGACCATTTGGAATGTTGTAACACATTTTCTATAAAAATCTCAACTCCTAAACTATATTCTTGTGACATTCGATCCTTAAGCATCCATAACTTATCCATATCCCAACTAAAATTATACCTACACAAGGTAAAAATCAAAACACAAATGTTTAAGGCACTACGTATTTTAAGACACTACTTTAAAATTCAAAAATTAGTCGCTATTTCAAAATTAAAAAAAAAATAGTCACTACTTATAATACAAATTTAAAATATAAAATAAATAAAACTATTTAAAACATATAACTAAACACACAACAAATTCCTAAAAAATAGAAAAATAAATAAAAATAGCAAAAAAAATAATATTACCTTTGAAATGTAGGAGGTGGGAGAGAAGAGCCTGGATCCGTTCAACAAGTTGTAAAAAGAGACATAAATGAGAAGTGAAAGCAAAATGGTGAAGAATTTTTGGAGGTTTTGAGAAATACGAAGAGCTTTTTGAGGTTTTGAGAGGGCTTTTAGAGGGATTTGGTCGCAAGAAACAAGAAGAAAAGAAGACGTTTTTTGAGGGTTTTGGCCGCTGGCGGGAAAGAAGAAGAAGAGTCGTTTTGAGAGGGTTTCGGCCACATGTAAAGAGAAAAGAAAGAGAAGAAGAAGAAAAAAATGAGTTTTTTTGGGAAGAAGAAGAAGAAGAAAATGAATATTTAGAAAAAAAAATGGAGTTTCGATAGAGGGAGAAAAGAGAGGGAAGAAGAAAGAAGAGAAAAATGAAACTGAAGAACACCCTTTCGGCGCTCGCGCGAAGAAAATAGGAAGAATAGGGTTTTGGTGTCGATCCGACCAACCCCAAAAAAACTGAAAAATGCCTTTTAGTGTCGGTTAGACCGACACCAATGGCTTTTGCTGTCAATCCGACCGACACCAATTGTCTGTTGGGGCCGGTTTTGGGGTCGATTTTTCTATTTGGTGTCGGTACATTTGGTGTTGGTCTGACCGACACCAAAAGTAACAGATTATTAATGTGTGGTGTTGGTCTTGTCCAGACCGACACCAAAAGGGACCGACACTGTATATCCGTATTTTTTTAAAAAAGTTGGATAGACCGTCACCTATTCCCTCTTTTGTAGTAGTGCACCCTGAACAACACACGTGGAAGTTCATTGTCCAGACCCTTAATAAAACTGAATAATTCGAAAACAATAAGCATTCCAATAGCTATAGAAGAGTCCTAGAAGTAAAGACTTATTGAACAAGAGTTTCTACATTTTGAAAGAAAGGTAAGTGTATGTGCAACCGCTACTCTATGATATTACATCCTTGACATAAACAAACTAACACAACATTTCAACAACTTGAATAGTCTAAGTTCTTAACAAAAAATTAAGAGTAACAAAAGTCGCCCATGTCTTCAGTGTAAACGGCCAAATTTGGTCGGGTTGCTGAAGACCGCTAAAATAAATTACCAACTCTTCTAACTCTAACTTGTAGAAATAGTGTAACTGGTCGAATCCCAAAGAAGCAACAAATCAATTTCTCAATTTTTAAAAACAAATAAAATAGGGGGTTTTGGTGTTTTAATAAAATTCTAACGAAATAAAATAATAAAAATAAATAAATAAATTTATGAAAACTTATAATTCAAGGATTTAGTTTAATTCAATTGTAATATTGATAATAGGCTAATGCAATTAATTTGTTTTTCTCGAATTCAAGTAATTAATCTACCTATTTGGAAAAGCCACAATAAATCATTGTTCTTCTATTTTATTGACTCTTACCAAGCATCAAAACCAAACCTTATTATTTAATCAATTGAACACGACAACGTTCTATACCAACTAAATAATAACATTAAAATTAGTGAGAATGATTAAACCAAAATAAATTTATCGAGACAACTACAAAATAATTAATTTAAGTTTATTTGTTTTTCTAGGGTCTATCATGCTATGTAATTTGAAAAGGCCACAATCACACACACATGAGCCAACCCTTTGCTATAATTTAACAATCATTGAAAATAATTAAATATTATCGCAAAATCATATATAGCATGGAACGATTAATAAGAATAACTAAGGCATCAAATATTTAATTTATTAGCAATAAATAACAAATAAAATCAAGAAACAAATAATCCTTAAATTAATAGACAAATCTCTATTTGGGGGTGAAGCCTCACAAAAACATAATCGAATTAAAATAATCCTTGAATTGAAAGTAAAACTAGCTAGACATATTCAAAACAATAAAAATACATTAAAGATATAGATAAAAAAATGAGCACGACCATGAATGTAACATTCTCTGAGCTTCGATTCTTCAACCGTCCTTATTCTCATTTTTCATTTTTTTTTCCTCTTGTGGCCACCTCCTTTTCTCTTTCTGTCTACATGTATATATAAGATGGTTAAAAATCTCTACCCTAAATTAGACATGGGCTCAAATGAGCCCAATACATATATATATATATTGTTTTTCTTTTAATAATGACCAACAAGCATTCTTTTTATTATTTTTTAATTTCAACTTTTCTTAATTAAAGCAAAAAAAATCTAATATTCAAGCAAATTTTATTCATATTTAGCAATCCACCAAATAGGTTAAATAAAACATAATTTCTACATTTAACCTTAATATTCAATTAACTTATGGGAAAATTAATGCAAAAAATATAATTGTTTAAGACTTATTAAATTCTTCTGCACTTAATCCATGTTTGACCTCAAGTATGTCATAAATCAACATATTAGCTCTTCTTTCTACTCCATTTTTGCTCAAAATGTTTGAGATGTTTTTACTCTCAAAATAAAAGCACATCATGTTATTACTATAGGTTTGCAGGTGAATCAAATCTCTTCCAATATACATGAATTGAATACAAAAATCAAAGGGACTTTCATAAAGGTTGTATCGTGTCCTTTTTTTTAGTACAAATCTCTTCCAATTAGGTGTTTTTATGGTCAAAACGTCCAAGACTTACTCTTGCATGATAACGATGTCAAATAATAATCATGAAACACACTATTGAAGCCATAATTTTATTCCCACACGTTCTTCTTGCACTAAGAACTTTGGAGAAATAAAATAAATTTCTTGTGGCAAGAATTTCTCCCATGAAATTATTTTTTTCCACCGCGGATTTTTTTTCTTTTTTCATTTTCACCATTTTTTAAAAATTTTATTCACTTTTCATTTCCTCTCAATTAATACTACCAGGTAACATTTTCTCTTGTCTTGACAAAGGTGCAACTATTAAGGCCAACAAATATAGATGATCTAAGGTATAAAATGATGGAGTATAATAAAAAAAGAAAGAAAATCGGCTCAAAGTAGCTAACTAATGAGAAAACTTCAAAGTTGGGAATTTTAAGAATCCAAAAAGTGATTAATCCTAATTGCACTTATCATATTAAAACATCAATTAAAAAACAATGGTCTCAAAATGTATTTAAGCGCAAGTTCTAGAATAAGCATACCAAGCTTGATCATTCAACAAGAAATAAATTGAGTAAAATATAATGAACCGCTCATAGACTCAAATTCTCACTGAAATGGGTAATTGACATTAAGTCTTGTACATTTTTAATCAATAAATTAATGAGACACTATCATCTAATTTTAAAGAAAACACTAATCCCTAACCTATAGACATTCAAGGATATCAACAAAGATTCAAGGTTTCAAAAGAAAAGTCAACATCTATGAATTAAGAACATGCTAAATTTAAAGTAAACCTCCCAACACCTAAACTATACATTAATTGTCCCCAATGTATATCATATAAAGTAGCATGTTCACAAAAACAGTAAAAAGATAAGGAACGTGAACTCCCTGGATGTATGAACAACTTGAATTCGATAGTTTTTGGGTTGAGAGAGTGGTGATGCTTTATTGAAAATAACTATCTGCAATAATTTAAAAGCAAATCACAAAAATAAATAAATAAATAAATAAATTAATTAATTAAATAAGAAGTGAAAAAAAAAAATGTTGGGTTGCCTCCCAAAAGCACAATTATTTAACGTCATTTTGTTCGACAACTTAAACATTCATCGGGTACATAAAATTCTTCAATTTTTTTAGTCATTCTTGCTTGAATCGATATAATCTACTAAATCTAGTAGGCTTTCCTACTTCTCAAAGGCACCAAACTCATATATATATTTGTTATTTTTGTAATATGAATGATTTAAATCAAATGGGAAAAATAAAAGTCAATAGATTCATGAGAATAAGAAAATGCAAGATCAACTTTAAGAGAATCTTCAAAAAATAAAATAAGATTGAACTGATCAGATTCATAGTTTATCACCTGAATTTCTTTTTCGTTAATATGCTCATTTTCGTCTTTCTCACATACCTGATATTGATATGACTCACAATTTACCAACTCATCTTCAGTGTTAATAAATATTACCTCAGAATTGTATACCTCGGTGGTATCGAGAAATTGTAGCTCTTTTAGTCTCTCCAACTTTCTCACCGGATTGGTTAATTTAGTAATTTGATGTCCCAAACTCTCCATGCTAGCTCTAGTTTCTTTTTGCAATTGGAGCGTATCTTGTTGAAACTGAAGATTGTTCTATTGCATTTGAAGAGTATTGTTAGCTTAAGTCTCAAATATATTTTATAAACACATACTCGAGCTTGAAGTCTGACTTTCTATTGAATCTTGAAATGGTCTAGTGAAGTCTTCAAAGTATTGCCTTTATTGTTCTCTTTAATTTCCATAGATAACATTTGAGTGATCTCTCCAATCATAATTGTAATGATCATAACCTTGGTCGTAGATCATTTGGTAGATCATAATCTTTGTCGTAAATCTTCCAATGGGTGTTGTCTTGCGTGAAATTTTGTTGCATTCTACCTACAACTATTTGACAAACCAAGTTAAACTGAGCTATATTGTTGAAAATTTTCTGCCCTATTTTTTCAATTAAAAGAAAACTAAATAAACAATGAGAAACTAAAATAGATCCTCGACAACGACGTCAAATTTGGTCGGGTTGTCGAAGCTTGTAGAAATAGTGAAACCAGGTCAATCTCAAAAGAGCAACAAATAAATTTCTCAATGTTTAAAAACAAATAAAATAAGAGTTTTGATGTTTTAATAAATTTTAACTAAATAAAATATTAAAAATAAATCAAACAAATTACGAAAACTTCTAATTCGGGTTTAGTTTAATCCAATTGTAATATTGATTATAGGTAACACAGTTAATTTAATTTTCTAGAACTCAATGAATTAGTCTACCTATTTGGAAAAGTCGCAATAAGTAGTTGTCTGACTCTGACCCAACATCAAAACCAAACGTTATTTATTCAATCTATTAGACACGATATCGTTCCATGTCAACTAAATAATAACATTAAAATTAGTAAGAACGACTAAACCAAAATCAATTTACGAGACGACTACAAATTAATTATTTTGGTTTATTTGTTTCTCTAGATTCTATCATGCAAGGTATGTAACTTGTAAAAGCCACAATCACACATACATGAGCCAACACATTGCAAAATCATGTATAGCATGGAATAGTCAAGAATAAACCAAGGCGTCAATTTAATTTATTAGAAAACAATAACAAATGAAATCAAGAAACAAATAATTCTTGAATTAAAAAACAAATCTCTATTTGATCTGAACCCTCACAAACTATAACCGAATTAAAATAATCCTTGAATTTGAAAGTAAAACTAGGTAGACATATTCAAAGAAACAAAAATAAATTAAAGATAGAAATAAAAAAAACAAACACGACCATGGATGTAATATTGTTTGAGGTTCGAGTCTTCAACAATCGTGTTTCTCATTTTCCAAATTTTTTTCTCTTGCGGCCACCTCCTTTTCTCTTTCTGCCTACATGTGTGTATATAGGAAGGTTAAAAATTTCTACCTTAAATTAGACATGGACTCAAATGAGCCCAATATATATATATATTTATTTATTTATTTATTATTGTTTTTCTTTTAATAATGCCAACCATCATTCTTTTTATTATTTTTTAATATCAACTTTTCTAAATAAAATATTTTTTTTTTTTAATATTCAAGCAAATTTTAGTCATTTTTAGCAATCCACTAAATAGGTTAAATAAAACATAATTTCTAAATTTAACAATAATATTCAATTAAATTAGGGACAAAATTTACACAATAAATATAATTATTTAAGACTTATCGACTGCCACATTCGAAACACGCACCAGCTCTTTATACTAAAATGGTACCTTCCGAAGTTTGTCAAGCGAAACCAGCAGCAACTAAACTTTAGTATTTACTAACAATCAATATTAATTAAGATAACGCATCTAACCTACATCTTCACCTCACTAACCTCACCCTACACTTGACCTTTTCCTATCTACAGCTCAATTATTGAACTCACTGTAAATAAATCGCCCTTAATCCTTCTCCCACCATTCACCCTTAAAGAACAGCCTCAATCCAGCAATCAAAACATTCCTGGTTCAGCATACCCACTTCTTAAGAGAAGATGTAACTTCAACACTTTAGAATATAGTCACATTCTAAGGCTTTTATTAATCATTTCCAAACACAACACTTAATTTACATGTAATTTAGAATATAGTCACATTCTCCAATGTTACCTAATATTTTAGACAACGGTCCCTCCTTGAGCATTCAATCCACAATACTTGGCTCAAAAGTTACAACTATTAGAGACTAAGGCTTAAACGGTGTCGTCTATGGTTTTGATTTCATCTGTACATAAAACGATGTCGTCTGTATTGTTAAATGGTTTGTTATTTTGCTGTATACGTGTCCTATACTGAGTGGCGTGTGTACTGCTCTTCTTCTGTGTACAATCTGTATTTATTCTACTGCTGTGTAAATTGAATTTATCGAATTATTCTTTACCAGGGCAATTTCTTCTTCTTCCCAATTTTATCTTTGTCTTGTTTTCCAACTTGGTATCAGAGCCAAGAATGGCTGAAAGCAATCAGTCGTCCGCTAGTAATACCAGTCCTGGAACCGTGTCGATTGGAACCCTAGCACCTTCTGCGCACCAAGTCTCTTCTTCCTTTGGCCATCCCTTGAGTACTGTCCTTACTGTTAAGCTTGATGAGAGAAACTATCTTCTTTGGAGAGGTATGGTCCTAGCTATATTAAGAGGTCAAAGAGTTGATGGGTTTGTTCTGGGATCTAAAAATCCACCATCTGAAACTATAGATTCTGTCAATGAAGCTGGAGAAAAAACCACAACGCCTAATCCTCTTCACGAAGAGTGGGTCACTATCGATCAGGCACTGTCAGGATGGCTGTTCGGATCGATGATCCCTAGTGTTGCTGTTGATGTTGTCAATTTTTCTACATCTCGTGAGGTCTGGCAAGCATTAGAGAAAATTTATAGAGCTACCAGCAAGGCCCGAATCAACCAACTAAGAGGAATACTGCAAAATACAAAGAAGGGCTCAACCAAAATGATGGAATACTTGTCTACAATGAGACAGGCTTCGGAAAATCTCAAGCTCGCTGGTGCCCCTGTTCTACTATCTGACCTAATATCATATGTTCTAGGCGGGCTTAACTCAGTATACATACCTATTATCAGCACCATTGAGTCTCAAGATATGGAGTCATGGCAGGACTTTCACTCAACTCTCATTACCTATGAAGGCACATTAACCAGGTATAGACCTTCTTCTTCTATAACTCCTCTGTCTACTGACCTGGTTGCAAACTATGCTTCCAATCGTGGACAGCGACATACTGGTCGTGGTTCAGGTGGTCGCAGCCAAAACTCTCGTGGCAGGGGTCGTGGTGGCACAAACTCGGGGGGGCGTAATGGATCAAACCACAACAATGCTGGAAATCTTAATTCTACTACCTCTGGCTCTATGAATCCCACGTCTGGTGAGTCAAAATATCATTGTCAACTGTGTAATCGTGATGGTCACACCTCCCCCTACTGCTACCAACGATTTGATGAGGACTACAACAATCCGAATGGAATGAGTAGCCGTACGGTTCGCCGTCCTTCTAACAACGGTGCTGCTCTTGTTGCAACGCCTGAAACTGTGAACGACCCGTACTGGCTTGCTGACAGTGGAGCAACTAATCATGTAACCTCTGATTCAGGTAACCTTCGGAACTGCCACAAATATTCTGGTAAGACAAAACTCAGTGTTGGTAATGATTCTAAACTACACATTGTTCATACTGGATCAAATTCTATTGGTAACACTTCTGGAAATGATGTTTATCTATCTAAAATGCTTCATGTGCCATCTATCTCTCATAACTTACTGAGTATTTCTTAACTGACTGCTGATAATGATGTATTTGTTGAGTTTCACCCATGTTTTTGTCTTGTGAAGGATCGGGAATCACAGAAGGTTCTGCTGCGAGGGGTTCTTAAAAATGGCCTTTACCATTTTCAGCTACATCTTGGAAAACCAAACCACTCTACTACTGGATCGTCTTTCAGTCCCTCACCTTCTGCATCTTTCCCTTGCCGTGCTATAGCAGCAGCAGCTGTCTGCAACGAGTCTTCTATTGGTCTGTCTTCGAGTCTTTCACCTTCTGTTTTGTCTAAAGTATCAAAAACTACATGGCACCGTCGTCTTGGTCACACGTCCAATCCTGTTCTACTCAATGTCTTGAAATCTTGTAATGTGCCTTTGTCTATAAATAACAATGAATTTTGTGAATCTTGCCAATTTGGTAAATCTCATGCTCTACCTTTTACTCTATCTGACTTTCATGCTTCTCAACCTCTTGATCTTGTGCATTGTGACTTGTGGGGGCCGTCCCCTTTTCCTTCTACTGCTGGCTATTATTACTACATAAGTTTTGTCGATAATTTTAGCAGATTCACTCATATTTTCCCATTAAAAACCAAAGGAGATGCCTTAACTGCCTTTGTTCAATATAAGGCCTTAGTTGAAAATCTCTTCTCTTCCACCATTAAAGCTCTCCAAAGTGACTGGGGGGGGGGAGAATTTCGCCCTTTCACAAGTCTTCTTCACCAATATGGCATAGAATTTAGACATTCATGTCCACATACTAGTCAACAAAATGGCATAGTTCAACGTAAACACCGTCACATTGTTGAAATGGGCCTCACTCTCCTTTCCCAAGCTTCGATGCCATTAACATTTTGGTGGGATGCTTTTGTCTCTGCTGTGTATATCATTAATAGACTTCCTACTCCTGTGTTGTAAAACAAGTCTCCCTGGGAGTATGTATACAAGAGATGCCCTGACTATACTTTTCTTCGTGTCTTTGGTGCCGCGTGTTATCCTTGCCTACGGTCCTATCAAAAACACAAATTCTCCTTCCATAGTACTCGTTGTGTATTCCTTGGTTATAGTGAAAGCCATAAAGGATATCGCTGTCTTGCATCCAATGGTCGTGTATACCTCTCTCGACATGTTAAATTTGACGAGTCTACTTTTCCGTTCAAACAACCCTTCCTTGACACCGACTGTTCTACCCCTTCACCATCGGCCTCAATCCCTACCTATGTCTTTTTTCCCAGTACTACTCTACCTGACTTATACCCTGCATCCCCTGTTCTGCCTTCACCAAACCCTGTCCCAGCATCTCCTATTCTCTGTCCTTCACCCGTGGAACCTCTTGCAGCAGCCGATGTCTCCCAAGATCTTATCACCACAGACATTCCTAATTCTCCATCCGCTGAAATTCAAACACAAGTTACCCCACCGCCAACACTTAATGTACATCCTATGGTCACACGAGCTCGAGATGGTATTGTGAAACCAAAGAAATGGGCTTATGTTACCAAGACAGAAGTCTCTGTTCCTCAACACATTGAACCTAAAAACACTCAACAAGCATTAAGCTCTATTCCATGGAGAGATGCCATGAACTCAGAGATCAACGCCCTTATTACCAATAAAACATGGAGTTTGGTTCCTCCTCCTGATAATGTCAATCTAGTTGGTTGCAAATGGGTCTTTAAAGCAAAAACAAATGCTGATGGCACTTTTCAGCGATGTAA
>JBBMEG010000082.1:0-10210 GCA_037832605.1 Cyclanthera cordifolia
GGCATCATGATAGCATTTTTGTGGTTGTTGATAGGTTTAGTAAGATGTCACATTTCATTCCATGTAACAAAACAGATTATGCTACAAACATGGCTAATCTTTTCTTTAGAGAAGCGGTTAGATTGCATGGTATTCCTAAAACAATTGTGAGTGATAGTGATGTATTTTTAAGTCATTTTTGGAAAGTCTTATGGAAAAAACTGGGTACCAAACTTTTGTTTTCGACAACATGTCCCCCTCAAACTGATGGAAAAACCAAGGTGGTTAATCGAACATTAGGAGCCTTACGAAGATCACTGATTTCTAAGAATCTTAATTCATGGGTAGAGACTCTACCATTTGTAGAATTTGCATACAATAGAGCTATACATAGCACCACTCATTGTTCACTATTTGAGATTGTGTATGGTTTTAATCCTTTAACTCCACTAGATTTATCCCCATTACCACCTAATATGTTTACTAGTGATGCAACATCTTCTAAAGCCGAATATCAAAGCATTGCACAAAGAAATCAAAGAAATGATTGAAAAGAAAAATCAAAAGCTAATTAATATCAAGAACCAAGGGAGAAAGAAATTGATTTTTAAGCAAGGCGATTGGGTTTGGGTTCATCTAAAAAAAGAGAGGTTTCCGGATCAAAGGAAGTCTACACTCCAACCAAGGGGAGATGGTCCTTTTCAAGTGCTTAAACGTGTCAATGATAATGCATACAAGTTAGATCTTCGAGGTGAGTACAACCTAAGTTCTACTTTTAATGTCGCTGATTTAACTCCTTTTGATATAGGCAATGAAGATCTTGATTTAAGGACAAATCCTTTTAAAGAAAAGGGGAATGATACGAATCCAATCAACAATCCATTACATGTACCGGAAGACCCTATTACAAGGAGTAAGGCAAAGAAGATTCAATAGGCTTATACACTACATCTTCAAATGCTTTCCAATGCACAAGAATAGACAAAGCTTTTTTAGGCCAAATTCATTTACAACATAAGCACAAGAAGTCAAGAAGAGAATAAAATGAAGATGGCATGAAGGGAATAAAATGGCACGAAGGAAATCATATATTGTGGAAATTCAACATTGCAGAATTTTTAATGAAGGAATTTTCCATATTTCAAAATTTTAGACTTTTTAAAATTCAAACATTGTCAAACAAGCTCATAATTGCTTAAGACTTCTTAGATGAGTTTGCTAGGTGCATTTAAATCCAATCTACCCTTTTGTCTAGCATTTAAGCCTCTTAATTGATGTACAATTGACTTTTGGCTTCGTAGGTGTTATTTTTCCACACACACTTTCTCTTTTACCCATCGCTCCAAGGTGAGGGCCTTACCTTAACACCCCCCCCTATCACCCTCTGGCTCAATTTAGGTGACCCTTTACTACTTACCATTGTCACCGAAGTCCGGCCTATTTCTTATTGTCTTTCGTTCACTTCACCCTTTTCACGTTTTCCACTCAGCCTATTTCAAGTGTTTAATTGGAGCATGTACCTTCTATAATTGAACTCCAACCATGACAAACAAGCATTAACACCATGGGTAAAAAATAACACGTGCACCCCTAAACATTTAACTTAAAATATAAATCACATACATTTAACACATACTCATCAATTAATCCAAATATATATCTTCCATTCAATACAAATAAATGTTTATCAAACCTATAAGTGTACTACCCAGCATGTATATCACCATATCCTCTATGTTCCTAACACCCTTACAAACAAGTTCCATTTCCCTTCTATCATAATTCCTCTTTACTAACCCCACACTAATTGACTAATAAAAACGATCTCTTGAAAATAACTACTCATCACAGTATCCATCAAACCTACTTTAACTCATAAAAGAAAGTTACCACCACATAATAGACTTGACTTATCCAGCTTATCGCCTTCTTTAGCTTCAAGCACGTTGGTTTAAAGTTTGATTTTAAGCTAGCAACACACCTTAATTACCATGCAACAAAATAACTATGAATTCTCAAGGAAAAGCATATATAAGAAGGTTTAATTTCTAAAATACCTTTCACCTCTAGTGGTAGACCTTTCCAATGTGTCGTCTGAATCAAGTCGCCTTTGTCTCTCTTGGTTTTACGCTTTCTTTGATAAAGTCCTTTTTATTCTTCCACACTTTCTGTTAACCTCACCATTTTGACATAATGTTTGTTTCCCCACATAACATCCATTCATACAAAATACTTTCCCTTCTCTATCCATTGCAACTATTGAAAAGTGGGCCGCACCCATAGTGTTACCAGGACTTAGGCACACTCAATTTAATTAGGTTATACACTCAGAACTAGATCCACTTGTACGTCCTACGTAGATCCACTTATACATCCTACGTACCTCCTACGTAGATCCACTTGTACGTCCTACGTAGATCAACTTGTAGTCCTACGTAGATCCACTTGTACGTCCTACGTACTTGTCAAGTGTTTATATTAATAAACAAAGGTTTATCGACATGAATCTTGAATGGCGTTTTAATATTAAATATGAAAATTTATGATTGCGTTCTGAAATATTAAATGTTCATTCTTAAATATACAATTATTAGGCCTTTAGGGCACATCCCCCAACAGATTTGATCCACCTGGGTGTTGATAATTAGATCTAGGGTTCTGATAATTTCTTGAGCCTTCACGAGATCCGCCTTATGATGATCCTCTATATCCACCACGTTATGGCTGTCTCTATGGATAATTATCAAAAAAAAAAAACCACGCACAGAGCTCCCATTTAAAGCTTCCATAGTTGTAGGGTTAGGTTCGATTGTTGAAGTGAGTTTTGTTACTCTTCTCTTCTACATCTAAGATTCTGCAAATAGATTCTATAGGATAACTGTAAGCGGAAATGCTATTACCAAATTCTTTCTAAGGGATTGCTTGTTAAGAGCGGACTTGAGCGATCTTTTCAACCAAGCAAAGCAAACTTCAGGGATGTTGGAGCGATCTACCGACCCTTGATTCCCATGGAGCTACTCCAATGCAAAACTTCAAGCTCTCCTTGGTGTACTCCATTTGCGTATAGATGTACGAAAGGCAGCATATTCAACTGGTAAGCCATTTAAGATGTGGGGAAGTGTTTCTTCATCGTCGATCACAACTGAAGTTGCGGCTAACTTGTTTACCAGATCCTTCACTTGTCGCGAGAATTGTTCTACTGTCTTAGAATGTATCTTTTCCACTATGTATAAAGTAAATGGTAAGGATAAAATATTTGAACGGATACCTATTTTAAAGAGATCGGCATAGATCTTGAGTAGTGGATGCCAATGTCACATGAGAGAAAGCCGGTGATGAAAGTGTCGCATTAATCTGAGTAATTAGTGCTTGATCTCTATAAGTCTACTACATAAATCCGGATTAATGACTATTGTAGAACTTGATGATGGCTCACTTTCGGTCGTGTAGGTGATGGTAAATATTGGTCTAGATTGGGTGTGGTTCTTGTCTATATGAACCACACCCAACGGTTTAGCCAGCATGTCAGCAATACAATTACAATCCTGCTTATAAAAAGAAAACGAAATTCCCTGAAAACGAGGAGGTAAATCAAACACATCCTCAACAATGTTGTTGAGGTTAGATGAATCTTGGGAAATCCTGTTAACAATGTTCATAAGTTTGTAAGAATCAGATTCCACCAAGATGAAGGGAAGGGGTCCCACATTAGCATCAAAAATTTTCCTTAGCCCTTCCAGCAACGCCAAACCTTCCATCTAAATCGCCGATGCGGCCAAAATGTTCCTACGGGCTCCAACTAGCAGGGGCATACCGCGATCGTCATGAATAATCAAGCAAATCCCGCCCGACCCCGATCGAGTATCCTAAGCGCCATCGACATTCAACTTCCAACAGCTCGGTGGTGATGCTAAACTTGTCTAGGATCTCTACTGGCACAGTCCTGGCCACCTCGATTTCGTAGGCGGCAGCTAATTTTTCCAAGGCATCAATGTTCGCATTTTGGGACCTAGGTACTTGTTAGATTTGTACCTCTTTGAGCAGTGCCAGCAAATTCTTGACGTTTTCTAAGTAGGCCATCATTCGCTTTTCCTTTGCCTAGTACACCCTAGAAGCTTGGCTGAGAATCAACTGAGAGTCGCTCATAATGGTGATCCTTTTGACCACTATCATATCTGTAATCCGGCGATTAGGGATTCATATTCAGCTTCATTATTGGACGTTTGAAAGTTGAACCTGAGGACATACTCGAGCCAGTCCCCTTCAAGTGACTGCAACAGCAATCCAGCTCCACAGCCTTTGTTGTTTGAGGACCCATCAACATGAAGCGTCCATGTCCTTGTATCTTCAAAAATTCAGATTTCCTCTGACTTCTCCAACGGTGGAGTGAGTTCCACAATTAAATCGGCTACTTTGCCCTTTAACAGAGGGTCTGGCCTGGTAGTGCATGTCGTACTCACTAAGCTCCACCGCTCATTTCATCAACTTTCCAACGGCGTCCGATTTATGGAAGACTTGGCATAAAGGGAAGTAGGTCAGCACCACTATCTTGTGGGCTTGGAAGTATCGACGTAATCACCTAGCCAATGTCACCAGTGCCAAAGCAGTTTTTCAACTTCGGGATAACGGGTTTCTGCATCTATAATGACCTTACTGGTATAATACACCGGCCGCTCGCACCCATCACTTTTCTTTATCAAAACTGAGCTTACTGTCTTCTCTTACGTGGCTAAGTAGGCCTTAAGTTCATCTAGGGCTAACCCACATTCTGGGGTCCATTCAAGCTTTCCCTTATTCTTTAAAATTTTAAAGAAAGGGAGGCACTTATCTGTACCTCGACTTAAGAAACGTCTCAGGGAAGCTACCTTCCCATTTAAGCTCTGTAGTTACTTCAGCGTCTGAGGCGGTTCTAACTTCAGTATAGCCTGGATCTTTTCCGGGTTCTCTTCAATCCCTCTTTCGTGTACAAGAAATCCTAGGAACTTTCCCAAACGAACACCAAAGACGCACTTGCTCGGATTACGCTTCATCTTATAGTCGTAGGGTGTTGAAGGCCTCCATCAGATCATGCTGATGCCCTTCCATTTGCTTAATTTTTACTAGCATGTCGTTCATGTAGACCTCCATGATTTTTCCTATCAGGTGGGAAAACATCTTGTTGACCAGCCTCTGATAGGTGGTGCACGCATTCTTCAGGCCGAAGGGCAAATCATTGTAATAATATAAGCCACTGCTAGTGACGAAGGACGTATTCTCTTGATTGTCGGGATGCATCCTAATTTGGTTGTACCTGGAATAGGCGTTCATGAAAGTTAACAACTTATGCCTGTCGTCGCATCCACTAACTTGTCTATGCCAGGTAATGGGAAGCAGTCTTTATGACACGTCGTCTTGTTGAGATTAGTGAAGTTAATGCACGTCCTCCATTTTCCATTTAGCTTATTTACCAAAACAATGTTGGACAGCCATTCGGGGTAACGTACCTTCCGAATGAACTTTATTTTTAGCAGTCCATTACTTGTTCGGCAATAACCTCGTTGCTCTCATGATTGAAAGCTCTCCATTTTTCGCGTACCAGCTTCGGATCCTAGTCGACATTAAGCCGGTGGACCATGATATTTGGGTCTATCCCCTGTATATCGTTGGTAGACCAAGTAAACACGTTTGTATTTCTTTGTAGGAATTCTACAAGACTCGTACGTTGCTTCGGACTTAGGCTGGTCCCAATACTGACGGTTTGCGTGTCGCTCAGCAAGGATACTACTTCCAATTCTTCGCAGGTTCTCCTCTGCCTTGCTCAACTCGGCTCGAGGTGGGGCCTAGATCCATTTCCGAAGGCTTACCTTCAACAAGTGTTGTCTTTTGAACAACCTTACCTTGCCTAGGTTCCTCTTTGATAGACTTTACCTCTGTGACCCTAACTCCCCGTAGGGCTGTGTGGTAGCACTCCCTCGAAGACAGCAGTTCTCCTTGTACCTGCCCCACCCCCATGTATGTAGGGAACTCCATCACATGGTGATAGGTTGATGCGACCGCCCTTAACCCATGTATCGTGGATCTTCCCAATATTGCATTAAAGGCGGAGTTGTCGTTCACCACCAAGAAATTTACGAAGTAGAGAACTATGTTGTCCCATTCGCCAAAAGTTACCAAGAGCTTGACTTAACCTTCAAGAGTCAGAGTGCTCCCACCAAATTCGACTAGGGGTGTCAAAGTTTTCTTGAGCCTTTCTCTTCCCAACTTCGTGGCGTCGTACGCTTTTAGCGATAGTAAATCCACCAAACTACCTTCATTAATGAGGATCCTTCATTAGTTGATGTTGGAGATGGTCAGGGACACCACTAAGGCGTTATTGTGCGACTGGTGTAATGCTACAGCCTCAGTAATAATGAAACCAAGTTGCTGTTCACTGCTGCCATTACTCGCACTTCCTCACCCCTTAGCAGGTCTCTAACTTCTCTCACCTTTTCTTTTCAACTTCGATTGGACTCCCCTCCAGCCGGCCCTCCAACGATGGTTCTAATTTTTGGTGGCTGTTGTGATTTTTCGCCTTTCATTTTATTGCTAGGGGACTCGGACGTCTTTCCACCCTCTTCCACGTACTTGTCCAGTTGTCCTCTTTTAATGAGGGACTCTATGACTCCTTTAGATCGTAGCAGTCCGAAGTTGCATGGTCGTGATCCCTATGAAATAGGCAGTACTTGCATTTATTTCTCTTATTGGATCCTGCCCTAATTCGGCTCGACCACTTTTGCTCCTCTTTATCTTGAATCTTCATCATGATGTGCTCTAATGGAACTGTCGGTGAGGTGAATTTTTTGAACTGGCTAGGTGGACCCCCTTTCGTTCGGTCTTCTCTTTTTTCACTAGGCGTTCTTCTGCCCTTCGCTTCCGCAAATCTTTGTAGTCGAACTCGCGACGACTTGTCGACTTCTCACGTTCTGGATTGGAATGCTTTCCTCCGTGCGTCCTCGAGAGTAGACCAGCTCCCTTGCATTCATATACTTTTGTGCCATAGGTAGCAGCTTGGCCTAAGTGAGTGGAGCCATTTTCCCTAGTGACCACAGGAATTTCTCTTCCTTGAGTTCGGCTACAACCGCTGCAAGAGCAGTACTATCGCTGTACTCTTCAACTTGCAGCGCCTCATTGTTGAAGTATGCTATGTACTCTCGAAGGGTCTCTTGGCTTCTTTGCCTCACCGTCAGTAAATGGGTGAACGACTTTTTCTGATCTCGCCTACCCAAAAATTGGGTGAGGAAGCCTCAAGCTAGCTCTCTGAACAAGGGATTGGATTTGCGCTTGAGCTGCCTGAACCATCTTTAGCCCAATCTCGTGAACGTAAATGAAAATTCTCGGTACTTGATTGCGTCTCGGACTCCAAGGATGGTCATCCATGCCCGATAGGAATCTAAGTGTTCTACAGGATCTGTAGATCTGTCATACACCTTGATCGTCGGGACCTTAAACTTTGCTGTGACAGACTTCTCCATGATTTCATGGATGAAAGGAGGGTCGACCTGGTCAATCAAGCTGTCCATGTCTAGTCCGTTTTGGTCCTGCGCCTTCTTCATGTTCTCCAACTTATCTTGGAGAAGACGAAGCTGAGCTAACCAAGGTTGATCCTCGGCTCCGCCGTGTCTCGCATCTCTTCGGCGTTGGTTGAGTATATTTGTCAGATCTGCTCCTAAGTCTGATCCCATTGTCCGGGCACTTGGAGTTCTTGAGGGATGTTGGGAGGATGACCCTCGTGTACTACTCCGTGGCTAGCTACTTCTAACTGAATGCGTTCTGGAAGACTGTTCAACTCTAGAACCAATCGTCTAGTCAACCAAGTGATCCCTCGTTCCATCATTACCGCCCAATCAAAGTCGTTCGACCGGTCTTTGGTGTCGGAACAGAGCCTTTCTCGGAGCCTCCGTGGCTGAGGATTTCCCTTTGGCAGGTTCCTAACCAAAGACGGTGACTTCTCTACCGCAACTTTTTTCTTGGTGGGTTGTCACCTCACCGCCTCCTACGGTGCTTGCTGGGTTCCAGCGACAGCTATTTGAGCAGGACGAGGTTGTCGAAGTAACTCCACCTGGCGACTCAAACTCTCTGCCATTCCTTGCACTTGTTCCTCCAAAGCTGCAAACATAAAATTCGCACATTTCGGCTCTTGCCTTGTTACCAACCCTCAGGATCTGGGTGGTTCTCGATATGAACATTGTCATGTTCTCTAGAGGCAATTCTCCTAGGAATGTGCTCAACGTCAGACTCTCCTTCGATACTGTGGTGGTGATCATTCTGATGTTTGAAATTTTTGCAGAAAAGTGTGTTATAATTAAGCTTCTTAGGTAGAACACTCTCTAGTCCCCACAGACAACGCAAACTGTTGATGCCGAATAATGGTCAACGGATACCCACAATACGATTTATATAACCGAGAGCAAAAAGTCTACAAAAAATAACAATTTAGGACACACCGGTGTGGTGTGAGCCACATGGCCTACGATGCCTAAGTCAGTAGGAGTTTAGGAGATTAATTTAGAGGTGTTTTTATAACTTAGAATGAATTAAGAATACTTGGCGTAGTTTTGTTTAGGGTTCGCCTCTTTTTAAATGGAGAATGATCAGACTTCTTATAGCAGTCGGTTTCATAACTGTTGTAGCTCACTTATGCGACTTAGTGGTCGGCCGTTAGAAACATCTGGGATTAAGACGGGGATGAATACCGGCGTAACTCCTGACCGTTACCTTTTGGAGGTGTAACGACTTTGACTGAGGAGTTACTTGGACTCGGTCAACCTTTACAGGTCCTCACCTCCACGACCGACCCCTTAGGAGTGCAGCCCTCTTGTTGTAACGCTAGGACGCTACTGGGTGCAACGTCTCCGAGCGCTATTTGGATTTGGTCCACTCGTCCACCGGAGAGTCCTAACCTCCACGACCAACCCACTCGGGCTAACCTACTCGTTGTAACCCTAGAACGCCACATGATGCATCGTCCCTAAATGTTACTTGGACTCGGTCGACTCTAGGGGAGTCCTTACCTCTATAACCAACCCATTCGGGCTGGCCTACTCGCGTAACTCCTGGTTGTTATCAGCGGATCTAATCGTTACTTGGACTCGGTCGCCTCGCAAGTAGGAGAGTCCTGACCTCCACGACTTTCCCCCTGGGGGTGTTTGCCTTCTATGGAAGAACCCTAAAGGGTTAAGGCTGCAAGAGCCAACCTCTAGGTGTCGAGGCCTTCCTTGGCCGACCCCAAGAGGGGCAAACTTACTTGGCCGATGCCTGGGGGTCGACATTGGCTTGGCCGACCCTCGGGGGGTCTGTATGGACTTGGCTGACCCCCTACGGGTCGTGGCCTCCATCTGGCCGACCCCCGGGGGATCGACATGGACTTGGGCGACCCCCTGGGGGTCCTGGCCTCCATTTGGACAATCCCTAAAGGGGTCGACATGGACTTGGCCGACCTCTTGGGGGTCGTGGCCTCCATCTGGTCGATCCCTGGGGTGTTGGCATGGACTTGGGCGACACCCTAGGGGTCCGACCTCCATTTGGCCGACTTCCGGTGGGTCGGCATGGATTTGGCCAACCCCCTATGGTCGGCATGGACTTGGCCGACCCCCTTGGAGGTCACAGCCTCCATTTGGCCGGCCCCCGGGGGGTCGGTATGGACTTGGCCGATCCCCTGGGGGTTGTGGCCTCCATTTGGCCGACCCCCAAGGGGTCGATATGAACTTTTCCGATCCCCTGCGAGTCCTGGCATCCATTTGGCCGACACATCAAGGTTAGTGACAAAGAGCTTAAATTCCATAATATCTTTACAGCTAGGAAGAAGCATGATCAATGGCATAATTGTTGTTTTGAGGAAAAAGTTCCCATTCAAATCTCTTACCTGTCATTACCATGGCTTGCGCTTGCCCATTGTACACGAACGGTGTGTTCTCCATGCTGCTTGGTCCTCTCCAACAGATTCAATTCGACAGCATGTTTTTATGCGTTTTTTTTTCTGATATTTTTTCAGTTTTTTTTTCATTTGATTTTGGTTGTTTGGTGATTGTTTTCCCCGGTTCTTTCAAAATGTGATTTGAGTAAAGGGTTCTTGATAATTGCCTATGCAATTATGTTTCCTATATTATAAAAACTGATCACTGCATGCCCAATTTTCTCTCTGTTTACTGGTATCCCTAGGGCAATAGTGGTTAAATCTGCACAACTTTTCAGAAATTTGAAATTGTAGATTTCT
>JBBMEG010000083.1:0-10209 GCA_037832605.1 Cyclanthera cordifolia
TTTATTTTTAATTCTCTTACCTATAGATTTATGCGAGTTTTTTAGGGTTTTTGTTCAAAAGTGGTTAATTTATAATTAGGTCATAAGTTCATTCGATGTTGTCCTACACACTCGTCTCAAACCTTAGTTTTATTTTTAATTCTCTTACCTATAGATTTATGCTAGTTTTTTAGGGTTTTTGTTCCAAAAGTGGTTAATTCAAGATTTGGTCTTAAGTTTATTCGATGTCCGTCCTACACACTCCTCCGAAACCCTAGTTCGACAAACTTTTTATTTTAATTCTCTTACCTATAGATTTATGCGAGTTTTTTAGGGGTTTTGTTTTAAAAGTGGTTAATTCACGAATTTGTCTTAAGTTCAATCGATGTTTGTACTACACACTTCTCCCAAAACCCTAGATTTATTTTTAATTTTCTTACCTATAAATTTATGCGAGTTTTATAGGGTTTTTGTTCCAAAAGTGGTTAATTCAAGATTTGGTCTTAAGTATATTCGATGTTCGTCCTACACACTACTCCGAAACCCTAGATCGACAAACTTTTAATTTTAATTCTCTTATCTATAGATTTATGCGAGTTTTTTATGGTTTTTTTTTCAAAAGTGGTTAATTTATTATTTTTTCTTAAGTTCATTCGATGTTTGTCCTACACACTCCTCCCAAACCCTAGTTTTATTTTTAATTCTCTTACCTATAGATTTATGCGAGTTTTTTTGGGTTTTCGTTTCAAAAGTGGTTAATTCATGAGTTGGTCATAAGTTCATTCGATGCGCTCTACACACTCCTCCCAAACACTAGTTTTATTTTAAATTCTCTTTCCTATATCTTTATGCAAGTTTTTTAGGGTTTTTGTTTTAAAACTGGTTAATTCATAATTTTGTCTTAAGTTCATTTAATGTTCGTCCTACACACTCCTCCCAAACCCTAATTTTATTTTTAATTCTCTTACCTATAGGTTTATGCGAGTTTTTTAGGGTTTTTGTTTCAAAAGTGGTTAATTAATGATTTTGTCTTAAGTTCCTTTGAAGTTTGTCCTACACACTCCTCCCAAACCCTTGTTTTTTTTTAATTCTCTTACCTATAGATTTATGCGAGTTTTTAAGCGTTTTTGTTTCAAAAGTGGTTAATTCATGATTTAGTCTTAAGTTCATTCGATGTTGGTCCTACACACTCCTTCCAAACCCTAGTTTTATTTTTAATTCTCTTACCTATAGATTTATGCGTGTTTTTCAGGGTTTTTGTTTCAAAAGTGGTTAATTCATGATTTGGTCTTGATTTCATTTGATGTTTGTCCTACATACTCCTTCCAAACCCTAGTTTTATTTTTAATTCTCTTACCAATAGATTTATGCGAGTTTTTTAGGCTTTTTGTTTCAAAAGTGGCTAATTCATGATTTTGTCTTAAGTTCATTCGATGTTCGTCCTACACACTCCTCCCAATCCGTAGTTTTATTTTTAATTCTCTTACCCATAGAATTATGCGAGTTTTTTAGGGTTTTTGTTTCAAAAGTGGTTAAAACATGATTTTGTCTTAAGTTCAATCGATGATTGTCCTACACACTTCTCCCAAACCCTAGTTTTATTTTTAATTCTCTTACCCATAGATTTATGCGAGTTTTTTAGGGTTTTGGTTCAAAAGTGGTTAATTCATTATTTGAACTTATGTTCGTCTGATGTTTGTCCTACACACTCCTCCAAAACCATAGTTGGACGAACTTTTATTCTTTTATTCTCTTACCTCAAGGTTATGCGAGTTTTTTGGATTTATTGATTAAAAGTTGTTAATTCATGATTTGGTATTAAGT
Organism: Cyclanthera cordifolia; assembly: GCA_037832605.1. Classification (NCBI taxonomy): domain Eukaryota; kingdom Viridiplantae; phylum Streptophyta; class Magnoliopsida; order Cucurbitales; family Cucurbitaceae; genus Cyclanthera; species Cyclanthera cordifolia. Next base: position 1,804 of record JBBMEG010000083.1, read on the forward strand.
TCGTTCGATGTTCGTCCTACACTCTCCATACAAACCCTAGCTCAATGAACTTTTATTTTTAATTCTTTTACCCATAGATTTATGTTAGTTTTTTAGGGTTTTTATTCAAACGTTGGTAATTCATGATTTGAACATAAGTTCGTCCGATGTTTGTCCTACACACTCCTCCCAAACTCTAGTTCGACGAACTTTTATTTTTAATTCTCTTACCTCTAGATTTATGCGAGTTTTTTTGATTTTTGGTTCAAAAGAGGTTAATTAATGATTTGGTATTATGTTCGTTCGATGTTCGTCCTACACTCTCCTTCCAAACCCTAGTTCAACGAACATTTATTTTTAATTCTCTTACCCATAGATTTATGCGAGTTTTTTTGGGTTTTTGTTCAAAAGTGTTGAATTCATGATTTGAACTTAAGTTCTTGCTATGTTTGTCCTACAAAGTCCTCCTAAACCCTAGTTCGACGAACTTTTATTTTTAATTCTCTTACCCATAGATTTATGCGAGTTTTTTAGGGTTTTTGTTCAAAAGTGGTTAATTTATGATTTGAACTTAATTTTGTTCGATGTTTGTTCTATATATTCCTACAAAACCCTAGTTCGATGAACTATTATTTTAAATTCTCTTACCCATAGATTTAAGAGACCTTTTTTGGGTTTTGGTTCAAAAGTGGTTAATTCATGATTTGAACTAAAGTTTGTCCGATGTTTGTTTTATATATTCGTACAAAACCCTAGTTTGACGAACTTTTATTTTTAATTCTCTTCCCCATAGATTTATGCGACTTTTTTAGATTTTTTATTCACAAGTGGTTAATTCATGATTTGAATTTAAGTTCGTTCGATGTTTGTCCTACACACTCCTCCCAAACCCCAGTTCAACGAACTTTTATTTTTAGTTCTCTTACCCATAGATTTATTCGAGTTTTTTAGGTGTTTGATATAAAAGTGGTTAATTCATGATTTGAACTTAAGTTTGTCCGATGTTTGTTCTATATATTCCTACCAAACCCTAGTTAGATGAGCTTTTATTTTAAATTCTCTTACCCATAGGTTTGTGCGAGTATTTTCGGGTTTTTTTTCAAAAGTGGGTAATTCATGATTTGGTCTTAAGTTCGTTCGAGGTTCATCCTACCGACTTCTCCCAAACCCTAGTTCAACAAAGTTTTATTTTTAAGTCTCTTACCATAGATTTATGCTAGTTTTTTAGAGTTTTTGTTCAAAAGTGGTTACATCATGATTTGAGCATAAGTTCGTCCGATGTTTGTCCTACATATTCCTACAAAACCCTAGTTCGACGAACTTTTATTTTAAATTCTCTTACCCATAGATTTATGCGTGTTTTTTAGGTTTTTGTTCAAAAGTGGTTTATTCATGATTTAGTCTTAAGTTCGTCCGATGTTCGTCCTACACAATATTCCCTAACCTTAGTTCGACGAACTTTTATTTTTAATTCTCTTACCCATAGATTTATGCGAGTTATTTACGATTTTTGTTTAAAAGTTGTTAATTCATGATTTGGTTATAAGTTCGTTCGAAGTTAGTCCTATACACACGTTTCTAACAATAGTTCGCCCGATCTTTGTCCTACACACTCCTCCCAAACCCTAGTTCGACGAAATTATATTTTTAATTTTCTTACCCATAGAATTATGCAAGTTTTTTAGGAATTTTGTTCAAAAGTTGTTAATTCATGATTTGAACTTAATTTTGTTCGATGTTTGTTCTATATATTTCTACAAAACCCTAGTTCGACGAACTTTTATTATAAAATTCTCTTACCTATAGATTTAAGAGAGTTTTTTAGGGTTTTGGTTCAAAAGTGGTTAATTCATGATTTGAACTAAAGTTCGTCCGATGTTTGTTCTATATATTCCTACAAAACCCTAGTTCGAAGAACTTTTATTTTTAATTCTCTTCCCCATAGATTTCTGTGAGTTTTTAAGGTTTTAGTTTCAAAAGTGATTAATTCATGATTTGAACTCAAGTTTGTCCGATGTTTGTCTTACATATTCCTTCAAAACCCTAGTTTGACGAGCTTTTATTTTACACTCTCTTACCAATATATTTTTGCGAGTTTTTCAGGGTTTTGGTTCAAAAGTGGTTAATTCATGATTTGAACTTAAGTTCGTCTGACGTTTGTCCTACACACTCCTCCAAAATCATAGTTCGACGGACTTTTATTCTTTTATTCTCTTACCTCTAGATTTATGCGAGTTTTTTCGATTTTTGGTTCAAAAATAGTTAATTCATGATTTGGTATTATGTTCGTTTGATGTTCGTCCTACACTCTCCTTCCAAACCCTAGTTCAACGAACATTTATTTTTAATTCTCTTACCCATAGATTTATGCGAGTTTTTTTGGGTTTTTGTTCAAAAGTGTTGAATTCATGATTTGAACTTAAGTTCTTGCTATGTTTGTCCTACAAAGTCCTCCTAAACCCTAGTTCGACGAACTTTTATTTTTAATTCTCTTACCCATAGATTTATGCGAGTTTTTTAAGGTTTTTGGTTCAAAAGTGGTTAATTCATGATTTGAACTTAAGTTCGTTCAATGTTCGTCCTACACACTCGTCCAAAACCGTAGTTCGACGAAATTTTATTTTCAATTTTCTTACCCATATATTTATGCAAGTTTTTTAGGGTTTTTGTTTAAAAGTGGTGAATTCATGATTTGAACTTAAGTTCGTCCGATGTTTGTCCTACACAGTCTTCCAAAACGCTAGTTCGACGAACTTTTATTATTAATTCTCTTACCCTTAGATTTATGCGAGTTTTTTTAAGTTTTTGTTCAAAAGTGTTGAATTCATGATTTGAACTAATGTTCGTCCGATGTTTGTCCTACAAAGTTCTCCTAAACCCTAGTTCGACAAACTTTTATTTTTAATCCTCTTACCCATAAATTTATGCGAGTTTTATAGGTTTTCAGTTCAAAAGGGGTTACTTCATGATTTGAACATAAGTTCGTCCGATGTTTGTCCGACATATTCCTACAAAACCCTAGTTCGACGAACTTTTATTTTTAATTCTCTTACCTATAGATTTATGCAAGTTTTTTAGGTTTTTGGTTCGAAAGTGGTGTTAATTCATTATTTGAACTTAAGTTCGTCCGATGTTTGTCCTACATATTCCTAAAAAACCCAAGTTCGACAAACTTTTATTTTAAACTATCTTACTTATAAATTTTGTGAGTTTTTTTGGGTTTTGGTTCAAAAGTGGTTAATTCATGATCAGGTCTTATGTTCGTTCGAAGTTCGTCCTACACACTCCTCCCAAACCCTAGTTTGACGAAATTATATTTTTAATTCTCTTCCCATAGATTTATGTAAATTTTTTAAGGTCTTTGTTCAAAAGTGGTTAATGCATGATTTGACCTTAAATTCGTCCGATGTTTGACCTACACATTTCTCCCAAACTCTAGTTCGACGAACTCTTATTTTAAATTCTTATTTTGACCTTATATTTATGCGAGTTTTTTGGTTTTTGGTTCAAAAGTGTTTAATTCATGAGTTTGTCTGAAGTTCGTTCGAGGTTCGTCCTACACACTCCTCCCAAACCCTAGTTTGACGAAATTATATTTTTAATTCTCTTACCTATAGATTTATGTATGTTTTTTAAGGGTTTTCTTCAAAAGTGTTTAATTCACGATTTTGAACTTAAGTTCGTTCGATGTTTGTTATATATATTCCTACAAAACCCTAGTTCGACGAACTTTTATTTTAAATTCTCTTACCCATATATTTATGCTAGTTTTTTAGGATTTTGTTCAAAAGTGGTTAATTTATGATTTGGTCTTATGTTCGTTCGAAGTTCGTCCTACACACTTCTCTCAAACGCTAGTTCAACGAAATTTTATTTTTAAGTCTCTTACCATAGATGTATGTAAGTTTTTTACTATTTTTGTTCAAAAGTGGTTGCTTCATGATTTGAACATAAGTTCGTCCGATGTTTATCCTACATATTCCTACAAAACCCTAGTTCGACGAACTTTTTTTTAATTCTCTTACCCATTGATTTATGCGAGTTTTTTAGGTTTTTGGTTCAAAAGTGGTTAGTTCATGATTTGGTCTTAAGTTCGTTCGAAGGTCGCCCTACACACTCTCCCAAACCCTAGTTCAAAAAATTTTTATTTTTAAGTCCCTTACCATAGATGTATGCAAGTTTTTTAGGGTTTTTGTTCAAAAGTGGTTGCTTCATGATTTGAACATAAGTTCGTCCGATGTTTATCCTACATATTCCTACAAAACCCTAGTTCAATGAACTTTTTTTTTAATTCTCTTCCCCATAGATTTATGCTAGTTTTTTAGGTTTTTGGTCGAAAAGTGGTTAGTTCATGATTTGGTCTTAAGTTCGTTCGATGTTCGTCGTACACAGTCCTCCCAAACCCTAGTTCGACAAAATTATATTTTTAAAGATCTTACCCATAGATTAATGCAAGTTTTTTACGGTTTATGATCAAAATTGGTTAATTCATGATTTGAACTTAAATTCGTCTAATGTTTGTTCTATATATTCCTACAAAACCCTAGTTCGATGAACTTTTATTTTAAATTCTCTTACCCATAGAGTTATGCGAGTTTTTTAGGAATTTGGTTCAATAGTGGTTAATTCATGATTTCGTCTTCAGTTCGTTAAAAGTTCGTCCTACACACTTCTCCCAAACCCTAGTTCAACGAAATTTTATTTTTCAATCTCTTACCATAGATTTATGCAAGTTTTTTAGTGTTTTTTTTCAAAAGTGGTCAATTCATGATTTGAACTTAAGTTCGTCCGATGTAGGTCCTACAATTCTCACAAAACCCTAGTTCGACGAACTTTGATTTTTAATTCTCTTCCCCATCGATTTATGCAAGTTTTTTAGGTTTTTGGTTCAAAAGTGGTAAATTCATTATTTGAACTTAAGTTCGTCCGATGTTTGTCCTACATATTCCTACCAAACCCTAGTTCGACAAATTTTTATTTTCAACTCTCTTACCAATTAATTTTTGCGAGTTTTTTAGGGTTTTGGTTCAAAAGTGGTTAATTCATGAATTGGTCTTAAGTTCGTTCGATATTCGTTCTACACACTACTCCCAAACCCTAGTTCACAAAATTATATTTTTAATTATCTTACCCATAGATTTATGCAAGTTTTTTAGGGTTTTTGTTCAAAAGTGGTTAATTAAAGATTTGAACTTAAGTTCGTTCGATGTTCGTCCTACACACTCCTCCCAAACCCTAGTTGGACCAAATTATATTTTTAATTCTCTTACCCATAGATTTATTTGAGTTTTTTCGGGTTTTGGTTCAAAAGTTGTTAATTCATGGTTTGGTTCTAAATTCGTTCGTAGTTCGTCCTACACACTTCTCCCAAACCCTAGTTCAACAAAATTTTATTTTTAAGTCTCTTACCATAGCTGTTTGCAAATTTTTTAGGGTTTTTGTCAAAAGTGGTTGCTTAATGATTTGAACATAAATTCGTCCGATTATTGTCCGATGTATTCCTACAAAACCCTAGGTCGATGAACTTTTATTTTTAATTCTCTTTCCAATAAATTTATGCAAGTTTTCTATGTTTTTTTTTTTCAAAAGTTGTTAATTCATGATTTGGTCTTATGTTTGTTCGATTTTTGTCGTACACACTTCTCTAAAACCCTAGTTCGACGAAATTATATTTTTAATTCTCTTACCCATAGATTTATGCAAGTTTTTTAAGGTTTTTGTTCAAAACAGGTTAATTCATGATTTGAACTTAAGTTCGTCTGATGTTTGTTCTATATATTCTTACAAAACCCTAGTTCGACGAACTTTTATTTTAAATTCTCTTATACATAGATTTATCCGAGTTTTTTCGGGTTTTGTTCAAAAGTGGTTAATTCATGATTTGAACTTAAGTTCTTCAGATGTTTGTTCTATATATTCCTACAAAAGCCTAGTTCGACGAACTTTTATTTTAAATTCTCTTACCCAAGGAGTTATGCGCGTTTTTTAGGAATATGGTTAAAAAGTTGTTAATTCATGATTTGGTCTTAAGTTCGTTCAAAGTTCATCCTACACATTTCTCTCAAACCCTAGTTCAACAAAATTTTATTTTTAAGTCTCTTACCATAGATTTATGCAAGTTTTTTAGGATTTTTGTTCAAAAGTTGTTAATTAATGATTTGAACTTAAGTTCGGCCGATGTTTTTCCTACAAATTCCTACAAAACACTAGTTCGATAAACTTATATTTTTAATTCTTGTCCCCAATGATTTATGCTAGTTTTTAAGGTTTTTTTTTCAAAAGTTGTTAGTTCATGATTTTTTCATAAGTTCCTTTGATGTTCGTCCTACACACTCCTCCAAAACCCTAGTTCGACGAACTTTTATTTTTACTTCTCTTCCACATAGATTTATGCGAGTTTTTTAGGTTTTTGTTGCAAAACTGGTTATTTCATGATTTAGTCTTAAGTTCGTTCGATGTTCTTCCTACACACTCCTCCCGAACCCTAGTTCGACAAACTTTTATTTTAAATTCTCTTCCGTATAGATTTATGCTAGTTTTTTAGGTTTTTGGTTCAAAAGTGCGTCCGATGTTTGTCCTACATATTCCTACAAAACCCTAGTTCCATGAACTTTTATTTTTATTTCTCTTCCCCATATATTTATGCAAGTTTTTTTAGGTTTTTTGTTCAAATGTGGTTAACTCATGATTTGAACTTAAGTTTGTCCGATTTTTGTCCTACATTTTCCGAAAAAATCCTAGTTCGATGAACTTTTATTTTAATTTCTCTTACCAATAGTTTTTTGCGTGATTTTAGGGTTTTGGTTCAAAAGTTGTTAATTTATGATTTAAACTTAAGTTCGTCCTATGTTTGACCTACATGTAGGATCGAAAGGCAACACTAGAGGGGGGTGAATAGTGTTGGGTAACTTTTTAGTTCTTTAAAATTAATTTTATGATCTAAACTTTGTTAACTAAAAACACTCAATAAAGTAAATATGAGATGCAATAATGAAGTAGTGGAATATAAACGTTAAGAGAAAGAGAGACACTAAAATTTTTAAAGTGGTTCGAAAAATCCCTACTCCACCCCCAAGACTCCTTCTTAGGATTCTATTGGTGATCTCTTACGGGTGAGTACCAAACCTATACGACTCTCTTTTTCTTAGGCTAAAGAGAAACCTAAATCCTTTTCACGGGTTCAGGATTAAACCACTACTACTCTCTTTTTTCATGCAAAAGAGAAACACAAATCCTTTTACTGGTTCAGGATTTAACCAATTTAGTTTTCTCACAATCAAGGTGTGCCCACACACCTTAATACAAATCCCAAAGTTTAGCGTTGACATCTTCTTCACAAATTTGTAATACGTCGATTCAAGAATATGTGAAGAAATCAAAGTTTTAGGGATTGTTTAGAATGAATATATTCCTGTCTCTTAATTCAAAATTTGAGACAAGTGATTTATAGAAGAGAAGATAAAATGTGACCATTGGATTTAGGGCAAAATGATCAACGGGTGAGATTTGATAAAGATGTGATAAATTGTGGTCTTTAGATTTAGATAAATGTAATGGATGGATAAGATTGAGTAGAGATGAGATAGAAAGAGATTTGGTGTGAAAGAAAAGTAATAGATGAAAAAACTCGTTTTTCCATTTGGCCTATTTTCCATCCAAAACTTCAAATGTCCATATCTTCCTCATTTTAGCTTGGATTTGAACGATTTAAAATGTGTTGGAATCATCTCTTCATTCTCTACATATTAAATCCTTTAAAACTCCAAAAACATCAGTAAACAAAATTCGAGTTCGTTATCATCATAATATTAATTAATTAATTAATTAAAATTAATTAATTTGAGATAATAGCCAAAAAGCTAACAATCTCCCACTTTTTGATGATGACAAACTATACAAGAAAAATGAATTCAAAGTGATGTGTGATATGTGATACGAGTCAACAAGTACAATTATCACACATGCATAATAATAATAAACTTTCATTTTTCTTATTATCTCTCCCCCTTTGGAATCAATCAAAAAGAAAGAATAAGAAAAATAATATAAGATAGCTCTTTACCAACTTTAATAAATTTCTCCCCTTTTGAAATCAATTTAACACTTCCCCTTATAAAGTCTTAAAAAATATTTAGTTCATAAGTTAATATCAACAAATTGATAAATCATATAAAATAAACCAATTTTAGAATTTCCATAAAATAATCCAATTTTAGAATTTCCATAAAAATCGCATTCAAATTAAGATGGCATAAGATATAATAATATCAATGTAATAACTAGAGATTTTGAATAACAATTGTTCATATCGGTTAAAGATACATCAAACAAATTAATTTCAAGACAATTGATCAAATATGAGTAATAAAGAATAAATCATTATTTCAAACAATAACATTACTTAAGAAAATTATTATTTCTCAATGA
>JBBMEG010000084.1:0-10209 GCA_037832605.1 Cyclanthera cordifolia
GGTTGGGGGGGGGGGGGGGGGGGGGAAGGGGGGGGGTTTTTTTTTTTTTTTTTTTTTTTTTTTTTTTTTTTTTTTTTAATACTTGTGGTTAAGAGATGTTTATTTCAAATGAAATTTGATATAAAATTTATGTTCTATAAGACGAGGAGTTAAAGAGAGTTTGTGATGTACTAAAAATAAATAAGGATTTTAACTCTTCCTCTCTTCAAATCCAAACACCACTTAAAGTTACCGTTAAAAAACACAAGAATATCATTTTGAGACTAATCTTTAAATTTCAAATATGTTTTATCGTGTGTGTGTTATTTCTTTAAATATTTTTTCTCATCTTCAATTTAATTTTAACGATTTTTATTTTATTAACGGAAAACAAACATTTTTCATAAATTTGGTGATAATTAATAATTATAATCTTTGACTGTGTTCTTCCAACAATATCAATACATTTTAATGTTACTAATATTTATATATTTGGTTAAATTTGATTTTTTTATGTTATTTCTTTCATGAAAATTCGACCAATCTAATATTATTCTAAAAAAAATGGATGATTTAATATTATTATAAAACACTGAATGGATGAATTTTGTCTGTTTTTTGTTTTTTGTTTTAATATTCATATTTTAGATGGAAGCTTAATCTTTACTTCCCCTCCTCTCTACATATTTACGAAGAGAGAAATAATGGAGAGAGATCAGAACTCGTCGTTGAACTCATCGCTGATTCACACAACAGAAGATGAAGAGAATTTGAAAGACGAGAGACGAGTAGAAGAAGATGATGAGAATTTGGGAAGAAAACGAATAGCGGAGGAACTAAAGAAGCAGCTATGGCTAGCAGGGCCTCTAATATCGGTCAGTCTTCTACAATACTGTTTGCAGATGGTTTCCATCATGTTTGTGGGTCATCTCGGCGAATTGCCTCTCTCCGGTGCTTCAATGGCTGTTTCTTTTACGTCTGTCACTGGTTTCACCGTCTTGGTGAGTTGGGTTTCTGCTTGTTTCTTCGAAATAATCACATGTTCTGAGAGTTATCTTTCTGATTTTAGAAGAAATTATAGGGCGAATCAAGAGTTTGTGAATTTTTTGGTGTTGGGATCAAGAGTTTGTGAATTCTTTGAATCATGTCAAATCGCGATAATGCAATAACTTAAGTTGATATGTTTAGTTAAATTTAATTATATCACTAAAACTCTTTTTGCTTCATTTGTGGGCATAGAAATTTTAGAACACTCATCAGTGAAATTTATTATTAATTAGGGATGAAATGACTCGGCAAAATCATCATGGTGGCCTAATAGTCAAAATGTCTTAAGTAGCTAAAAGATGATGAGTTCAATCCATGATGACAACTTATCCAAGAATTAGTTTTCCATGGATTTTGTTGAGGGTCAAGCGATATGTCCCATGAAAATAGTCGAGGTGGGAATAAACTGGCCAGACATTAGTATAAAAAGAAATAGGGATTTGATTCTAAGACTTTATGCTTTTATGAACTATTGTAGATGGGGATGGCCAGTACACTTGATACATTTTGTGGCCAATCTTATGGAGCAAAGCAGTACCACTTGTTGGGCATTTATATGCAAAGAGCAATGTTTATTCTTTCAATTTTGAGCATACCTCTTGCAGCCATCTGGGCTAACACGGGGGAAATCCTGATGTTACTTGGCCAAGATGCTCAAATTTCAGCTGAAGCTGGGAGATATGCTCAATGTTTGATTCCATGCCTTTTTGCACATGGTCTTGTTCAGTGCTTGAACAGATTTTTACAGACCCAAAACATTGTTTTCCCAATGATGATGAGTTCTGGCATAGCAGCTTTGTTTCACATTCTCCTTTGTTGGGTTATGATTTTCAAAGCTGGGCTGGAAACTCGAGGAGCTGCTTTGGCAAACTCCATTTCTTATTGGATCAATGCATTGATATTGATACTCTATGTCAAGTTTTCATCTTCTTGTTCCAAGTCTTGGACTGGATTTTCAGCTCAGGCTTTCCACAAAATCCCATATTTTCTTAAACTTGCAATTCCTTCAACTGTCATGGTTTGGTAATTATCACTTTTACTGTTTCTTCTTTAATTATATTCGTAAAGATGCAATTCTCTAAAAAATGTTCAAGAGATTTTTAACAGCCTGGAACTGTGGTCATTCGAGATGGTGGTTCTTCTATCTGGGCTTCTACCAAATCCAAAATTAGAGACATCAGTGCTTTCTATTAGGTATAAAACTAGAAACATCGGTTCTTCAGGAGAAATTTTCTTTTCTTTCTTTATATCTAATCTCCTCTAACTTTGACAACACATTTCTGTACCAGCCTTAATACAGATTTAACCGTTTGGATGATACCAATGGGTCTGAGTGCTGCTGCTAGGTAAATTTGCCACTGTTTCTCACAATAATCTCTGGTTTCTCTACCAAACACTTTAAATGATCACTTTCATACGTCTTTTTTCATCTTGCCTGAATTGGGAAATTCAGAACCTTGCATGTTTTTTTTTTTTGTAGAAATGGATAGAATTAAAAGTTAACTAAGATAACTGTCTACTTCATTTGGTAAGCACGCGAGTTTCAAATGAACTTGGAGCTGGCCGTCCTGCAGCAGCAAAGTTAGCAGCGAGTCTGGTTATGACAATAGCCGTTATGGAGGGGCTACTGATTGGGACTGTCTTGATTCTTATACGCAATGTTTGGGGTCGTGCGTATAGCAACGAACAAGAAGTGGTCAAGTATGTAGCGGACGTGATTCCCATAATTGCAGTGTCTAGTTTTCTTGATGGACTTCAGTGTGTTCTTTCAGGTACTTTATAATATTTTACCATCAGTAAGTTTTTCTTCTCTCTGTACGTTTCGTTTCATTTCAATCGCTATCCTTGAATTGAAAATTGTAGATGAAATCTGACGCTTGTGAGATAGATTGCCTTCTGCTAGTATATGATATTTGGGAGATCAAGTTCTAATTCAAAGATTAGACTCTTTCACCATAGTTAGCTCTTGTTCATTTGGAAACAGTGACAGAACCAGCTTGCATGTGTTTACACTTATCTCACATCACATCTTGCATACATATATACACTAATCTTACAAAATAGCGCATACAATCTCCTGAGCTATTTGAAATCTTTGACGTTTGTAGTTTGAATTAATTAACATCTGCTGATGATCATCATGGTTTAAAATGTATTCTTTTGACTAGTAAGCAACCTCCAAGTTGTTTAGATGACACTTTCTAGTCTGAGTACTTAGACGTGAAATGGAAATGAAAGAGGAATTCTAAATTCACTTGTGTCAAAGTTAGGTTCGTACTCTATTTTTGGTCAAAAGAAAAAACAGTCTGTTTTTTAGTTTCGAGCCAATTTTCGTTCACCTCAAATATTTTCACGAGACAAACCGCTTGACTTTACAAAATTTGGATATCAAGTAAACCCATAATAAATTATTTTCTAGGTAGGCGACCACCACAGTTTCTAATAACATCCTTTTAGACGTTCAAGATTATTCTATCCTTTGTGATCTAACCAAACACATTTTACCTGCATAAAGTATTGGTATTAATTTATTATGAAGAATCTGTCATTATATGCTTAAATAATATGCAGGCATTGTTAGAGGATGTGGTTGGCAGAAAATTGGGGCATATGTCAATCTTGGATCATATTATCTTGTGGGTATTCCATCAGCAGTTTTGCTTGCTTTTGTCTTGCACGTTGGTGGAAAGGTAAAAATGATAATCACAATGATCTCCACTTTTATGTCCTATAATCATTACATGGTCCATTTTTTAATGCTAACAAGAGTAATAGTTCAATGAGATCAATGTATACCTATGACCTAAGAAGTCACGAGTTTGATTTCCACCGGGTTGTTGAACTAAAAAAAAAAAAAAAAGTCCATTTTCTTAACATTTTTTCTCTTGATAGGGGCTGTGGTTCGGCATCATCTGTGCACTTGCTGTCCAAACAATTTCTCTGGCCATCATTACTGTCCGCACCAACTGGGACGAAGAAGTAGAACTCTAAATTCAAAATCTCAACTTTCCTTGAAATTTGACATTTATAAGGCATTGTTTTATCATATTTCAGGCAAAGATAGCGACAAAACGAGTGTACGATGCAGTCATTCCAACTAATGTCACCACATGAAACTGAAGCTCTTTCGGGTGGAGAAGCTCTTTTTTGATTAATCTCTTGATGTGAAAGTTTTGTGGAAATCATAATCAAAGCTCAAAAGCCTCATCTGGACAAAAACTACCTAAAGATTCTTGATTTTGAAGTTGGTTTCTCAGTTTTTCAATTGTTAGGAAATCATTCTTTCTACCCTTCAAAACTCGAGATAAATTATGTATAATTACTTGTAAACTTAATAAGTTCAGTTTTATATTATATGGTGATAATTGGTATTCTAGAAGGGGTAAATATAGAACACCCAAGGAGAGATACAGACCGGAGTATATGCTTTTGATTGAGTCCCCAGTTTGCATGAACAAGAATCTAGGAGCCAAGTTAGATTGTTACTTACAAATGCGTAATTGAATCTCACTAGCATCACAATTCAATTAGTCGTGACTCGTAACACATTAAACCAAGGAATGACATAGAAATACACCAAGTAAGCACGTAAGGATTACCTGTTCTGACTGCCGATGACGATTTGAAGGTCGGAACAGAACTTGGGACGGTGGAGGCTCCAGCTCCAACTTGACTGTGCCGAGTACCAAAACCCTAAGGCTAATTAGTGGGTTAGAAGCAGAATAATTCAATCTTCATTTATTAACAAATAAAATATATTTGAATGTTTTAAAATACCGAAACATCCATATTTTTTTTTATTGTATCATGTATAACAAATATAAAAAAAGTATATGCTTTTGTTTTATTTTAGGAACATTTTCCTCTTGAGAGACATCACATATTAAAAGGAAATTAGATCTTGAATTCCAATAATAAGAAGTCTTTTGCATCGCAATATGAATTCGGCATTTCAATTGAATGTTACCCTGGTACAATGTCTTTGGAATTTGTTCAAACTACATTTGTTATGTTGTTTTATTTTTTTTAATATTTAGGTCTTCAATATTTTAGTTGCAGGATTCCAAAAGATTGTCAACCGAGAATCTTAGAGATGAAAATGTTATGGGTTCAAAATAAAATGATCAAAATGTCTTCGCCTCAATCAGGTAAAATTGGAATTTTTTAAAAAACTAATAAAAATTTGCTATGTAATTTTTTTTTTTTTTTAAATGCTATAATGAAAATAGATGAATGAAAACTTGCTATATTGAATAATTTTTCTAAAGTTTTAGAAATTTTTATTCGATATTTTTCTTAAATAATTAACTATCTAATTTAAACTACATTTATCTTAACTATTAAAAAAATTATAGTTATTGATTAAAGCTTTGAGAAGTTGGTAAAAATTTGGAAATAATAAAAATAAGAGAAAATAAATTAAATGAAAAATAATTATTCATGGAGAAGTTGATCCTATACATTTCCCGCACGTAATTTCCGCCTCATTTACTGCAAAAAAAAAAGATTACAGTGAATTTTGTGATGATAGAGATTAAAATTGATAGCAGAGTTGGAATCGATAAAGTCATCATATCCCGTCCCATGAACATCGCTAATACTAACTACATACTTTTTTTTACTAATTTACACACCTATTCTTGTACAATAGGTAGATAAAATTAATCTCAAAAAATGAAACTCAAAGCCATGTATTTTACAAAATCCATATATGTCCTTAGGTTCATATTGATGATGTCTTTTTTTTTTATACATATAAAATGAAATATTGAAAATATAGCCTATAAAATCCTTTTATTAATAAAAGCTAATGATTTTAAACTCATGTTAAAGCTGCTTCTCTCAACCCACCTATCATCTTGGTTGGACATGAGAAATCCAGGACAAAGCAGAAGTAATCAAATAATAATCACCAAACATAAATTGAAGGAAAATCAGAGAATGTTAGCAAAATCATTTATACCTTTTATTTCATTTTGTTACTGAATGTTGCCACAATGTTACACTTCCAAAACCGAATCATCATATAACATAAATGGTCCAAGGATATATATAAGGGGCAAAGAATCAACTTCAATTAGCTATATGTGACAATTACATAATGAAACATTAGTATAATTTAGCAGTTGCTTGAGCGATAATAGGGTAAAAGATAAACGATCCGATCTCACATGTAGTCTTTACTCGGAAGCAATTCCACATTTTGCCCCCTAAAAATAATCAAAAGAGAAAAAGCATATTTAGCAAGATTTCTAATATATAAGCAGACTAAAGAGCGAATAAAAAATATATGTTCTTATATCAGTGAGTGTCCGAATCAACTTAAATTGTATCTTGACTCTCACATGATAACCTGTCTAACCCTAGGAAACCATAGTAAATTAATTCATAAGAAGATGGATAGACACTAGATATTGAACCCATAACATTTTCATCCCTAGGATTCTAGGTTGACAAATTTTTGGAATCTGACAGCAAATATTGGAGACCTAAATATTAAAAAAAATAATAATAACATAACAAATCAAGTTTGAACAAACTCCGAAGACGTAGTACCTCATAAATGCTGAGTAGCATTCAATTGAAGGTCGAATTCATATTGAATTACACTGAGACAGAGTCTTCTTATTGCTGGAATTCAAGATCTAATTTCCTTTTAAGATGTGATCTGTCAGCACTGCAAGAGAAAGATGAAAAACAAAAATTATTCAACGTTCTAGGTATCAAATGCCTGGTTTCTTATTTAAAAATATTAAGTGGTTATAAAAATAAAATAAAACAAAGCATATTTGTTCGTAAACCTAAAAAAGCTCAAGGTCCACTTAGACACAATAATTAAGGTTTACTCGCAGCTCCTCTACACCAGGGCTTCCAACCCATTTTAAAGCTAAGCAGACAGTTGTTTCAGTAATTCACACGATGAACATTTTTGTAGTTTTCATTTTTTGGAAATCGAGAAATCGAAGTTTCGCTCCAGTACACTCGAAATAACGACGCTCGTCCTTAGGCCAAACACAGGGAGATGTCGAAGGAATAAAGACGCGGAAAGTGTCTACAAAATAAAGTCATTAGTAAATCTCGAACCTGAAATTACAAGGAGAGCCCAAACATTTGACTACCACGCCACCCCTCGAGAAAAAATGCACATTTTTGTAATTATCGATAGGATCTTTTGTATATTTTTCATACATATACAAGAATAACAGTTAACTTTTCCTATCAATAAATAAATAAACCCTTTTTTTTGTGAAAAAAAAAATGAAACTTTTTACACAATAAACTTATAGTGGGAGAAAAGGTACTAACCTATTAATTGTGGGTCTATTTGGAGATTTGCCGCCAAAAATAGAAAAATCCAACGACATTGGAACTTCTTCATTCTTGCTTGTATTTCCAGCAGCCACCTCTCGCACCTCATTAACATGTTCATCAAGCTTATCAGTTCTATATGCATTTCCTTCAAAACCCTCACGCTCTGGCATTACCCTTCTTGACTTTCTTGGAGGTGAGAGGACAGTGGGACCATCGTTTGAATTTAAGTCGGAAACTCTCGAGTTCATAGGTTCGCGCTTCGAAGCGGGCCTCGGAAGCTTACTAGGTTCTGTGGGAAATGGTGCAGCTGTGAAGTACCTAAAATAGAAATATTGTAAGTAATGTATCCAAAACAAAAGAAGCACGGACACGAGATACAGACACGACATGATATAGACACGTCATTATTTTAAAATGTAGGACATGGATACGTCGATGACACATTATTTATTATAATATTATATGATATACTATCAAAAGATAAAATCCAAAATATTTAAAAAAACCACTAACTATAAAAAATATTTCAAACAAGGATTAATATGAAGTTAACTCGAGCAGTTAATTATGAGTCTAATCATTCTTTAAATACATATTAAAAGTACACAGATTAAAATTTATCGGCCTGCCTTTAAAAATCTAAAATACTTTAGTTTTTACCTCATTTTTTTCTCCACTCTATCATCTTTCTTTCTTTCCTTTCTTTTTTTCATTTTAGTCCATCAATCTTCAGTGGATGGCGTCTTCGACGGCATCCACCAACTTGAAACAAATATGTCTTAAAATAGGGTGTCCATGAAGTGTCTATGGTGTGTCCATGAAGTTATAAAAGAAGACGCAAAAATTTGATTATCGGACACGTGTCCGAAGAGTGTCTGGAAGTATCGGTGTCCGACACGAATACTTTGTCAAAATAAAAGTGGTTGTGCTTCCTAGTCCAAAACAATCCTTGGTTTCTAATTACACTCTCGTATTAAAAAAAAAAAAAAGAAAAAAAAAAAAAAAAAAAAGAAAAAAAAAAAAAACCTATGCTCCAACGCTTGGTGAATGGAAATTCTAGATTTTGGATCATAAGCAAACATCTTTGATAGAAGATCCAGCGTGTCATCACTGGCCATTGGAAACAATGATCGTAGAGGAGGTGCAGGAACATATTGGAACTCCACATAATCAGGTAGATATAACATATCGGGCCACTGGGACGGCGTCGGAGTTCCGAAAGCAGCAAAGATCTTCCCTAACTGATCAATGTCGCTAGAGCCCTGTCAACAACAAGGGGTGTTTGTTATGAGATTTTAGAAGATTAATTCAAACTAGTATTTACTAAATACTCTTAAAAAAACTACATTCAAACAAAGTTTTGACAACAATCATTTACTTTTAAATACTCAAAATAAATCATCATTCTAAACACTAATCTTAAATACTTTTAAAAACTACAAAAACTACATCCAAACAAGCTTTTGACTGTAACCATTACTTCTAAATACTCAAAATAAATTTTCATTTTAAATAGTCTTAAAAAACTACATTCAAATAAATTTTTTACTGCAATCATTACTTTTAAATATTCAAAATAGATTTTCATTCTAAATACTAATTTTAAAGACTTTTAAAAACTACATCCAATTAAGTTTTTAACTACAATCATTACTTCTAAATACTCAAAATAAATCCACATTCTATATACTAATTCTAAATACTCCTAAAATCTCAATCCAAACATCCTTAAAAGTGGTTCAAGAAACAATCAAGATAAACACAAATTTGAACTTAAATCTATTTTATGAAGAGATATAAAAATTCCAAGAACAATATGCAAAATGCATGTTTAGATTATAATGGAACAAAGTTGTAACTCTTATGTAATGCAAAAATCGGGAGCTAAGGATTTCTTTCTTATGGGTTATAATCAAAATCAGTTCCCATGTTAAAATATATATTCGAATACACTGTTGTAGTCAATGCAAGGTTTGCCATGAAGATAAATTTTTTGTTATAATTGCAAATGCTATGATTCATACTAAGCCCATTCATTACCCAAAATAGATGGAAGCTTAACAATTTATTCTTTGAAAAGAAGCTTAATTATGCATTGCAAGTAACTTGTTTTAAGCTTGATTGAAGGTACAAAACTATGTGGATGTATGTGCATTACACATTAATTTGAAAGCTCAAAACATATCCGTCAGGTTTTTATAAAACGAGAACTCGTATTGAAGTCAAAATAGCAGGCCGGTAGTGTTGAAATCTTTTCATTTGTCTTTTACGACGAGTTTTGCCATGCCCATTTGTAAAAAAACCAATCCTCTGGATTTTGTTGGTCCCTTAAGCTTTTTCTTGATTTTTCGCTCTTCTCGTCTTAATTGGCACTTGTTCGACTTGTGGACTAGCACTATCGTGGTAAAAGGGTTAGGTGACCCCTTATTTATGCTCTCAATTGGTTGGGTTTACGTTTATGTTTGTAATGTTTACTATTATCTTTAATGAATGTTCATGATTAAAAAAAAAAGGGTTCGCTGGTAGGAAAAAATAACAAAATCACAACATTTAAATCTCATATATTGTATCATCAATCATGCATGCGACAATTACATGCAGACACGGAACTGTCACGAATGAAAGACTAATCAATGCATGAGATTTACTGAAGCCTAAATAATATTTTTATTTATGGGTTAAACAGCAGCCACCATCATTATTAGAGGATGTTTGGGCCACCATTAATAAAAGTGGAGAATGGGAAGGGGAATGGTTCCCTGTGTTTGGGCCACCGAAAATATTTCTCCCTATAATCACGTTTTCCCAAAATCACCTCCTAACTACTTTCAATTCTTCCCACAACAACGTTTATTTTCCTCATAACTATTT
>JBBMEG010000085.1:0-10209 GCA_037832605.1 Cyclanthera cordifolia
CATGCGGGTGTATGCCCAAAGTGGACAATATCATATCAATGTGGAGATTCGGGTAGGGTTGTCATCCTTAACAATTACCTCTCACCTTTTAGTCTGAGGCTACGTCCAACTAAAAGAGGTAATACTAAGGGACAACCTTAGCAGGCTAGAATTGGAAATCAGTAGAGAACTTTTAGAAAACAAGAAAATAGACCAAACAAGGTTTCCTCTAGGACAAAGCATTTTGTTTAATTTCAAAGCTGTTTGAATAGAACTTTTGAATCATAAATTTTCTAATACTATTGGAAAAGCCTAATTAACTCCCTGATTTGGACAGAGTGACTTAAGTTTCTCTTCACGATCATCTTTTTTGTTTCGAACTCTATGATTTGCCTCCTATCAAAATTAACACAAAACAATCTATTTCTCCGAGTCCTACTGACATTCTAGAGAATAAAATTGCGCACAATATCTATTCTTGCTTGTGACATTCTAGAGAACAAAATTGATGATACCTAACGGAAATAAATTAAGAGAACAAAATGAAACGAGCAAACAAACTCGTCAAGAACAAACCTGCAGTCATGGCGAAGATTACGAACTAGAAGACTAGTGGGTAGGTCTCTTCCACGTCCACCGCCATGACCATGGCGCCCCCTGGGGCTAGGGCTCCGGCCCCTTCTTCCATAACCCCTTGGCGGTGATGGCGTATAACTTCTACCCCTCATTTTTACAGTAACCAATTACGGGATCCGCTGGATAAGAAATCTCGATGTACCTGTGCAAGTGAGCAAGATTAACCATTAAAGAATGTGTAAGCATGTAAGAAAAAGTTCTAAAAGCAGCTGAATCGATCCAAAACAGTTTTCTTTCACTGAAATCGAGGACATGAAACGAAATATTCCGCTACCACATGACAAGAAAGCCTACCTTGCGAAGCCCGTATGGCATACGAAATTACAAGTCAGAAATTGGGGAAATTACCTCAAAGTATTGAAGGGGGAATGGGTCGATAAAAGAAGCTCGGTAATTATATAAATATGCTGCTGAGATTTGGAAGTGTTGCTTGATTGTGAATGCGTAAAAGAGAAAGTGAGAGAGATACCTTGAAGAGAGACTGAATCGGCGGCAGCGGGAGGACAAATTTGTGCTCGAAGACGAAGTTAGGGTTCCAACCGAAATTGAGATCTTCGATCGAGAAACAAACGGCGGTGCTCAGATTTGTATATATAGGGCATCAGGTTTCCGCTATGATAATATTAAATAATATAATAAAATACAAAGGCGTGTTTGAAACGACGACGTATTACTGGATGTTCTTTTTAACAGCATATTTGGTGTAGTCAAAAGAAATGAAAAAGAAGATATCTAATAGTTTGACTAAATTGCATATTATCCATTATTAATATATTTTTACTTTTCTTAGTTGGTCTCTTTAATTCAATTTTCTTTTCTTTTTCTTCCCGTCATAGTTAATCATGCTCTAAATGGATGCATTCGAGGCATCAATTAAGTTAGGGTATGTTAGAATCATCAAGAACAAAGGATAGAATGAAAACGAGATTATTTTCGTTGTTTTGGTTATTAAAAATTATTTGCCTATAATTACATTTTTCAAATTCATTTTTTTTTCTCTTAACTACTTTTTAGTCTTTAGTAACAATTTTTTATTCTCTCTATGATTATTTTTCACTCACGTCATTTTTTTTTCTTTTTTCATTATCATTTTCATTCCAAACACATACAATCATTCTTCTTATAACCATTCTATTTTATATTCTTCTTGTAATTCTCATTTCTACCTTAATCATTTTCATTATCTTTATACCGACCAACTCTCTTATAATAGACAACGTTTGTAGTGCACAATATTATAATTGGGTTTTTCATAATTCAAACTCACTTTAGTGAAGAAAAGATTGGAACATATAAATTTGTAGTCACTAAGTTACACAAAATATCATTAAAAGTCTACTCATATTAACGTATATTGATAATTCTAATTCAAAGAATTTTCAATAAATATAGAAACTTTAAGTAAATAATACTTTGTTTGTTATAAAAATGAACTTGTCTAATAAGTAAAGACATTGACGATAGTTGAATTTTGTTTATTAAATTTTTATTTCGGGGTTATATGAAAAAAAAAATACTTCATAAATTTGCTCTTCCCTAATACTTGTCGTTATAATTTCTTTTCTTTCTTTTTTTTTTATTATTATAACGTTGGGGGTGGGATTCAATCCACAGATTGAACGGATTCTAGTCCATCTTTAATGTCAACTGAGTTATGTGTCACCGTCGTACTTCAGAGACAGCAAAATGGAGACTGTGCGGCATTTGCTCTAACCCGACGAGCAAGTCAGTCGAACGAAAATGAAAAGCGGGTGGCACAATAGGTGCAACCTCTATCACGGGCGTTGTGAAAAAGATTTTCGAAAAAGGGAGAAATAGAGTTTTAGAAATGCTTTTGTCTTTGGAAGGGTATATGAAAACACAATAAGAACTACTTCAACTATATTGCATTAATCATATAACTGGGTAGAAAAAAAGCTTCAAGAAGTCATACCCATGTAGTACAATTTGTCACATAATTGAAAATGACGAGGAGACAAAATAACATGAAAATATGATGAAATATGATTGAATGGACATGCGGTCATGGTGCAACACGCACTGGACAAGCATGATCATCACACTATGCTTGCTTTGGCATAATTTCAAACACCATGATTTTAGAAAAAAACATGTACACATTTGATTTAACAAAAAATATTAGACATATTAATAGGTAGTCATTTGTAAGTCAATACTCATAAATAGTAATGAAACTTACAAAAACTAGTCAAATCTAGAAAATAATTTATAAATAGAGTCACTTTCAAAAACAATTAGCAAATGTAGTCATTGTATTAGTGAGTATTATCACGTATTTTCTTATAATATAGTATTACTAATTATATATGCAAAGATTTTAAAAATTGACTACCTTTGTAATTATTTCGTGAGAATGACACATTCAGACCAATTTCTCTAAATAGTAATATTAAAACCCACCACTTAAAAATATTTTAAAGACAAACAACAAATATATTGAGCCAAAGTACTTATACTAGTTGTTGGAAATTATGGGTGCATGCATCCAAATCATAATTAAAGTGGTTTTTTTAATCTCAATTAACCATTTAATCTACGTGCAAAATTTTTTAGGTGATTAAGTTTGTCAAAAGAAAAAATAACCTTACATTAAATGACGTTTTTGATTAATTAGACGTTCTTTATAGGAGTAGGATCAAAAATTCCCTTACACCTTGGTTTGGGCGACTTACTACTTGGTGAGAAGCCTTTAGAGAAAATGAGCAGGAAGAAATATTAGAAGAGATGTTATTAGATGAGTCTATAATAAAATCTCATGGTCTTTATTTAGAAACTTTGGATTATCTATGCATTAGGTCACCTTATTTAATTAATTCTCCATAATTAATATTTATCTAATAAATATTGATTTTATTAGTATATCCAATATATTAATACTTAGTTTAATAAATTAAACTAAAATTCTATTGATTAATATGTTAAACATATTACTTAATTAGTTTTATCCATTCAATCTAATACTCAATTTAAATAAGTGTACCAGCAACTATGAGCTAGCTCGGGGACCGATGGTCCTATAGATTGAAAGCTCAACAACTCATGATCCAATCCATATTCGTTAAAAGTAAACTTATTCTAATAAAGGTTTGTCCTAAACTCTTTTGCGTTATAAAGCAAGTTATATCCATGCATATAATTGGTCATCTACTATGCGATCATTCACGAGTTGTTCGTAATTCACTGCTACATTAAAAAGTCTTTTTTACCCTTGTAACCACATCTTTCTCCTTAAACACTATTTATTCCTCTTATGAACAAGTTGTTCATGGTTCAACCATTAACTAGTGTTCTATCCGTCCAGTGAGGAAGGTGTACCCTTCATTCAAGTCTTGGAATCAGTTCTTAACATAACAACTTCTCTAATTGATAACTCTCCATTTAGAGAGTTATTTAGCTTACTTTTACAAAGATTTCATGTACTGTGGAAGATAATATCATAAGAATTTCATGATTTCATAGGGGAAATAGACTAAATACATTACTTTGTCAATTTTGGCACGTAAAATATGAGATATGTGAAAAATGCAGTTTTATGGCATATTTTTAATGTTTCTCTCACTTTATTGCTTAAAACTCATCAATGTTGTGAGCATTCATGATTAGCACAGGAAAGGGAAGCTAAAGACTTCGATGTAGCCAAAATGTTGTCGATGCTGACAGCATTCCCATATAGGTGCAGAAGTGCAGAAGTTCTGTTGCTGAGAGCATTGACAAAGGGCAGTGCATTCCTAATGTTGGCCACATTTTACCCGCATCAGATTAAATGCTGAAAAACAAAAAATATCTTTTGACTCGAATCAAGGATAGATTGAACGACTCAGATCTATTGATGTTTTCTTAAGCCATGACACTTTAACGGCAAGTCAAAAACCTCTCAAATTAGCATTCTAAAACCTTGGAAGTGGTGTAGTGGGGAGAAAATCAGGATTTTTCTGGCCTATATTAAGGAGCCTCATTCAGCAAATCAGGGTAGTCAAATTTTAGAGTTGGTGTGAAGATCAATTGTTTTTATTGATTTCTAGTAAAACGGGGAGAGAGAACCTTCCATCGTTGAGGACATTGTCATTGTGCAGGACATTGTAACCAACTTACCTGGCAAGAACTTCAAAAGCAAGGTAGCTACCTTAAAGTTCTTAGCATTGCTATAAGTGGCACATATGCAAATGATTTCTCTTACTATTTATTTTCTAACTTCAATTTTTTGTCCAACATTTATTATAACATATTTTATTTTTATGAATCTTCAATTTAAATGCAAATTATATTCTTTTTATTATATTTTATTGCATTTTACTTTATGCTTATTAGTAGTATGCTTTCACTATGTAGAAATTCGGGTCATAGTGTTTCTCGAGAGGAAATTATTTGGATATACTTATTACTTGATACAACTGACACCAGACACTTGGGTTTTCAAAGCGCTGGAGTGATGTTTAGGGTATTTCTAATACAAACTCACATCCTAAGTAGATTTAACATCATCATCGCCCTGATCCTCATTGTGATAGGCATATTGACACAGTGTTGTTTGGGTAATCTTAGAGACGGCCCCATGGGGATCTACCCCTAATGGGTTGTTAAACTTCACTAAGAAGATCATATGTCGATGTTAACTTTACATAAATTTTTAAAATTTTTGTTTCTATAGATATTTTTCTTGCAATATCTAATTTTTAAAAATTTTGTTTCTATAGATATTTACATAATTAACTAATTTATCTAATTGAAACTAATGAACATTTATTGAAAAAAAATATCTAAATTATAGTAAATTTATTTAAGATTGAGAAAGTTTGTAAAATTTGAGAAAAAATAAAAAGAAAAGAAAGAAAATTAAGTGAGGAACCCGATCCCTATGCATTCCCAGCAAGTAATTTTTGCCTCGTTCCCCAGAAATTTTTACCATGAATTTTGCAGGGATGAGGATTAAAATTGGTAGCGGACATCTCACCGTGAACATCTCACATATGCACATTAAATGACGCTTTCAAAAAGTAGGAAATCGCAACTCATTTAGGATTAAAAACATACTAACATATGATCGTCATTGTGAAATATTTGATCTATGTGTATAACGAAGTTACTTAGACGGATCCAATATTTATGGTTAAGGCTTATGCAAAACTTCTTTTGCATATGCATCTTCACTAACATGTGTTCACATGAACAACTAGGATCAGGTTATCTGCAACCATTGTTAAGCAAGTCGTACCAACGATATCACTAAGACCGGGCGTCTAGCCTTAGTCCATATACTATAGACGTGTTTAAGTTATTCACTTGGAAGTAGATTCAATTATATGTTCCACATACTTATCCAAGTGTATATAGCAATACGTAGTTAATCCAACTAATGTGTCGGGGCTGGATGATGTGAAAAGTAAAAGCACAATTATCAATAATTAATAACTCTTTATTAATTAGAACAAAATTCAATAAATGACGTCATTTAATTACAAACTACTAGGGGGTGTTTGTTTGAAAAATTGTGGAGTGTTTATTTTGAGTGTTTAGAAATGAGGAGTTATTTTGAGTGATTATAAAGTAGAAATTGTAATAATAACTAGTTTGTAAAATGGTTTTAAAGAGTATTTATAAAAGCTAGTTTGTAAAATTTAAATAAAAACAGATAACAAACAGTTCCTAGGTGTTTAGGGCACTAGTCCTAACATTGAAGCCTGGCTTGACTACAACTTCCTTTATGTTCATGTTTCTTCTTATTCAAATGTGAAACAGTTCATTCACTTTCCTCTTAATTTTAAACATTACAATAATTATAAAAATACCTGAACTAATATCTACAAATAAAAAATTTTATTCAATCAAAACATAATTCATTATACATGCATAAGAAGTTCTAACATTTATGGATAAAACATCGAATTATAATATTTGGTATGGAAATTTTTTAATACAATAAATAAATATGAGGCATTTGAATTTTTTTTATTGAGTTATTGTAACAATAGGTTAATTATGGTTGAATTAAGTTTTTTTTTTTTTTTTTTCCATTTATACCATGTAAAATGTCTAGTTTGACATATTTTATATCTAGATTTTGGATTATTAATTTCATACACTAATTTTATTTTTATTCCAAAGATAATGGTAGGAAGAGATTTGAACTTCCAACATTTTTTTAATTTATTTTATTTCTTTTTTCTAGAGAGAGATTTCTGTAAAGGTTATGGCTTTGTTTAACAAGTGAGGAGCTTGATGAACAAACCATTGAGACCTTTTGTTACTATTAGGATACAAAGATGATATGTACTAGTAAGATAACTATGGAGATTTGATAAGCTATTTGGTGTGTTGATTAGACCACGACGAAGGAACTAAGGTGTGGATTTCATCTGGGGTTAAGGTGATGCACCATTATGCTCTTAGAAGTTCTATTGGTAAAGGCAGGTAGCAAATCTTTAGCATGAATGTTCTCATTAGGGCTCTTTGGGAGTTTTGGTGAGGCAATGAAAAAGGATAATATACTTCTTTCAAATATGGGGAGATGTAAATGATGGAGGGCGACAAATTAGTCCATTTAATATAGGGATCAAGTCTCGTTAGATGAAGATGTTAACAACGTAGATGAAGTGTTCTACAGTAACATCGCGAATTTTTCTTGTTTAAGAAAAAGTTGATTTTTAACATTTATCGATATAAGAAAAGATATAAAAAGGCTTTAGTTACTAATTAAATGGAATCGATAGAATTAATTAGAATTTTGATAGTCACTAAATTAATTGGGGTTTTCCATGCTTTATCATTATATTTATTGAGTGAGTTTTAAATCAAATAACCAAGAAAGAAGTTAAACCTCATTCCGAACACTCATTCTATTAAAAACAACTTTCCATAACCAATTAAGCCAAACACACCCCTTCAACAATCAAAACCACGTTTACGTTAACCTAATCAATCATTTTATCTCTCTCCCTTCTTGAGATTCACAATGAACATTATTCATGCTTCTTCTTGATTGTGATTTTGTGAAAATACCCACCTCATGCCATTTTTTGAGCTCCTAGCCACCAAAAAACATAAAAGTAGCCATTGTCGTTACTCAGACCACGACATCGCATAGGCCCGACTTACCTTGACATTGAGGATTCGAGATAAGCTAGTCATCTGGACGCATCCAACTTGTGTATACGCCTGTAGCGTCTCGCTGCATTGAAGCGACACCGTCCCTTAGTACGTGTCTTGCTGCCGAAAGTTCGCACGAGGCTGAGCTGAAGCCATTGTTGCAGCACCCGCTTGTCGCACAACTCACATTCATCACAAAACTGAACCAAGATCTGCTCATTCCAACTGCAAACTACGTGTGGTGGGTAATGTCGTCGTTGATGCTCATCATCGTTGGAGTTTCGCTCAACTAATTGAGTTGTTCCACCCTTGTGATTCTAAGGTATTGTGTTTTTATTTGTGATTCTAGAGTCTTTTGCTTTTGTTGTCATTCTTGGAATATATGTGCATGTGTTGTGTTGTTTTATGAGATGAGTATGATGAAACCTCATAAAGATTAAGTATGATCTTTTCGTATGAGTTGGCCATTATTAACCTTGAAGCCTTGTTGGAATAAAACCTCATTTGAGTATTATGCTCTCTTGTTGGGTTTAGGTTTGACCTGAGTCAAATAGTGTTTTGTTCACTTATTTTATTCTTTCATGTACCAAGTATGAATTTTTGACCAACTATCAATTGAAAACCCCTTGTGTATGGAATTCTTTGGTATTTGATGAACCTTTGGTTATTGCTGGACTTTGTTGACAAACTAAGTATCTAGGTGGCTTTGTTGACCATCGTAGTGTGCCTTGCCAAGATAAGCATTTTGACCAACTTTATTAAGTGTTTGCCTTTTAAGTAAATTGGCATTTTTAATTGGTCTTGTTTAATTATATTTTAATGGTTTTAGGTGCTAATTCTAACTCATTTAATTATCAGGGTCGTATTGAAGTACCAATATCTACTGTTTGATGGTTTGAAGCCATTGAGTTCAATTGTCTGATCACGTGCCAGACGAGAGGACACGTAATATACATGCCAGAGATACCTAACTTTCCCTAAGTGCCTTTGTTTAGAAGTGTGGGTGTGGGTGATATCCCACCACGTGGGGGTGTTTGAACTACCACCATATAGTGAGTGTTTGAGGTCTAAGAGCCACCATGTTAGCTCGATTTGTTAAAAAGCTCTCACGCTAGCATTGGTTACCAAGATTGTCTAGAGTCAAAGAACTCAGTGAAATGTATTTTTTATCAACATTTTTAACTGATAGACTTACTTTGGTGTGTTTGACATAGGTCATTGATCTCTCTAAGAGGTGTTGGCATTTCATGACTTAGAACTCAAAGCACTCAAGGAGGTTATTTGTGTAGCTTTTTTATAGAGCTATTAAAAATGAATTTTTATAATCATTCTTTAAACATCTCATACAAACGAGCTATTACTACAATTTCTTCTTTAAAATCACTCAAAAAAAATTCTCATTTTAAATTATTCAAAATGATCACTCCACAATTATTCATCCAAACACCTCCACGAGATTTGGGTCAGTGTACCCTTGATGTTATTGATGACTTTTGTCTGGTTTGTATTGTATTACGTGATATGCCTCTTGACTGTATACATGTTGTACTCCAAGCTGAGAAACCTTACTAAATTTTGCGACTCAATTCTTTCCATCATATATTTTCCCTAGGTACTTGATCAGGCTGCTATGTTGATACGAGGATCGTTGCACTAGAATTTAGGATTTAGCCAAACATGATTTAGTTTTTCTATTTTAATGAATATGAAGTTCTGAGTATTTAAAAGATTTTGGGATCCCAATTATCAACATTTTTCATTAAATGCACATTCATTTTTCTGTTAACTTCGGTTTCATTATTGATTTCCATATGCCTTATTACAAAAAATAGTATTTTTGACGCTTGAATTTTTTAAATAGTTGACGTTTATAAGAAACAACATTAAGTAATATATCATAAGCATGACAAATGTCAACTAATGTAAAAAGACAGGAGAGAATTTGTTGCTTATTTTTAGTTGACATGGTATCCGCGTCCATTATTTTGATACTTGTGTTGAGTTGAAGTAACAAGAGACCGTTCTTGATTTTTTTTCTCATCTAAATTTGTTTACTCCACCTGGTAAATTCTTTTCTTCTCTGTTTATCATTATCATGTTTCTTCTCTTCCCAAATTATATATTATATGTTCAATTTGGGGGATGATTTAATACCCATTTTATTTTTTTTATTTCTAGATTTTCATGAATTTTTTGTTCATCTTGTGAATAGTTTTTCTTTACAATGAGGAGTCGAGTTTTTTTTTGAGCTGCCACTCGCCGCCAACCAGCATTGTTTTTAGTCGGCTCGGTACTTATCGTCAACACCTAAGCAGCTTGGTTTGGATATGTTAAAGAAGGGGTTAGGTTTCATTCTTTTGGAGTTTTTGATTCCAAGCCTTGAAATGAAGATGCGTGTAACATAAAATTCTATAAGTGAATTTCAGAGCAGTTGATCCAATCAGGATTGTGGATGCTACCCTTTTAGTTTAGAATGATAGAAACTCTCTT
>JBBMEG010000086.1:0-10208 GCA_037832605.1 Cyclanthera cordifolia
TTATGTTACCTATTTAAGTAACCCTTGTGTATCATTATTTGATAGAATAATAAGATTAACTTATTCCCCTTATTATTATCACAAAACTAATAAAACCAACATATCATTATTTGTAAGTGAGAAATAAAACAATAATTCCTTGTTATTTTCACACATGGTATCAGAGCCTTTGGGTTCCTTTTTAAGTTAGGGTTGAGAGAGTCTAGGGTTTGGAGGCAAGAAATAATGCCTCTACTGACAAGATACTCAAAACAATGTTTATTTGTTGTTAGAAGATGTCAGATTGCAACTGAATCTGCCAGAGGCCGTTTTTCGAAAAAAAATTCGTTCGTTTTTCTCACCTCTCACACCTTTGAAATCCTATTAGCTGATCTACATCTTCGCAAAATTTCGTTCAGCCTCACTCTCCTAAACCACATTTTGACGCCCTATTCTGACGTGCGACGCGTGCATGCATGTGGGAGCTTGGTTCTTGTTGCTTTTTGTTGGGTTTTACTCATCTTCTCATCCTCTTTCCATGAGTATATTGTTCGGGGCGTTTCAGTGTTCGAAGGTGGGTGTTTCAAGCAGTCGTCGACTGTTCGGGTTAATTTGCCAAGAGGTTTTTCTGGCAGTTTCTTATTATTTAGTGGTTTGTCTACCGGGTATTTTAGTGACTACCAGGTGACTTTGGAAACTTTTCTTTGTAGTTATTTTTTTTTGGTGATTCATATTTGATTTTAGTTGTTTAAGTGCTGATTTTTTTGTGTTGATGAAGATTATGACTGACAGTATGGTGTCGAAAATAACCAAACACAAGTTGAATGGGTCAAATTATTATGCATGGCTATCGAATATTTTTTATTATATTTAAATTATTGAGACGATCATATTATAGAGTTGCCACTAACAAGTGATAATATAAAATCTTGGTTACAAGATGACTCAAGAATGTTCCTTCAAATCAAGGACTCGATTGAAAGTGACATTGCTGAGTTGGTTAATCATTTCCTCGAGTATCTGGAGTTTCTATATTTACGTAAAGTGAATATTAATAGTGTTTGACATCTGTAAAACCCTATTTTAACATAAATATTAGAAAGTGTGGGCATCCATCTCAAAACCAATCGGCTAGGAGGGGAGGAACCCACTTATCCTATCAATGTGTTGAAGAATCTTCAACTTTCTAATGGGGACCCTCCAACATGTCCCTTCAAGATGACGCCTTTTTTAGGAAAGCCATCTTGGATTAGATCCCCGAATGTGTGGCTTGAAATATACCGTTTTGGCTTACTCGCTTAGGTTGGATCCAGATTTTTGGGATCATCAAATACTCGCTACCACTACCCGTCGACTTGGACCGATTTTTTTTTCCGAATTTTTTTTTCCTGTTTTCTTTTTTTGGATTACATTTGTAAACACCTTGTGGTTAAAGTGATTCTTTAGGCCGGGTAGTGATAGTGTCCATTAGTTTGGGGGGTTAGTTAGGGTAGATAGTTGGTTAGCTCTTAGAGGGCCATACAAGTGTAATACTACCAATTAATCAATACAACTTGCATCATATTGAAGTGACTCAATTGATTAACGGGCCCTTGAGATAGAGTTAGACTCTGCCAATGACTAAGAAACATTTTCAGATTTTTTACACATCGATACCATTAGTTTATGGAAGATTAAATAATTGTGGAATAAAAATATACTGACTACAAATCTTGAGAATATTCTGATTAAAGATAAAAGGCAGGCTTGTGAATTTGACCCCTATTCAGCAAGTTAGGCTTCAAATTCTTACATTCTTTTGTATTTGAACAGTTTTCAATGGGATATCATGTCAAAATTACTGGAAAATAAATGATGCTTACACATTCGTGATACAGATTTCATCCAGGAGGCTAGAAATGCTGAGAGGACTGCTGAAAACTTAAAGAGCAACAATTTGGTCAAGATTCCTCGAGTATATTGGGTATGGAATTTGAGTCCCTTGTTTTTCTTGTACAATTCTTTCCTACACTTCCTCAAAGCTTTTTCTTCTGAAGTGGCGAGGCCCAAGTCTTGAGGCGGAACGAGGCGTAAGCCTCATTTTTAATTAAATACATTATACAAATTATAAATTTGGGTTACTAAGTATTGCAAACCTAATTCTTATATTAAGTATACAAAAATTTTCCCAACAATTTCAACTTGAAAAAATTTTCTATAAGCATAGTTTAACATCACTACTATTTTATCTAATATGACCGAGTTATTCTATAATTAATTGTCTTTTATGTTTTTAAGGTGCAAATATTAAATGTAGTAATAGTTGATATTGTTAGGATTAAAACCATTATATTTCAGTGAATGGAGAAAATTAATACTATTGTTCTAACCATTATATGAGGAGTAAGACTTTAAGCATCAGCGAGCTTTTGTAGATGTGTAAGCTTCTCTAGTTAGTCATGATCCAAAGAAGGCGCTATGCCTAGGCTAATAGTTAGAGCCTTGCATCAGGGCAAGCTTCAAGTCGTGTAAGCCTCAATAACTTTTTAAAACATCTCACACGTCTCGCATCTAATTGATTATAATAGTAAAAGTATTTAATCTTGATACTGTTGTGGCATGTTTCATTCTCATGGTGTCCGGACTGGTTTTTGTATTTTTGTCTTTTGGGCTCTTTGAGATGAGACAGGGAATTCTTATGCAGAAATGGTAATTTGATCAGCTTAATCATATTTAGGAATTTACCACGAAGCAAGTTTTGACAATGGAGTTCTGTGAAGGACACAAGGTATGATTTTTGTTTTATTGTTTGATGGCATTGGTTATATAATTCTATCTGACTTTTGTTTTTGTAATTCTTTCTACCTCTTATAGCTTACCCCCTTATTTTTGTAAAGGTGTAATGTACTTTCTGCTTCATGTTTTGGGTTTATAGTGGAGTGAAGCACTAATTCCCAGTCATAAAAAAACGATACTAGCTTTATCCACTTTTGTTTAGTATCATGTTAATTTTTTATCTTAATTTAGCTCTTGGATATGTAAATAACTAGTTGCTTTTTTTGTAATACTCCTATAAACTGGCATGCTATTTTATATACAAGTGTAATATAAGAAGCTCTACTTAAGTTTTTTAACTTAAGATGTCTAATGTCAGGTTGATGATATTGACTTCATGAAGCAATCGGGCATAAAGCCAACAGAGGTTGGTTTTGCATTTACTGATATACATTGAAATAAAAAGCAACCAAACCCTAAGCCGTCAAATCATGTTTCCGTAACTTCTCTTTATGGATCCTTAAAAAAGGTTACTAAAAATAGCTTAGATAAGTTGTGCCTGCAGTCACTACAATCGTGTAGCGGCTGAGTGGATGGATGTTTATGTTATGTATTCTGAGTTGTTCGTTAAAGGATAACCGATAAGCCTTGGAAATACCGTGCTACTGCTACCAACCTTAAGAGTTTTTATATTCTTGAATTTCAATAGGTTTCTGCATATTTATATGCATTCATCTAAGCTGATCACATAGTAGAGGTTTATTGGACTGAGGTGAGGAGGGTCTTGTAGAGAAAAATTGCCCTCTAGTGTCATCGTTTCACATCCATATTTTCTACACCTTCAAATCTAGCTTGAAGTTCTCCATTTGTCTTCCACATCATCCTGAGCTCTTTTCTCAATTACAACCTATTATTATCATCTGGATTGTTAACATAAGTCAAGTCTATATATAGGAATATTGGTGTAAACCCTAACTACGTCTAATGGGCCACATGGGCCTAAATAAGTAATTGTAATAATGTACAATAAATAACTAAATAACTCCAACACTCCTCAAGCTGGAGCGAATATGTCAATCATGTCCAGCTTGTTGCAGATATTAGAAATTCTTGCTCCATTCAAAGTCTTGGTAATGATATCTTCGGTTGTTCTTCTGTCTTCACATAACTGGTATAAATCAAACCTTGTTGTATCTTCTCATGAATAAAGTGACAATCTACTTGAATATGCTTATTAGTCCTTTCATGGAACATTGGGTTATATGCAATATGAATTGTTGCTTGATTGTCACACCACAATTATGTTGGTATGGGAGTTCCCACTCCTATTTCTGTACAATTGATTTAACCATATCATTTTCACATGCTGCCTAAGCCATGACTATATTCTGACTAAGCACTCGAGCAAGAGATCACATTCTGTTTCTTGCTTTTTCATGACATTAGATTGACTCCCACAAATATACAGTTATTTTCTCAATTTTCTCAATCACTAGGGACCGAAAAGAGAAGCGCTTAAGGTTTCATTTAGGGTTTTATTTAGCGGAAGGCCGGAATAGGTGGACAGCCAAGTAGCCAGACTATAACCAAAATCATTTGCAAGAATTTGAGAAGTCGGTTGTCCATACCAGTACAAAGAAATTCTGACTTGGCACAGCTTACTTTTAAGCTCGAAACATGATTGCATTTATGACACTGTAGTTGGAAGAATAATAAAAAAAAAAATCAATGATGGACTTTGTTTATCCAGTTTTATCTTTATCTGAATTCTTCTCTTGGAAAATTAATTTGAATCTACACTTGGTTTATATTGTAGGTTGCTAAAGTACTTTGTGAAATATTTGCTGAGATGATTTTTGTTCATGGGTTCCTGCACGGGGATCCACACCCTGGTAATATATTGGTTTCTCAGGACCATTTAAATGGCTTTACTCTCGGTAAGTGCCATCTAAAGATTTGATTTGTTGGATAAGGTTTATAGATTTTGACTCAGTCTATCCTATAAACAATCCATTTATAAAACAATAATGCAGTTCTTTTAGATCATGGAATCTACAAACAGTTGGATGAACAATTTAGAGTGAACTACTGTCAGCTCTGGAGGGCCATGATTACTCTAGATACCAATAAAATACTGCACTTTGGAGAACAGTTCGGTGTTCCAAAGTACTGTAGATACTTCCCTCTTATTTTCACTGGGAGATCTCTTGATAGGTGATTGTTTTACTTAATTATTGATTGTTATGAATTTCTGAGCACAAGCATTTGATTAACTTTTTGACATATGATGCAACTAGCGGTTATGCAATGTCAAGTATGATGTCTTGTGGTTAGCTTGAAGAGGTGCATTATGTGAAAATGTTATTATAAAAAATATACAGTTCTAACATGGGAGATTAACTGTGGACTTCATTCAAGTCGAATTTATTTAAATTTACGACATTCATAGAGTTGGCATTGATTTAGAACCGACAATTGCTGATATGATTCTTGGGCTAACCTTACTTGCTTAGGTGGTTAGTTTTAGAGTTATTTGTATAATTATGTATTTTTTGTAATAGACTATCTGGTGTTAGGCCCATTAGGCCCATTAATAGCTAGATTTACTGTTATATTCCCTATTTAAAATCATTACTTCTATGAATAAAATCATGATTAATCTTTAGTCTCAATATTGTTTACTTGATATCAGAGTTGTACCTCTAACTTAGCCATGCTAGTAGAATGCTCCAGTGTAGGACAAATAACATTTGGAGCCTGGAGATGTAAATTTGTGGTGTTTTATTAGATTGGCGGTGTATGCTCTAGAGAAGAGGAGCTAGAAAAATTGACTAGCGGTGTACTCTCGGGAGAAGAGAAATTAGTTGGATATAATAGTCATTGTAGAAATCTGTTTGACAGGTTGACGGTGTATTCTCAAGAGAAGAGGGATTGGTCTAGATCTTTCTCGACCGGATTGACTATTAAAGGAGAGACTCAGTCTTTGTTCTTGCGGAAGATAAAATCTTTAGGTGGTGGAACATAGAAGAAGATGAGCACATGAAAAAGCTTGGTGAAACTTTGCTCGAGGGGAGAATTGTTATGATGTAAATGAAGTTGTCGTTCCACATTGGTTAGTTAAAGGGAAGATCATGTGTATGATGCCTTTGGGTGAAACAAAAAATAAAGTCATGAGCATGTAATTGGTTGGGTTTGACATTTAATGTCTTTTTCTAGTATTTTTTTGGTGTATGATAATATATGGTTGTATCTAAGCAAACAAGTGAGATTTTGTTGGTTATATTAATATTATTTAAGTATCTTGTAAATATAACAAGGAATATTATAACTTATTACATTATTATTTTATTATTTCTTCTATTCTAGTTAGGAATGTGTTGGTTATATTAGTCTAATATTATTCTTGTAAATATAATAAGAAGAATATATCTTATTATATTATTTTCTTTATTTTTATTAGTTTCCTTCTCAAGGTAGGATTGCTACTATTTAAGTGGCCTATTTGTATCGTTATTGGTAAAGAGAAATAAAATTAAGAATTTCTCCATAATTTTCCCTTGGTATCAGAGCCTTAAAAAAAAAAACCCTAAACCTAAAAAATAAAACCCTAGTTTTCCAGGCAACCGCCAGTCCAATCTCTCCGTCGCCAATTCATCTCGCCGTCACCGGTTCGTCACGCTCCGTCGCCGGTTCGTCGCGCTCCATCGCCAGGTTGTTGCAGGCTGAGATCGTGTCGCGTTGCAAGCTCGAGTCTGCGTCCAGATCGCCATTCGCGTCCAGCAGCAACACCGATCAACCTCGCGTCCAAATCCATTCGCATCCAGATCGTCGTTCCGTCAACGTCCAGCAGCAGCGTCGATCAACCTCGCGTCCAGATCGCCGTTCTGTCAGCGTCGCAGGCGTCCAGAACGTCGTTCTGTTGGCGTTGCAGTAGGTCACTCTGACTCTGAGTTGCAGCGACCGTCCGTCAGCGTTGCAGTAGGTCATTCCGTCAGCAACAACGTCCAGTTGCAGCAACTGTCGTTCAGATCTTCGGTCGAGGTGCAGCGACAGTCCGCTGCAGTAGGTTCTACCAGTTCGCATTGTAGTTTGAGTTCGTGTTGCAGTTTTCAGCCGGTGGAAAGCTAGACGTCTTAGTGTTTCAGCCGGCGGCAAGATAGTCATGTCAGAAACCAAGGAAGTGATTGTGAAACTACCCAATAATAATCATACTATTCAGATAACGACCATTCGATTAAATAGTGACAACTTCCTCCGATGGTCACTGAGTGTCAGAATGTTCCTTCACGGCCAAGGAAAAATAGGATACCTGACAGGAGATAAGAAAGTTCCTCAGAAAGATGACCCGGAGTTTCCTGTTTGGGATTCTGAAAATTCCATGGTTATGACTTGGTTGGTAAACTCTATGATCGAAGAAATAGGCATCAATTATATGTGCTACGCTACTGTTAAGGAATTGTGGGATAGTGTTACTGAGATGTATTTCGACCTTGGAAATCAGTCGCAGGTTTTTGAATTAAATCTCAAACTAGGAGACGTGAAGCAGGGAGGTAATTCTGTAACTCAATATTTTCATTCTTTAAAGAGAATTTGGCAGGACCTTGACTTATTTGATAATTATGAATGGAAATCGATTGAGGACCAGAAACATTATAAAAAACTTGTTGAAAATGGTCATATTTACAAGTTTCTAGCTGGTCTCAATGTAGAATTTGATGAAGTACGAGTTAGGATTCTTGGTAAAACTAATCTTCCTACGATTAGTGAAGCTTTCTCAGAAGTTCGTAGGGAAGAGAGTCGTCGGTATGTCATGATTGGAAGAAAGTCGGTGGATACAATGGAAAATTCAGCCCCGTTGGTAGATGCTACAGTGAATCAGGCTTCCTCACATAAAGCCATCAGACCCCGAGTTACGTGTGACTATTGTCATAAACCATATCATACTAGGGAGAATTGTTGGAAAATTCATGGAAAACCTGCTAACTACAGAAACAGTAGAGAGGAGGAGAAGAATACTCGTCCTCCTACTACTAGTGCAAATCATGCTGAATCGACGGTATTGAATAAAGAGCAAATTGATCAACTTCTGAAACTGCTAAAGGACACCTTGACTTCCTCTAGTAATCCTAGTGTCTCGTTGGCACAAACAGGTAATTATCCTCGTACTTTTTTGTGTTCTAGTTCAGCTCCATGGGTCATAGATTCTGGAGTATCGGATCATATGACAAACTCGTCGGAACTGTTTCAAAACTATTCTCCTCTATACTATGATAAAATCAGAATATCTGATGGTAGTTATTCTCCTGTCTATGGAAAAGGAGCTATCAGTTTACTCTAAAAAATTTCTCTCCAAAATGTTCTTCATGTTCCTAAACTGACTTTCAATTTATTATCAGTTAGTAAACTCTCTAAGGATTCTAACTGTCGTGTTATCTTCTGTGATTCGTTTTGTTTTTTTCAGGAACAGGAGTCGGAGAAGATGATTGGACGTGCTAGATTGATCGACGGACTTTACTATTTTGAGGAAGATTCTAAAAGTCATAGGGAAATTCAGAGATATAGTAGTGTTAGTTCTGATTCTGTTAGAGATACTTTAAAGTTATGGCATTATAGGTTAGGACATCCTAGTTTTTTTTATTTAAAACGGTTGTTTCCAAAAATGTTTATAGGAATTGATTGCTCGAAAATGAAATGTGAACATTGTTCTCTTGCAAAATCCCATCGTAGTTCCTATTTGCCTCAAAACTATAAAGCATCTGCTCCTTTTTATTTAATTCATAGTGAAGTTTGGGGGCCGTCTAGAATAGTTACCCAGGTGCAAAAAAGTGGTTTGTTACCTTTATTGATGACCATACTCGTGTCACTTGGGTATACCTTCTTGCAAACAAATCTGATGTTAAAGAGGTCTTTATTAGATTTTATACCATGGTCGAAAACCAGTTCAAAACTAAGATAAGTATTCTTCGTTCTGATAATGGGATAGAATACTTTAATACTCACTTAAGTGAGTTCTTATATAGTAAAGGTGTCTATCATCAATCAATTTGTAGAAATACGCCCCAACAGAATGGTGTTGCTGAAAGGAAAAATCGTCACTTGTTAGAAGTTTCTCGTGCGATTATGTTTTCAATGAACGTACCGCAATATCTGTGTGGTGATGCTGTTCTTGCAGCTGCCTATCTCATAAATCGAATGCCTACGAAAGTTTTAGGTTTTCAAACACCTTTAGAGCACCTTACAAAGACCTTCCCTACAATTCGGATCTTTTCTGATCTGTCTGCCAGATTTTTTGGTTGTCAAGTCTTCGTTCATGTGTCTACCCCCGTATTCTCTAAACTAGATCCTCGAGCCATAAAGTGTGTGTTCTTAAGGTATGTATCCCATAAGAAGGCTTATAGGTGTTATGACCCTGTCACACGAAAGGTGTATGAAAGTTTAGATGTGTCTTTTATAGAAGACCAACCCTATTTTTCGAATTCCCTTCAGGGGGAGATACCTAAAGAAGGAAATGATAAGGAGCAGTTTTGGTCCTTACCTCTTTCTAAGATCGTTCATCACAAGGTGGTTGGTCTTGGTTCTACTACTCCTGAATATAATATGGCCGATTCTTCGTCAAGGGGAGAAGCTTCAGAAGAAGAAGTACCACGAGATATTTCTGAATTTCAAGTTTATACTAGAAGAAAGCCGAATCAAAATAGTAATGAGACGTTGGTTGATTCGACACATGGTCAATCTGAGGCTCCGACGACTGCTCCTATAAATCCTGCTCCTATAAATCCTGGTAATCCTTTAATCCTTCTCATTCTTAAAATCAAAATCAATTATCTGATGTTTCTGATCTTGATATTCCTATAGCACACAGGAAAGGAACCCGTAGCTGCACTAAATATCCTATTAGGAATTTTTTGTCCTACCGTAAATTATCCGCTACTCATAGAGCCTTTACATCTAGGATAACTAATCTATTTGTTCCAACTAGTATACAGGAAGCTCTAGAAGATTCAAAGTGGAACTTAGCAGTTATGGAAGAGATGAATGCTCTCAAACAGAATCATACGTGGGATGTAATGGAATTACCAGAACGGAAGAAGACAGTGGGGTGTAAATGGGTGTTTACTGTAAAATGCCGTGCTGATGGAAGTATTGAGAGGTACAAAGCAAGGTTAGTGGCTAAAAGATTTACTCAGACCTATGGAATTGACTATCAAGAAACTTTTGCTCCTGTGGCTAAACTAAACTCAATAAGAATACTGTTATCTATCGCGGTCAATAAAGACTTGCCGTTATATCAACTTGATGTGAAGAATGCTTTTCTCAACGGGGATTTAGAAGAAGAGGTTTATATGGACTTACCGCCTGGTTTTGAAGCAAATAATAGAAACAACAGTGTCTGCAAACTAAAAAATGCATTGTATGGTCTCAAACAATCACCTAGAGCCTGGTTTGAGCGTTTTGGAAAGGCAGTTGCAAATTGT
>JBBMEG010000087.1:0-10208 GCA_037832605.1 Cyclanthera cordifolia
AACTCTGCCGAAATTTTCTTTAAATTTTTCATGCATTAGTAACGTCCGTGCTATAACCTAACGGTTATGGACCGGGTGGTTACAAGAAATTTTCATGGTAACTGCCTTAGGGCCTCCTTCCTTTTCCTGGATCTTTTTTTTAACAATTGCACTACACTCTTTTGACAATGAGACTACTTTAAATTCTTCAAATTTACTCTTCTCATAAAGAGCACCATTCAAGAATTTAGTTTAATTAGGCATTTGCCTCAATGCATCCACCAATGGCATATTGATATGGATCTTGTTAAGGATGTATAAGAATTTCTCGAATTTCTTTTCATCTCATTTCTTCTTATTCAATCTTTATGGATAATATGGAGGTGGTGGTGTAAAAAATTGTGTTTTCTTTTCCTTTCCTTTCTCCATGGTTGAATTTTCATTCACTAAACTCTTATCCTGGTTGTTTTGTCCTTCATCCACAGTAGATTTTTTCAAGATTTCGCCTTGACACTGTTTTTATTCTCGCCTTCCACATTCGGGTTGTTATCTTCATTCTCTTTGAGCTAATTCTTATCTACTATTTGCTTCCTTATCCTTACCTCTATTCTCCAACACCAAAGGTTTTTAGCTCCTTAGCTCAATGGTCATAACTCTCTTTTTCCCGTCTCGCAAGTTAGTTATTTGAAGGAAGTTGTCTTGAAGGTCTACTTTGCATTTCAATTACCAGCTACTCTTAATTCTAGGTTTCGCATTGTGGTTTGTTGGCTATGAATATTTGCATCATTCTTTGAAATATATTCTTTGAATAGGTTTTCAAGCGAAGTTCCAGGAACTTATTGTTGAGGGTTTGGTTTTTGATAATTCTAATTACTTTGATGGTTTTCTAGCCATACCCATGGAGTAGATGCCCAAATTCAAGCGGAATGTGTGGAAATAGAGAACAGGAGCATGCATAAAACACAGCAGAAGCATGTGATCAATAAAAAAAATTTCACAATAATTAAACCATTTAATTATTTAGATTAATCCATTTCATCTATATACTTTACTCCAAGTGATTGACATATTGTTGTTTAACCATACTTACATTAACTATTGTCTCTGAACTACTCTAGCCCGTCTTTATTTTGAGTAGGATCGATCTAATCCCTAGACGATGTTGATTGATCTCCTCCACTCTTCTAGACTATGACTTCTTTCTCATTTTCCCTCACATAGATGAATGATCTTGTATCAAATGTGTTTAGGAAAAATATAATGAATCGTTACAGGAAGTAGTTGTTGCATCAAAACCTGATGGACATGCGATTTAAGCCCGTAAAGTTTCAAATCACTAAGCGACACAGTTTTGCTTATGTTGGATGAATAACCTTCAGGTACTTTAATTTCAAATAATGTTTTACACACGCTCAATTTATCATTTCTTGTTAGTGTGTAACAAACTAGAGGCAAAAATATTATTTTCTCTCCCATTTTTTTAGCTAACTCAGATCTGATATTCAATTTAACTAAGGCTTGATGTGTTTTTAACTCATCTTTTGTTTTGCCAAGAATATCAAGAAAGGTTCTAATAATATTAGAACACACGTTGTTCTTGATGTATATGGCATCTAAACAATGTCGCACGTGAAAATGTTTCAAATACTCCAATTCAAAAAAGATTAATTTCTCCTTTTTAATAAAGTGTTTGCATGTTATTCTTTTCTACATCCTTTACCATAAGTAAATTGAATAGTATTTAGTTGTGGAAGAATCTCTTCACCATTTAACGGTTCAGAAGCTACTCCGAATTCTTGTTCTCCATTAAAATCTTTCTTTTGTCGTCTATATGGGTGCTCAATACGCAGTTATCTCTAATGCCCAAGGTATGTTAACTTTATTCCTTTAAGTAA
The DNA here is from genome assembly GCA_037832605.1 of Cyclanthera cordifolia. Lineage (NCBI taxonomy): Eukaryota > Viridiplantae > Streptophyta > Magnoliopsida > Cucurbitales > Cucurbitaceae > Cyclanthera > Cyclanthera cordifolia. The sequence continues at coordinate 1,875 of JBBMEG010000087.1, forward strand.
ATAAGCTGATGTTGTTTTCTCTCCACATATTAGACATGCATGATACTTTTTTATAGTACACCCACACAAATTACACTCTACAGGACAATCAATAATGGTCGACAACAAAATAGCTTTTAAGGTGAAACGTTGTGGACGATGTGCATCAAAACATTCAATACTTGTGTTTTATAGCATTTTCAGATCATCAACTAAATGTGTTAAATAGATATTTATGTCATTTCTTGATTGTTTGGGTCCAGAAATTAATGCATTTAACATCAAGAATTTACACTTCATGCACAACCATGAAAGTATATTGTAAGTCACCAACATCACTAGCCAACAACTATATCTTGTATTTTGGTCTTCGTGCGAATTTACTTCATCTGTTGAAAAGGCTAGACGTAGATTTCTCGATTCTGAACTGAACTCGAGTCATCTTTCATCTATTTGGTTTCCATGAAAGTGTGTCGGCTGGATGTCGCATATACCTATCGACCTGACGGTCTGTAGTACTGTAAAGACCCGACCCGAACTAGGGTCACCTCTAGACTATCCATAAATGCATGATTTAAATAGTACTTAGAAACAGGAAAAACATAGAGTAAATTCTCCATTTAAAGCGTAGTAACGATCATTTGATAATACATAAAACGGGTACCCATTTTATAAAGTATTCAAATAGATAAAACACGGTACGGTAAAAATCAGACGACTTGTGTAGAAAGATAAGTATGCAAGAAAAATAGACATCACTCGACACGAGTCCATGGTCTTTTTAGCCTCTCCGATCAGCCATCCTGGTAAAGTCCATGCGTACCTGTGGAATTCCACAGAAAATAAACAGGGTGAGTTATGAAAACTCATTAAAGATCCCTAACTGGAATCGAAACGACTAAAGCAGTAATACACAAAGCAATGGAATAATGGTCGAGTAAGTGAATCATGGGAGTCCCTTAGGACTTACACAGCTCTGACGTTCAATGGATGATGAAGGTGACTCCGGGGCTATTCCGAAGAACATGCCACTCTAGGGTCCCACAAGATGAAATAGTACACTTTCGGGGCTACCCTATTAGATAATGCCACTCCCAAGTCTTTAGTTGAGTCACTGGCTCGTGGTGTTATAATAATACAGATAACAGTCCAGATAAAGTTTAAATACTGTAAGGAACAGAACAACCACAATATAGGAAAATCCGGCAAACAAGGCATTCCAAATTCTAAATTAATCCAGGTTAGCCTACACGTACATTCAATTAATTATAGAACACACAATTGTGGTAAACGTTCCCTTACCTTGGTCGAAAATCAGTAAGTCTCGTATATACGCTTGAACTACGCATTTCGAGGTCGTATCACATGCTTAACTAGTCAAAACATGGCAAAACAGTAAGAATTTGGCCTTAACATCAACAAAAACGGGTCTAGAGCATTGAAATTACCCAAAAGCGAGTATCTGGAAATTTTCCAGTGACCAGCGACGGTACGTGGCCGGAAAAGTGGTCGGAGACAGCGGCGCGTGACATTGGCTCGCTGGCGTGTGAGTTAGATGCGCAGAAAACCGTGGCAGCAGGCGCGGGACCCGTGGCATGCTCGGAATGGCTGCAATCAGACTCGGGCGACAAAATCTGCAGGTTCGGCACCCGTCAGGCTCGGTGTCGGCTAGGTGTCAGGCTCGGAGTGGACATGGCAGCGACTGGAACACGTTGTGATCTGGGGTTCGTTGGACGAAGCTGAGGGCGCAGGCCGACCGTGTCAGATGTGACGTTGTCGGTTGCAGCAGCTGTCGGCGCAGATCCTCAGCTGCTGATTGGCTCCGAGCACGTGGGGGCGGCGACGATAAGGAATGCGACACGCGGCATCTCGCGAATGGCTGTGGCGCTGATTTCTGTCGTAGTTGTCGGCTGCTGCTGGTTCCCGAGGCGACAAACTCTGATGACGGTGCTGACGCAGCAGATTCTTTCGGTGGTGCACTGAAATCGACAGTAATGATTGGTTGTCGGCTAGTCAATGATTGGACATTAGAATCTTGTCGGCAGATGAGCTGATGGTGTCGAAAAGTGCAGAAAACGAGAGAGAAAAAGGACAAAAAACCAATGATTAGGGTTTTTATGGCTTTACATATAAGGACAAAAGGCCTGAAAATTTACCGAAATGCCCCTAGGGCTAAAAATGACCATTTTACCCCTAGTTTTCAAACTCTGACTTCACACCTCTCGAGGTATGACTTAACTAACTACTTTTAACCCAAAATAACTTTAGAATGACTCCCGGGATTCTCGGTAAGCCTAAAAAATTACAAAACTAACCTTGTAAAATAGGGAACGAAAGGACGGGCTGTTACAAGTACGCCACGCAATACTTTTGAAGTTTCTTTACTTCGAAATATTCGTTCAAACTCCTGAATGGGAGAGAAATACCACCGTAACTTTTACTAAAATATTTTCCCTCTCTTCTTTCACGCTCTTCTTTTCATCTTGATGTTCCACATATAGGACACAATTCGACATCAACTAGTTCTTTTCAATACAAACAATGGTCATTGATGCAGGCATGGATCTTTTCATAATTCATTACTAATGTACTTAAAATCTTCTTGGCATAATAGGTAGGTATCCGAATTTCATTAGGATAAGAAAATAGAATGCTCAATAATTCTAACAACTCTGTGAAACTCTTATTGATTCATCCAAACTTCGCTTTCAAATTATAAAACTTAATCAATACACATATCTTAGTAAAATTATTACAATTTTGGCATAATGGTTTTTTGGCATTCTTTAATGATCGCTCAAATATTGGGGATTTGTCATTAAAATAATCGTGCAGCGTCAAACATTCATATTTGGTAATCTAAATTCTCATATACAATTTTTGAAAATGTCAATATATCTCATATATTATTTAATTTAATTTAATTGATATTTATCTAATAAATGTCAATTTCATAATATATCCAATATATTATAAATAAATAAATGTTCAATTAATATACCAATAATTATTAACACAATTAATATGTCCAATATATTAATTAATCATCTCTTAATAAATAGTTATCCAATATGCATTTATGCAACTAATATTTCCAAAATATTAGTCAATTTCCTTTTACTAAATAGTTATCCAATAAATCCAATAATTATTTGCAATGAATTTATCCAATAAATTAATTATTCCTCATTAATATTTATCTAATAAATATTAAATTAATATAACCAATATATTAATTTGATATATTAATCATAAATTTTAACCATTAAACTTAAGTTTCTATTAATTATATCCAACATAATTAATCTATAAATTTGAACTCTTCAAATTCACTCTCTATTAACACAGTGTGTTAACAAGTATTAGCTACCTAAGGGACTGGTGGACCTATAGGTTGAAAGCTACAACTACTCGGGATCCAATTCCTACTCATTAACATCAGACTTACTCCACTAAAGGCATGTTTTGAACTCTTTCGCACTATAGGACAAGTTACGTCCATGGATATATCGGTCATCTATCATACCTTCATGATCTTATTCGTAATTCATAGTCGGGACAAGAAATACGTTTTACCCCTGTGGTAACAAATTTTTTCTTAAGCACCACTAATTTCTCTAATGAAAAAGTTGTTTATAGTCCCACTATAAAATAATATCCTACTGGCCCAATGAGAGGCATGTACCCTTTGTTCAAACCCTGAAATCAGTTTTTAAGAAAACAACTCTATATATTTCTCAATATTAGGAAAGACGTGAATTTTCTCTTGGGATGTTGTGTTCCCAGCCACTCACCACGATAATTTCTTATGTGGAGACTTATTGACCCAGTGTTATTTAGCTGGTCTCACTCATGCACATCAAATGACGCTTTCAGAAAACAGAAGTTCATAACCCACTCGGGATTAAGATCACATCAACATACGATCATCCTCATTGAAGTAATTGATGCGAGTCTATAGCGAAATTATTAGATCGATCATAATACTTTTGGTCCAGTCTCATGTAAAAACTTATTTTTACATAGGCACCCACACTCACATGTCTCCAATGAATAACCAGAATTAGATCATTTGCAATCATTGTAAAGCAAGTCGTACCAACGGTGTCACCAAGACTTAGGGCTCTGCCTTAGTCCATATATTGTAGATGTTTTATGTTATTCACTTGGAACTTGATCCACGTATATGTCTCACATACTTGTCCAAGTGTACATCCAAATAGTCATGGGCATATCGCCATTAATCCATTTAATAAATGCATAATAATGAAAATACTAACAATTATTAATAACTGAAATATTACAATAAATGTCTAACATTAAATGCTTGTTCTTTAAATACAAACTACTAGGCGTTTAAGACACAATTCTTAACATTAGCATGATTACCTACCAGGTCCATGTACCTCTAAATAACATGTGAGTCATGTTCACATGTTAGGGTACAGGATACAACGAGCTCATATAATAATGGAAGCTTGGGTAACATGTTGTACATGTTTATCTTCCATATTTTATATCAAGAAAAGATAGTATGCCTATGTAATGCATTTGATGTGCTTTCCTGTCAAGTCTTATAATATGCATAGAAGAATTGCTAGGGTAGCATATGTAAAATGCTTACTTGCTAGGTCTTACAATATATGAAACAGAATTGTGTAGGTAGCATATGTAATATGCTTACCTGTCAGGCCTTACAATATATAACAGTAGAAAATAACATATAACACGCTTAAAGTTCATAATACATCATATGTAACATACATATCATCCTTATAAATCATACGAGTTAATCAACATTGAAACAGACATACAAGTCATCTCAATTCATTAGAGAAACAGAAATGTAAGACGTTCTTATTTATCCCTCTAATCATGCTCATGATTACCAACAAGACCTAGCCAGGTAAGGGGTTCTTACCTTGACCAAAATCTATTAGAATTTCTATAAGAATCTTGAACTATTGCTCTTAAAAGTCTCTCTACTGAAACTTGTCAATAACACACAAATGAGTCGGAATAAGCACCTTGGAGTATCAAAAACAAACTCAAAGCACCGAAATTACCCAGACTAAACTATATGGAATTTTTTGGTGAACAGTACGACGACACGTGGCCACACGAGGGCAACATGTGGGTCTGGGTAGCGTATGAAGCTGGGAACAATGGCCCATGAATCAGACATGTAGAGTACCAAACCGTTGGATCAGAAGCTACATAGTGCACGCTGAGTGGCTCATGCCAGGCTCGAAAGGCGTTGACAAATAGTCTGGAACGCTCGTCAAGTGAGGGAAACAAAATGGGAAGCTTAAATTGGTTGGAGCTCCATGATGGCGGGATCCAACAAGGTGGTGACGTGCGACATGCTTAGGGTGGCTAAATCTCCTTAGGAAACAGCAACACGAGACACAAACTAACGGGCCAGAGCTTTCGACAGAGGCGTTCGCTAATTGTCTCCTAGCTCCGTAGACATGGGAGCGTACTAGACGAAGACATGTGATAACTTTTCACTGGATCTAAAAGGCGATTGTCAGTGACATTCTCAAATATGACGTTGTCGTTTTGGAAACCATAAAAAAAAAAAAAATTTATCTACGATGGCTGAAGATTAAAAAATAATGACCTAAAAAGTGATTTTTGTCTTTATATGTAATTCTACAATTACATAAAAATTACCAAAATGCCCTTTTAGCTAAAAATAACCTTTTTACCCCTAGTTTCCAATTTACAACTTTACCTATTTTGGGATATGACTCGTTGAAGTCCTTCAAAGCCAAAAATAAATTAAAAAGTCTTCCTGGGAGTCTTGAGAAGTCCAAAACTAACCTTAAAGACGGATACAAACACTTCGACATATACACATCACATATCTAAAGCGTATTGTGTGGACGAGAACATTTGCTTAAGTTTTGGAATTAATGAAAAATGATGCAACACTTGATGCACGATTTTTCATCCCTTTATCACTTATTAGCTTATATCGAGACTCACCACGAGTCTGACATTGATCGAGATCTTTAGTATGCAATCATACTTATAAACGTGAATTGAATCATAAGTTAACTTCAAATCACGTAACTTTCATTTTGCTTCATAGAATGTACCAGGTATGCAAGCCTTAATTTCACTAAATGCACTTTTAAAAACTTCAACAGGTGGTTGAATAATTTATCTTTCCCTTGTTAATGGCCTTAAAATACATAAGTTTGACAAAAAAAAATGCAACGAAGAGAAACTAGTACATTCAGAATATAATTGATTGTATGCTTTCTTCACCTATAATTGGATTCTCGATTTCGAAAGTCCTATCAATTTCTTTAACAACAACTTTATTCAATACTGACACGATTGATATCATTCAACATTTTCATTATTTTATTGTCGTTGTTGTGATCACTGGACTCATCTATATTCATTCTATCAACATGTGCTAGTCATGCGTCTAGTAGTCTAAGTCTTGGTCACTCTAACCTAGATAAATCAATAGGTTCACCATGATATTCTCAATGATTATATGATGTTAACATTCAATTTATTAACTGATGTCGTTCTACCCATTTTATAGATTGCCATGAATCATTTATGCATTTGTTACACAAACATCTAGCTTGATCGACACGGTTTACAGACTCTTGGTTATTCTTAAAAATTGTTTCACACCTTCGGCATATTTCGAGGATAAGTTGTCTATATTTCTAAGCCAATCTTTGTTCAATTTTTCTCCTTTTAACGTAACACACTCTTTTGTCATTTCACCGAACAAGCCTACATGAATAATATAGACAAAGTATTAGAGTGTGCTACTAAATTATATAATCTTATAGATTTTAACCTTATAGGTTTTTAGGCTATTTCATAACACTAAGATTCAATTAAATGCTCAATTTTGATCTTAACTAGCTATTACTTTCGAAAGCAGCAATCACAACAAATATATATAGTTGTTATCATCTCAGAGTATCACAATTCTAGCAAAAGACGATTAAATTCCAAGTCAAATGTAATAATGACTATCTACTAATTTTCGTCAAATAACAAATTGTATCGAACCTATAAGATGAAGAAAAACCCAACTACCATTTTTCCCGTAACTGTATATTTCTCGATTTGATGCAATTACTTAAGAAACAAACAGCCCTCACAATTAAAGCGATGGCTCCTAATAAAAAACCCACTACTAAATTAATGGATCGAATCAATTTAGAGTAAAATTTATCAAACCCCAACAACCCTTAACCTTAAACGAATCAAACCAATCTCCAGAGAAATCCACAACCCAAAAAGTCAAAAACCAAATCAAACCCCATAATCCCAAATAACCATGAACATACATTGAACAAAATCAGCTATAAAAACTCAACAATAAAAAGCCCACGAACTCCACAATAAAAAACTTGACAATGACAGCAAAAATTCAACAAAATTAAACCCCACAATCCAAATAACCAAGACCATATATTTTTCATTTTCATCTTCTCTATTTTCTTTCTTTACCTTTTTTTTCTTTTTTAGGGTGTGTTGTAAGCTAAAAATATTCTGAGAGACTCAAAAGAGGTTGGGACTCACCCCAAGGACAAACAAGCTGATGCCAACCCCTCGGGAGTCGGCCTCGCAATTTCCCACCCCTCAGGGGTCGGCCAAATGAAGGCCACAACCCCCGGGGGTCGGCCGAGTCCATACCGACCCCCAAGGGGTCGGCCGAGCAAGTCCGACTCCTCTGGAGTCAGCCAACGAAGGCTTTGACCCCCAGGGTCGGCCCTTGCAGCCTCGCCCTTCTCGGGTCCGGCAACGAGTAGGTCAATCCGAGTGGATTGGCCGTAGAGGCCAGGACTCTCTAAAGAGTCGACCGAGTCCAAGTAACGTTTGGAGGCGTTGCACCCCGTGGCATCGCCCGTTACAAACAGTAGGTCAATCCGAGTGGATTGGCCGTGGAGGTCAGAATTCTCCGAAGAGTCGACCCAGTCCAAGTAAAGTTTGAGGCACTGCACCCCGTGGCATCGCCCGTTACAACAAGTAGGTCAATACGAGTGGATTGGCCGTGGAGGTCAGGACTCTACGAAGAGTCGGCCGAGTCCAATTAACGTATGGAGGCGCTGCACCCCGTGACGTCGCCTGTTACAACGAGTGGGTCGACCCAATGGGGTTGGCCGTGGAGGTCAGGACTCTCCGAAGAGTCGACCGAGTCCAGAATCAAGACTGTTACACCTTCAAAGGGTAACGGCCAGGAGTTACGTCGGTATTCATACCCGGATTAATGACGGACATTTCTAACGGTCGACCATTATATCGCCATAAGTGAGCTGCAACGGTTACGAGACCGGCTGCTATAAAAGTCAAGTCATTTCTCCCTTTCAG
>JBBMEG010000089.1:0-10206 GCA_037832605.1 Cyclanthera cordifolia
GGTGCCTGGCCTAGGGACGGGCGTGGTTACCCCGGGTATAGTGGAGCGAAGCTTCGATTTCCCGGTTTCAAAAAAAACAAGATAACAATCTCAATTTCAAACCCGAATTTCTAATCCAGCTACCACCTCGCAGCCCACCAATCTCAAACAATTCTCGCCAATCCCACTACAACCATATAGAAACTTGCCAGAAAACATCAAAGCACAAAGTGAGTAGTTTTTCTGTGCGGTAAACTACCATTCATTAACAGAAGCTTAAGGGTAACACTGGTAACTTTTGAACAAGAATCAACCATGTTCATTGTATTTGAGATCTCATGGCTGTCAACCACTTACTATGCACCACCCTATCTGACATGCACATTTGTACTTTAATCTAGAGTGCAACTCTCTACTCACTGAACTTCCTAACTAGAGCGTGAAACACATTTGCACGTGCACTTCAGAAGTACATTACTCATGCACCAATTGATAACTAGCTAGCAACACATTTTTTGACTAGATGAGTATTCGAAACCAAACTAGAGAATGTTAATCTTGCTAAATGCTAACTACACACCATTCTAATGAACTCCACTATAAACCCTTACCACCTAGAGTAAATCGGTATAACACGATTCACACTTGTCCACTCTCTCCACTTTGATTATCACCATGCATCCATGATTACCAGAACCTGTATACAAAGAGGTACTCACTCATGGATGCACGTTACAACACATCTTTTAACTACTGAAATGACTAATCTCACATTGGTCGTTGTGATAGTCGCATTAAGACACCTCCTAGCTGTTCAACAATTAATCCCAACCTTGAGAACTAAGCTAGACTCCCCACCCTTCTAACTACCACTAAGAAATATGAAGTTCGCATACGACATAACTATTTCATTCATAACAGAGTCAGTATCAACCTTAGTGGGGGCATGATGTGAAGTTTTGTGAATATTATGCTTTTCATAAAGGTGACACAAGGGAGCATTAATCCTTTGTTGTATTGGGATTGCATGATGCTTTGCCTCCCTTCCCTGTTATTGTACGAAGTCTTTCTCATACAAAATAAAAGTTTCTCATATTAAAAAGAAAATATCAATAAAGAGCATGCAAAAGGGTCAGCTTTATAAAATATTCATATAATTTGTCGAAGTTCAAAAACCCCACTATTGTTGAACAAGATGTAGGACTTTTTAAATCTTATTTTTTGAGTATCGTTATGTAGTTTTCTTTGTATAAGCAATCTTTTCAATAATGTTTGACAAACGATACTTGCTCCCTCAATCTCTATTTTCGCCACCCTGTTTGCTCAACACCATCATCTCCATCTCTTTGCAGATGAAAATAGTAGTAGTAATTCCCAAATTCTAAGCTTGGAGGAATTTATGTTTTTAGAAAATTTTATTATCTGCTCACTTTTTTTTCTTACTTTTTGTAACTCATGCATACAAGTAAAAATTAGGGTTTGTATGTGTATTAAAGATATGTGGAAATATGGAGCTTTTTTCAGCCCTTTGTTGGATCATATAGCTTTAAAAAGTGAAGTTTAACTTTTAGGATAAGCCTGATGATGGTTTATATACATTTTTTTTTTCTGTTGATCAGGAATATTAAATTTCTAGCTGGGATTGTTTTTTAAAATTTAATTGTTTCTTTGTCGGACCTTTTCCCTCTTCTTTCTTGTAATATCTTTTTTTTTCCATATCTACACATTCTTTGTTTTCCATAAAAATAACCAACGTCTAGGTTTCTTGGTTTTCATTAGAGTTTCATTTACTGGAAATGAATTTGGTACTGGATTTGGGTATGTTGAATTCCCTCTCACGCACAATGCACTTTCTTCATGTTGTCATGAGTCATTACTCCTTGTTGCAGACCGTGGATACTATTCTGTGGAGACTGTTACACTTCTAGTGGCTCTGAAAGTTCGCTATAGAGATAGAATTACAATCTTGAGGGGAAATCATGAGAGCAGGCAAATAACTCAAGTGTAAGATTATTGACATTTCTTTAACTTCAAACATTATTTGACTGAAGTTTTTTGTATTTGTCAACAGACTCTATGTTTCCACGAAGGACTGATATTATTTTCTCTTGAAACTGTGTTGTCTTCTTATTTCCACTTGTATTTTCCTTTTTGTATGTTATATTATGACAGTCATTTTGAATGATTTATGAAGATTAGTCCACATAAGCTGGCCGAACATACTCACATACTCATGGATATAAAAAAAAGAGGTTCATGGCTTGCTTTCTCTGTTTTAATTGCATCATGTAGTCCTTCAAAATGCAAAAGAATGCAAAGCCTTCAATAGCTTGATTCAGCATGGACAGTAGAAATGGTGGTTAAGGTCTCCCAAAAGCTGCTTGCTAAGGTTGCATTAGTTTGGAAAAATCGGAGTATGAGGATATCTTCTTTGAACCATATCCGTTCTGTTAGAGGCCCCTTTCAAACTAAGGACCCATTAACTCTCTTAAACTTTTATATGGTTTTTTTGCTTCTACTAAATGTCCTATGTATGTTTGAGGAAATAACACCTTGCTTTATTGCCCCAAACAACTAAATCTCAAGATTTTTTTTTTTTTTTTTCATTAAGAAAAAAATGAAAGCAAACAAAAGGGGGCTTACAAATAATGCAAAGTACCACTTAAAAACATAATAAAATAAAATATCATTTGGTCGTGAAGCTGAACGCATTTTTTTCTTCATTTTAGCATCATTTGCAAATGCAACCCCCTCCCTCTCAGGTGCTCTAGGATCATGTTTACCACTTTTTTCTTTTGGCTTCTCACGTGCATATGAAAAGCATATGAGAATTCACATTTTTGAAAAACTGGCAAATTGTTATACTTTCATTTTATATATGCTCTGAATTGTGGCAAGAACATAGACAGTTTTTAGTTACTCTATTGATCTCTTTGTCTGATACTATTTATCTTATTTTATTTCTTTTCAGTTATGGATTCTACGACGAGTGTTTGAGAAAATATGGAAATGCAAATGTCTGGAAGCACTTTACCGATCTCTTTGATTATTTACCTCTTACAGCTCTAATTGAGAGTCAGGTTTGTGCTGCTCATGTATACATTTCTCATTTGGATTGTTAGACGGTTTCTAATAGTATTATAATTATCCTCACAGGTTTTTTGTTTGCATGGAGGACTTTCGCCCTCTTTGGATACGTTGGATAACATCAGGGCTTTGGACCGAATTCAAGAGGTTTTTATATTTAATGTTTAAACTTAGTAAGCACGTGATGAATATTGAACACTCCCCATTCAAGGACTATTACCAATCCACCATCTGGCTGTATACAATTACTGTATATAATTACCATGTTTAAAAGACATGCCTTATGGGACCTGTGTCAAAGTGAGGCAAGAGCACATTGCTTCAATTGCTAAGGCTCACTCGGCCTTGTGGCTCGGTGCCTGAGTCCCTGTTCATTTTATTTTTATGTGTTCGATAGAAACAAATTAGTACTGGAAAATTGTTTATTTCTCTACAATCTCTAACAAAAGATCTAATTTCTGTAATTGTTAATCCTCTATACATAAGACTATTCTTTTCATGTACAATTTTTTACTATTGTTCTATTGTACAATTTCCATAAAAAGATCCAATTCTTTTCCGTTTGAACACAATTAAGTTCAGGTGATCACTTGAATTGGAGTATGAAAGAACTGGTTTTGATTTCTTTTGCTTGGTTAATTTGATGGAGTGAGTTCATGTATTATAGTAGCCTTTTTTTTTTAGTTCATATTGCCTGTTTACTAAAAAGAATATAATCATTTTGGTCCTTCGTCAAAATGCAAAGGGGAATTGGGCATTTTTTTACCACAAAATTGATGACGACAAGTTGATATCTATTTTCTAGTTTTCTCTCATCCTAACCTTTGTTTTGTTTTTCTTTTTTGTATACATTACTAGGTTCCACACGAAGGACCGATGTGTGATCTCTTATGGTCCGATCCCGATGACCGCTGTGGTTGGGGAATATCTCCGCGTGGTGCTGGATATACTTTTGGCCAAGATATTGCTTCTCAATTCAACCACACAAATGGGCTAACGCTGATTTCAAGAGCTCACCAACTTGTAATGGAAGGATTCAACTGGTGTCAGGTGCGTTAATTCTGGTGGGATTTTGCATAATTTTTTTCTGTTTCTGTTAAGAACGTTGGTACATTATTTTTTCTGTTCCATTCCTGTATTTCTCTTTATAGGACAAGAATGTGGTGACTGTTTTTAGTGCTCCAAATTATTGTTATCGATGTGGGAATATGGCTGCAATCCTTGAGATCGGGGAGCATATGGATCAAAATTTTCTTCAGTTTGACCCTGCACCACGGCAAATTGAACCCGATACCACACGCAAAACTCCCGATTATTTTTTGTAAACGCTCTTTATCCATCGGCTGCTCATAATTCTCCCTCTATCTGCCGTGTTACGTGAATTTGACTTTAAAGGAGCCCTCTTTGTTTAAGTTTTCACCATTCTTTTGTTTCGAGTTTGTGCTGATGCTGCTCTGTTAAATGGTGCTGAAGTTTTGATTGATCAAGAAAAATGACAGAAGGCATCGGAGGCGTATTGTCTTTGTATATTTTTCTATAGTACGAACACGAGCGAGCGGCAATAACCTTTCCTTGTGCTCTGTAATCTTACCTCTTCAAAGTAGAGCTGATTTTTCGAATGCTTGTTAGTATTTATGTTTGAGATTCTAATGGCTAATGAAACTGCAGGAACTGAACTGGTTATTTATTTATCAAAATTGTATATGTTTCTTGGCTCGGCTTTCTTCCGCTTCAACTTTTTGGTTTGGTTCCTTCAATCAATGTTTATTACTGTATTCCCGACGTAGCCTAATCTTGTATACTTCTTTTATCGACTTACTTTTGTACTGCTTTTCTTGTCATTGCATGGATGTTTTATGAACTTTCTGCATGATATAGACGTCTTTTGAAATTTATTATAAGTTAACACATTGACGATGAGGGCATGCTTGATTCGAGGGAACTTCAATGTAAGTGGAAGAATGGACTAGTTTGAATGAATAGTTGCACGAAAACCATATTTAAATATGATTGTTTGCAGCAGTCAATATGAAGATGAGATAGGCCATGCTTGAGAGATAAAGAGTGAATTGAAAGGATATTATTCATGGAAGAGAGGAAGGTGAGTCTTAAAGTTGAGGATATGAGGATATGTTTGATCTGAGACTTGTGACATTAATTTGTAGGCATCTCTCAACTTTGTCTGTCTTTTATTGTATATTGATGTTAAAGGTTAAGGATGAACACTTTAGATGTGCAACATCCCAAGTTTCAAGGTCATAAAAAAGTGAGTCTTAAAGTCATACTCAATACAATCTTAATCACCGATTATGTTAAATACTATTTATATAATATAATGACCAATGCGCTTCAATACTCTAATGTCTACCGTAAGTTAATATGTCGGTAGACATAAGAACTTTGTCAGAGAAAACAGAAAACAAAAGCAACACACTAACTAATATATGGATAATGAACATCAAACATCTTCATCAGTGACTTTAAGACTCAGACTAAAAAATCAGTCTAAACCTAGACTATTATCCTAATGCAGGTAAAATGACGATAAAAGGCACAACATAACATAGTTTCAAAAAACAATTGCTTCAACAAATAAAGGAAAACATTGTTGAAGTTCAATAGTTTCTAAAACAAAGCAAGGTTAAACATAAATAAGTATTTGCGTAAAATAAAACTAGAAATAAAGACTATTTAAAGATGCAGTGGAGTCCCATGATCATCTCCAGCCCGATCAGCTATCTCAATACAAATTTGTAATACCTATAGAAATCCACAATGAAAAGTGTGAGTTTATAGAACTCAATAAGGATCCTCAACTTGAAGTTAAACATGAATATAGTCAATAGTAAATAACACACAAAACAAGTTCATTAACAGAACGAAGGTGTACTTCGACCTAAGTTCCACGTGCTAGGTAAAGTGACTGCGTTCCTAATATACCACACGTAAAACAATTTTTAATGCCCACGAACCAAAAGCCCAAAAAGTCCTTAACGAGAACCTCTATCTTAAATGGGAAATATGTGTAACATTATCTAGGGAGAAGACCCGATGAGCAGAGCTACCTGGTTGATGCAGGTAAGGACCCGACCCAACCTAGGGCTTATTTTAGGACATTACTTCTAAATACATGTACTAATTCAACATAAGACATCTGAATGTTACCTCATTTATTTAAAATCCAAAAATAAACAAGTACATCGATAAAACAGTTTCAGGGTACCCTTAAAACACGAAAAATCCAAAAGAAATAAATAATATACATGTCTCTGTTGGGGGTTGTGCCCTAAAGGCCTAATAGTTTGAATATTTAAAAATGAGCATTTAATGTTATTTTCAGTTATTAATAAAAGTTATTATTTTTCATAAATTTGCGTATTTAATATTCAAACGTCATTCAACCTTATCACATTAATTAGATTAATGTTGATAAACCTTTGATTATTAATATGAACACTTGGACAAGGATGTGAGACATACAAGTAGATCTAGTTCCAAGTTTATAACATAAATTGTCTACAGTATATAATGACTAAGGCTAGGGTGCCTAAGTCCTGGTAACATTGTGGGTGCAACCCGCTTTGCAATAGTTGCAAACAACCTGGTCCTACTTGTTCATGTGGAGACATGTGAGTGGAGGCACCTATGAAAAATTGAGTTTTTTGCATATGACTAGACCAGAAGTTTTATGATCGAGCTGGTAATTCCGTAATAGACTCGTATCAACTACTTCGCTAAGGATGATCGTATGTCGATGTGATCTTAATCCTGGGTGGGTTGCGAACTTTTGCTTTATGAAATCGTCTTTTGATGTGCATGGGTGAGACCAGTCAAACAGCACTGGGTCAATAAGCCTCCCACGTTGGGGATTATCGTAGTGAGTAGCTGGGAACGCAACGTCACAAGAAGGAATTCACGCATTCCCTAATTTATGGAAGATGTAGAGTTGTTCTCTTAAGAACTGATTCTAGGACTTGAACAAAGGGACACGCCTTTCATTGGCCCGAGAGGACATTGGTTTATAGTATGACTAAAAAAAACTTGTTCATTAGAGGAATTAGCGGCGCTTAAGGAGAAAGATATAATCATAGGGGTAAAACAAATTTCTTGTCCCAACTGTGAATTACGAACAAATTACATACATGTCCTAATTCAATTATCAATAACAATAGTACACAATAGATCATACAGATAAACATATTGTCATGCTACGTCATTAAAGAGGATAAAATCCAATTAACAATATTCACGCATTAACTATAGGACATCAAGGTTAATGGTCCTTCATCTTAGGTGAAATCCACTAGAAAGATTCTAATCTCCTAATTGATGGTCTCCAAGTGCCCACCTGCGAATAGGATTAAAGGTGTCAGAAACAGAAAAATGGAACCCCGCCTGTGCATGGGACGATAGACTAACGATGCGTGAACATCGCTACTTCACTTCACTCGTGACAAGTGAAACAACAAATCACGCCTGAGTTCTAGCTTGGCTTGGGGCACTCGCAAAACAATGACTCAAATCTTGGCTCATACCGACGAGAACAACGAGATGAACAGGCTCTATAATGTAAGCTCGACTCGATAGAACTAGCACGACACAACGACTCGGACCATGATGGCGTTGCACATTAACGATGGTGAGGTTGCTTAGAAATGTGTAACGATGATGTTACATAACGAGGCATGACTTTGGAAGGTGCTACACAAATCAAAACTTCTACGATAGCGAAAGGCTTGTCAATCGACGAGGGAACACGATGCAACATGGAGTTTTGATACCATATAGATAGTATAGGGTTCTCTTTTGATACCTTATTAGATAATGAAGAGAGTAGCCCACATATCACATAAATATGGTGAAGAATCTTCATCTTTTCAATGTGCAACAAGTGTGTCATACGGTGAGCATCTTTAACACAAAATTTGAAAGCTAAAAAAAAGTAGTTTTCAAATATGTTTTTGTTTATAAAATTTGGTTAGCATTCACGTACTTTCTTAATGGAATCATATATATAGAGAATTTGAGTAAATACAAACTTAAATTTTAAAAACTAAAAACAAAAAAAATCAAATGGTTATCAAACCGGCCTTAAATATCCAATTTTAGTTTTAAATCTTTTAAATTTAATCCACTTTGTCCATGAGTTCAATTTTAATTCCTAAAATAAAAAAAAGTAATAACAATAAAATTAGTCTTAATATAAACTTTTTAATTTTAAAAAAAAACCATATTTCAATATAAATCTTAGAAATATCTTTACCTTTTGAATTTGTTTCTATTAAAATCGTAAGATTAATGAATCTAATCCTATTCATATTATTTTCGAATTTACTTAATTTTAAACTTTTTTTTATCTAACAACTTAATTTGCGTTGCGTTTATCAATTTTCTATACGAATTAGTGCGGATAACTACTTAATTTATAGGTTTAATATATTTTATTAAAAACACGCATAATTATTTATCTAAAATTAATTCGTGATGGTCAATTTATATCTTTATTTAATTAATCCAATTTTTATAAAATATATAAGTTCATTTTCAAAATGAAATGCATTATATAAATAAAAGTTCACATAATTCTTCAAAAAAACTCAAATTAAAATTATACCAATATATATATATTAATTTATTTATTTATTTATTTGTTTATTTATTATATAAGTATATCAAATTTACAAAATATGAAGGTAAAAATTTTAAAAAGAAACAACTTTTCTTATAAAAAAACAAATATTAAATTGTTAAAATTAGTTATAAGTTTAAAGTAACATTGTTAATTATTTGTAAATTTTTTAGTCTAAATTCAAGTATTTAAAAAATTTGCAAAAAAAAAAACATATCCTATATTATGATAACCTACACTCCATTAATGTTTCTTATTGTCGTGGTCAGTGGAAAAAAAAACCCAAAAAAAAAAAAAAAAAAAAAAAAAAAAAAAAAAAAAAAAAAAAAAACTTACACTCTTAAGTGTTGTTTATCATAACTCATCATATAAGAACCTGCCCTCTAATCATTTAAAAAAAAAAAAAAACCCCTCCTAGAATCGTCTTTTCTAACTCATTCTTTAATAATATAATAACTCATGATCTACTAACCAAACCATGACCCAAAGTGGCATACATTGTTCCTGTCAAATTGCACTTACAACTTGTCACTTTTGTTGACCACTATCTTTGACAAATGAGGCAACCTTCCACACTACTTTATTTAAAACCTGGTGGGCAGTACCAATCCAAATTAATATTTTAAAAAGAAAAATAATTTCATGCAGCCTTCCACGACCACATGTTTCCACTCCATACCTATATTTATACTGCTAGAAAAAGAAAAAAAACCCAATAAGCTACAAAATAAATACTAATACATGAATACATTCATATGTCTAACTGGTACATGTATACAACCATTCCCATATTCATACACAATCCATGTACCCTATCAAAAGTATACATCTTTCACCAAGCAGTACCAATATAGATTGTTTCTTGTTCTAAACAAATAACTGATTGAATTAAATAATAATAATAACAATTGCTAAGAGCTCAACTTACATTTGTCCAATCGATTGTTGGATTGTCCCAGATCTAAGTCTTCGATTCACATAACTTATATATGTTCCGATTTGAGATGAATCATTGATAACTTACGCTTCAAATACTATTTATATCATAACCCCTAAAACATGATTTATAATAAATCAAAAGTCCCAAACACGACTTAAAATGTTCTAATTTTGCTGACCACTAAAAAGAAGTGCATGAAAGAGAGAGATTGTCCTCAAGTGACTTTAGTTTTTCCCTCTTAAGACCATAAGAGAGGTTTGGATTGAGTTTTTAGTGAGTATTTAGAATAGTATTTACTAAATACTCTTAAAAAACTCTACATCCAAATGAGCTTTTGACTACAATCATTACACATAAATTCTCTAAATAAATCATCATTCAAAATACTCTTAAAAACTACGTCCAAACAAATTTTTGATTGCAATCATTACTAATCAATACTTCTAAATATTCAAAATAAATCATCATTCTAGATATAAAAACTACATCCAAATAAACTTTTGATCGCAATCATTACTAATTATTACTTCTAAATACTCAAATTAAAATCTCATTCTAATTAAATACTAAT
>JBBMEG010000091.1:0-10206 GCA_037832605.1 Cyclanthera cordifolia
ATTCGATCAGTTGTTGAAGATCTTGAACTTTGCATTTGGTGAAGTTAATGTTTGCATCCCTAATTCATTTTATGAAGTGAAACGAAAATTGCAAAATTTAGGGTTAACATACGACTCAATTCATGCTTGCAAGTATGATTGTATACTTTATAGGGATAAATATAAAAATTTCGATCGATGTCCGACTTGTGGCGAGTCTCGATATAAGTTAATAAGCGAAAAAGAAACAAAAATTCCGCATAAAGTGTTGCGTCATTTTCCTTTAATTCCAAGACTTAAGTCAATGTTTTCGTCCAAACAATATGCTTTAGATATGCAATGGCATAAAGAAAAGAGGATTGACGAGCCTGGTGTGTTACGACATCTAGCAGATGCCGAAGGATGGAAACATTTGGACCGAGAATTCCCACTATTTGTTTCTGATTCAAGAAATGTGCGGCTAGGATTATCTAGTGACGGATTCAACCCATTCGGGAAAATACTAAAAGTAACTACATTGAGACATGCATTCAACCCCTAGGTCATTCTAAGCTGAAGAAGAATATCATGTATATGTTGCCAAGCGCAAACACGCTTATTTTGTTTCAAACCTATCGAAGATTTTCACTTTTGCTCATTTTATATTCCTCTTAGGTGGCACTCATATTTATGCTTATTCTTAATCTATAGTTTTCTAGAATAGCACACTTGAATATAAATGAACTCCTCTAAGCAATTGGGAACAATAACTAAGTTATATGGCTAGGGTAAACAAAATAGTATTTTGAAACAATAAGGTTATTAGCCTTGTATTCTTTATTTTGATTTTCTTTTTTTCTTAATGCCTATATATAGTTTTTTGTTTTCAAATGTGCTTGGTCAATCACATGGTTGCCTCACCTCCAAACTTAGAGTCTTCATTTTCCTAAATGAAGGTGTGAGATATATTTCCCCTAAACTTAGAGTGGTGTAATGGTCAAAGATAATGCTTTAAGCTATTTGAATTAGTCGAAAAAGAAACTTAGGCTTTTAATTTAACTAGGGGATTGATACTAACAAAGCGATTCACATTTAAAACCTTAAGGTCCTATTATCTCAATAGAAAACTAGTTAGTTTGCTTGAGCAGTAACTTATCAAAGCTAAACACGTTGTTGAGAAAATTCGAACATTAATTGTGATATACTATTGAACAATATTCAACATAAAAAATGAACTACTTCATACAAGACCAACTCTTGATTTTCCTAACTATGCCTATCAAATCATATACAAATCAAATGAAAAAAAATACTAGTAAATAAATAAATAAACAAAACAAACAAAAACTTCCTTTATGGACAATGGTTGGATTCAGGTGGGCAAGTCTTCTCCTCGGGAGTGGATATGGCCGTGACCTTAGTTGGAAAGGGTAGCAGTTGTATTTCAGGGTCAAATATCGCCAATGCCTCCCTTAGTTCTTTATCCCGTTGTTCAACATAGGTCCAATAAACAAGAGCTTGTCTGAAGAAGTTGCGACATTCGCGGGCAAACTCCTTAAATCTGAGGATGAGCTTGCATATGACTTTTCCTTCTGCAAAAGACTCTGAGCAATCATGAACTGATATATAGTGTGAGCCGTCAAGAGAGCATTGCTTTATTATGGGTCGACAACGTCATGATGAAGTGTGGAAAGAAAATCTTTCTCTTATTCTTTGTTATGCAGTAAATCTCTTCCTTCAAAATCTGTCCAATATCAACACTTTTCCCAATCATGATTGCAAATAACAGTGATGCTCTTGCTTTTGTAACCATAGTATCATGAGTAGTCGGTGCATGATATATTTGATGTTATGACCAAAGTTTTCTTTCTTACGTTAAGATGGATTTTGGATTACGAAAATTTTATTTATTGATTTATTTTATTATTATTTTAGTATTTCTATTTTGCAATTAATTAATTTATTGGTTGCTTTTCAAATTCAATTAATGGAGTTAAACCCCTCCCCCAAACAACCTTAATTTTTTTTTTTTTGAATTTTTCCACGACCACTCAAAACAAACACCATCTTCCCTTTTTTATGTTGATTTGACCTAACCCCTTATTTAAATACATATTTTATTTCGTCCAAATCATTTCTTTTTTGATTATTAGAAGTATACTAGAAATTGAAGCAGGTTCTTCATCGTAAATTAATTCTGATATTGCCAAGGTGCTATGTTATGAGATTGAATTTATTGGCCAAGATTTAACCACTTTTTTTGCTTATTCATATTGTGGTTCTTTAGTTAAGCCTTTATTACTTTTTTTTGTTGTGCGATAAGGAAATATTTGTCTTGAGAATATTTGCACTTGGATGTTTAAGGTGAGACTTAGCATTTGTGAGCATATTGAGTGTAAATGATTGTTTTTTTATTAAGTCTGATCAAGTAGGCATCGTATATCATTATTTTGATGCAAATTTGTTTGCTTGTTGTTACATACAAGAATAGAGGATATATGTTCTTTCTCCATTTGTGTTGTTCCATGGAACCTCATATGAGGGCTTTTATTGCATAGTTATTTTATGGTAGTTTTATAAGTTTTAGACTCTTTCGTGTTTGAATATTATCTTGCGCTAATAAGAGCAGAGCTTTAACAACATATTGTACAACCTAGTAACCATGAGGTTACAGGTCTTGAATCCTTCTTTTGCCAATGTTGTAGAATAAAAGAAAAGAATATTGTTTTGGAGGAAATCTGTTTGATCATTATATTTTCAGAAAATTACTTTTGAAAATTGCATCATTCTGCTTTTGTAATATGCAGATGATTTTTTGGTTTCATCTAGTAGTTTTGATGAAGTTATGGGTTTTAAAGAGTTCTTGATTTTTTTTTTTTTTTTCAAAAGATTAGTTATTTTTTAGAGCATTGTGTGCACTTGATTTCTCGTTGTTTTGATGTTACACTATCTATGAGTTTGTTTAGCAATGACATGAAAAATTGTGGTTTGACATATTGTGTTACAATATTTGGCCATTCAATTTTGATCTTTTATTTTCTGAAAGGTTTGATTATATTAAATTTTGTTTCGACCGGACATTCTAATTCATCTTGTGCTGCCTATGCCATTTGGAGGGGATTTCTCTCATTGCTTTTGATTCCATGTTATTTGGTAAGATTAAGTTTTGAAATATTGTTTGTTGTGGTTTAATTGTTTAAGAGATTTTCTTCATGAGAACATGTTTAAGTTGTCATTGGTTAATTCAATTTACCGCTTTGCTGAAGGTTTGATAATTCTATACGAATTCTAAGATTTTGAAGACTGTTATGATTTGCTCGTGTAGAGAAAAGTTCTAATCCAACTTTACTTGGAATTATGATACTTTGGTGAATTCTAAATGAGATATTTTTTTCTTTTTGTTATGATATATTTGTCTAGAGGGCAATTTGCCAATTATAATTAATATTGACTCTACATCAAATAACTACGGTTAAATTAGTTGAATCATGATTATTTATTGGGTTAGGTCATATTGAATTATAAGCCTTGTATGTCATATATAAAGCAACATTTGAGTGTTTTGTAATTGAGAGAGTTTATGTACCACTTTGTACCTTTGAGTGTTTAATTGAGTAATGGGCATTTTGAATGAAAAACATCTCAAGAACTTTGGGAGAGTGCATGTAGAACATTTGTCCCAAACCACTATTATTCTCGTGTTACTTTCTTTATCACTTCTTTTCTTTATGATTCATCTCATTTATGCATTTGAGCTAGATTTGGTATTCTAGATTTTGTTGTTATCAATCTTGAAAGGAATTAAGCCTCACACCTTTGAGGAATTGGCCATTCGAGCTCACGATATGGCGTTGAGCATGCTGCGAAGATGAATAAATATTTGTTAGTCTTAGAAACGAATAAGGAAAAGGACTTCAAAGGAATCGAAATAGCAATATAAAGTGTTACAAAAGAATCAATGATCACCAATACGACCCTATTAAAAAAAATTTCAGAAATGACCCTGACACAAACAGAAGAAACTATCTAATGAAGAGAAAAAAAAAATCTTTTTCTAGACTCTACTACGAACAAGTTAGAGAGACACTGTTGGATACAAAATCCATGAAGTTGCTATAATGCAAAGGTCTTGAGGAGACCGAAGGCAAAGTTAATGATCCTAACTATTGTAATTACCTTTGGTCCGTCAACCATACAATGGAACAATTCTTCGTTATAAAAGATTTGATTATGAAGTTTTCTGAGGAAAATAAAATAAAGTTGAATCTTAAGAAAGTGGCTTAACCAAATCACTCAGTTGTAGTTCCTTAGCCCAAATTGAAGTCGCTCATAAGTGTAACACACAGTTAGTCTAAAAGTTTTCCTCTTTTGACCTCGCGGTTGTTTTATTTCATACGAGATCTTCGGATTGCAAAATTTAAGATGTGAATTTTCAACAAGTTTTCGTTAAAGAAAAATATTTTTCAAAGCCAATTGAAGATGAAGACTGAAGAATAGACTTGCGTTCAAAAGGAGTTATGCCTACTTAGAGCAAAAAAGAAAGAGATTTCTAAAGAAAACGGGCAAAAAAATTATAAGAAAACCTAAGACTATTATAGAGGAAAACGAAGATGTCTTATTGGACG
The DNA here is from genome assembly GCA_037832605.1 of Cyclanthera cordifolia. Lineage (NCBI taxonomy): Eukaryota > Viridiplantae > Streptophyta > Magnoliopsida > Cucurbitales > Cucurbitaceae > Cyclanthera > Cyclanthera cordifolia. The sequence goes on from JBBMEG010000091.1 coordinate 4,584, forward strand.
TGCCAACTTGTTTCCATAAGATTATGTAGAAATTTGATTTGTGTAGTTGAACTTGAATTTTTAGAGTATCTTGTACGAAAGCAATTCAATCTCTATGATTTGATCTTTTTATTTTTCTCTCTAAATGTATGTTCTTCAATCGAAGAACATGATGTGTATTCTTCGTATTTAATTGTCTGTCTATGAATTTGTTTGAAAGTGATTTTGGACATAAAAATAATTTAAAGCGTCATCAATTTTATTGAACTCCTTTCAAAGGTTGTTTTTTTTAAAAAAAGTACAAATTGAGGAAGGGGATAACGAGTCCTACATAGAGAACGTCTACTACTCTCAAATAAATTGAGAGCTAATACCGATTTCACAAATCGAAAATCGAACCTGTGACGCTGGTGTTGAACTATAATAACACCAAACAATGAAACCACTGTGCCATTGGTCCATTCGATAAATTTTCAAGGATTGTTGGTTGCATTAAAATAATGTCAAATATTATAAGTTGTATTGAAGATAATGTCAAACTCAATAAAAAGGAAATAAGCAATCATGCAACTTCCCTAGTCTATAATTTCAATATTAGTTCTAAAACATCATTAATTTTTTTTTAGAATTAAAAAGATCATTGTTTGGAACTTTAAGAAAATGATTGATGATGACTAAATAGGCTCAACTACAACAACTTGGCATAAATTAATTTGGCCAAGTACATAGTGTACTCATTTAATGAACTGTCTCGAATTTGGAACAAAACCTAAAATCAAACTAAAATGTCGTTTAACTTCTAATTCTCCTAGGTGACATCACCTTCTACTAATTGGAAATACAACCTAGAAGTAATATTGAACTTTATTTGACAAAACAATATTTTAAAATAAGTCTAATATATTAAAATTGAGACTTATGCAGTCTATATTTGATTCAATCTCAATTCAATTTTATATTAAGTCAAATTGATTTTTATAACTCCATATATATATTAAATATCAATTTGAAATAGTATCTAAAATAAAATATTTAGAGCAATAATTAAATTTAGAAATAAACTTTAAAGTTAAGAAATTCTAGAATGTTAATAAGCGAGAAATTGAATTCTTTTGTAACTTAATTCCAATTTATAGAAGTGAAATAGCATCGATTTTTTTTTTTTAATGTAGAATAAAATTTATAAATAAAGTTTAAAAATTCTTGAATTTTTAAGTGAGAATTAATGTTATATTAAATACTTTGGTCAATTTAGTTTCTATCCATTTATAATACTCAAAATAATAAGAAATGTAGAAATGTTTAATTTAAGGAAAAAAAAATGTAAATGTCAAAAAAAATGTAAAATTTCAATTTAAAAACATAGTAGTATGTTTTTTTTTTTTGAAATAGAGGAAAAAATGAAAATTTTATTAAATTTTTGGCATTTAAAATTTAGCATTTTTTTTATTTTTAGCGAATACTTAGTGGCCGGTTTGTTGGTAGCCCCAGTTTTTTTTTCGACCATATTTGTTAGTGGCTCTATTTTATAGGCCATTTTTCTCATTTTTTATTTTTTATTTTTGACATGAATAAATTTTGAAATTTTATTCAATAAAATATAATTTTGAAATTCTCAATTTCCTCGGTAAGTTTTTTTTTTTTTTTTTTTATGCATTTTAACACTTTTATAACATTGATATCAGAGCTTTACTAGTCCAAACTTTTTTGGAAGCATTTGACCTTTAGGGAGTTTGTAAGCTAAGAAATACCAAACAGTGTTTTACCAGAAAATCATACCATAAACCAAATCAAATTCAACAGTGAGCAAAAGGTAAAGAAATTGCGAGCCAAGTCACTTATCCAAAATTGAGTCGCAGACTCTGTTTTTTACAGAATTATGGCTTGCAATACTGCAAATGAGGCTTGGGAAAAATTGAAGGAAGAATACAGAGGAATTGATAGAACATGTCAAATGCAAGTGTTGAATTTGAAAAGATAATTTGAATCGATGAACATGCAGGAGGATGAAACAATCGTTAACTATGCTGATCACATCTCTTTAATTGTTAATAACATGAGATTGCTTGGTGAAGAATTGCAGAGACAAGGATTGTAAAGAAAGTATTTGTGACTCATCCGAATAGATTTGAATCTAAAATTTCTTCTCTTGAAGAGTCCAAAAACCTCAACAAAATTTCATTAGGTGAGCTAATAAGTGCTCTTCAAGCACAAGAGCACGATGGAATTTGAGACAAGAAAAAATTCACCGAAAGAACTTTTTCTATACAAAAGAAAAATTCGGTCAGGGACAGTATAAGTCTAATCAGAAAAATAAAGGCAAGCATGTTGGTGGAAATAGTAGCGAAGGAGAAGTCGTTCCCTTATTAGAAAAATATTGTTGGTGGAAGCCTGATGTTGTATGTGGCAATTGCAAGTAGATTGGCCATATATCAAACATTTGTAAATTAAAAAACAAAGGCATAGAATCTTCTCAAGCTAAATTGTTCGATGCAAATGATGCACAAGAAGAGCAACTTTTAGCAGTTTCTTGTTTCTCAACAAATAACTCCTATGATGACTGACTTATTGACAGTGGCTGCACTCATCGCTTGTGTCATGATGCAAAGATGTTCAAAACTCTTGATGATACTTACAAATCTAGAGTAAATGTGAGAAATGGTGAATTTACGGTCGTCAATGGAAGACGACCAGTGGTTGTCTTAACAAATTCAGGTATTAAAACTATTCTTGATGTTTAATTACACCTGAAACTAGCCAAAATTTATTGAGTGTTGGGCAAATGCTTGAAAAGAATTATTCACTTCATTTGAGGATTGCAAATGCATTATTTTATTAAACTCAAAAGTGAAGTTTTTGATGTTTTTAAACCATTTAGAGATTTAGTACAATGTAATCTTAAAATTAAAGCTTTAAGGTCAGATAATCGTGGAGAATATACTTCTTGCCAGTTTGTCGAAATTCTTAAAAGTGCGGGCATTGAGCATTTACTAACCATACTATACACTCCACAACATAATGAGGTGTTTGAGAGGAAGAACATGACAGTAGGAGATGGCCAGATGTCTTTTAATTGAAAAAGAAATGTCAAACCAATTCTTGGCAGAAGCAGTCAATACTTCTGTTTATTTATTAAACAGGCTGCCCACAAGGCTTTGCAAAACCAGACTCCATATGAAGCTTTGTATGATCATAAGACAACAGTAAACTATCTCAGAATATTTTAGTGTATATGAGTACTATAAAGTGTCTGAATCCAAAAGAAGTAAGCTAGACAATAAGGATCAAATAATCATTTTCATGGGTTATATACATCATGCAAGGAATATAGAGTTTTTCTGTTTGATAATAGAAAATATAATTTTAAGCAGAGATATGAAGTTTGATGAGGCTCTTACTTGGTGTTGGAAAAAAAAAATGTCCATCCTTATTTTAATTCAAAAAAGGAACCTCAACTTATAGTAGATGATATGATAGATGACTTGCTAGTGAGAGGAATAAGGTCTTTGAAAAACAGTTATCAAAGATGCAACTTGGTTATCATTGAACCAACAAGCTATACTGAGGCACAAGAATCTCAAACTTGGAAGAGAGCTATGCAAGCTTAATTAGACATGACCAAAAAAAAAATGAGACCTGGCAGTTGATTGATTGACCAAGAAATCGCAAGGTGTGGTGTAAAATGGGTCTTCGAAACCAAATTCAATTCTGATGGTTCAGTTTGTAAACACAAAGCCAGATGAGTGGTGAAAGGGTATGCGTAGCAAGGTGTGGATTATCAGGAAACATTTGCTCTAGTAGCAAGGTATAACACAATCAAACTCCTTTTAGTTTTTTCTGCTCAGAATTCATGGCAGATTCATCAACTTGATGTCAAATCAGCCTTCCTAAATGGGTTGCTTACTGAATAGATTTTTGTAGAAAAAACTGATGATTTTTTAATTCCTAGCAAAATAGATAAAGTTTATCTTCTAAAGAAATTTGTGTATGGTTTAAAACAAGCTCCAAGAGCTTGGTATCAAAGGATGGACAGTTATCTCATGCAACTTGGTTTAGCCGAAGTTTGAGTAAAGCTACTTTGTATGTAAAAAACACAGATGATGAGTTCTTAGTCGTTTCAATCTATGTTGATGACATACTTGTCACAGATAGCAAACTTTGACTCAAAAGTTCAAAGATGAAATGGAGAAATTCTTTGAGATGACTGATCTTAGAGTCATGAAATACTTCCTTGGAATGGAGGTGTTGCAAACTAATGATAGATTTTTTATATGTCAACAGGAATACATGTTTGATATTTTACACATGTTCTAAATGAAAGATTTCAAACCTGTGGACACTCCAATTACTTCAGGTTTAAAGCTTGGCAATGATGAAATTTTTGAAAAAGTAGATGAAAGCCTTTATAAAAGTTTAATTGGCAGTCTTCTTTATCTTACTACTAGCAGACCTGATATTCTATTTGTTGTAAGTTTGCTCTCTAGGTTTATGCATTCACCTAGAGAAACTCACTTTACAACTGCCAAAATGGTGTTAAGGTATATTAAAGGAACCAACACATTTGGAATCTTCTTTCTGAAAGTTACAAAGAAAGTTTGAAGCTAGTTGGTTAGTATGATAGTGATTGGGGGATTGTGTCGAAGATTCTAAAAGCACTTATAGATATTTATTTTCCTTGGGCACAAGTTATTTTAGCTAGAGTTTAAAGAAGGAAGAAACAACAACTCAATGAACTGAAGAAGCATAATATATTGTTGTTGTCTCTGCTATAAACCAAACATTTGGTTAAGAAAAGATGTTAACAGATTTGGAGTGTGAACAAATAGAAGCTACGAAGATCATGTGTGATAATATTTTAAACAGTTTCAATCTCCAAAAATCCACTGTTTCATTGGAAAACGCACATAAACATTAAGTTTCATTTTATTAGAGAAGTTCAACAATTTGATGAGGTGTTGCTTGTTCATTGTTCATCTGAGAATCAACTAGCAGATTTTTTTACTAAGGCTTTACTAAGAGATGATTTGAAGACGTAGATTAAAAAAAAAAATAGTATTGTAATCGAAATGTTGATGAGGAGTGTTTGATTTTTTGCATTTTAAATTTAGCAGTTTTCTATTTTTGGCAAACACTTAGTGACAGATTTTTACACTACTACAAATAAAGGAATAGATGTCGGTCAAATCAAAATATTTTAAAAAACAAGGATATTTGGTGTCGGTCACATTTGGTGTCGGTTTTTTGGTGTCGGCCAACACTTTTAGTGTCCATCAGACCGACACCAAATCTTGACCGAAAAAAAAAAGAAAAAAAAGAAAAATTCAAAAAATCGGTCCATTTCACCCATTAGTGTCGGTCGGAAGTAATCACAATAAATCACCCCCGATTCTGGGAACACCTGAGCATCAAGGACGGGCTAGCCAAGTTGGTTGCTCTCCTTATATGGGAAGTAATCACAATCAATCACCCCCGATTCTGGGGAAGAACCAATAAGACAAGCAGATGAGATCTTCCAATTTCCTCAAGTCATTAGAGATGAACCGCGCATGGTCCATCCCGTTGTCGATAACTTGGGAGAAGTAAGTTGCAAATTATTAATTTCATTTAATTTCTTATATGCTTTTTAAATTTCATTACTCTAACT
>JBBMEG010000092.1:0-10204 GCA_037832605.1 Cyclanthera cordifolia
TAAAACAGGGTTAAAACGTCAAAATTAGGCCTCTAAACTATCAAAAACGGGTCCAGAGCGTCGAAATTACCCAAAAATAAGTATCCGGAAATTTTCCGGCGACCCACGGCGGCGCGTGGCCGGAAATATGGCCGGAGATGTCATCGGCGGCGGCGCGTGATGGCAGGTCTCGTAGGCGCATGAGCAACACGCGCGGAAACCACAACCTGCAGGTCTGGGACGCGTGTCGCTCGCGGATTGGTCTGACGCAGGCTTGGGCGACAGATCAGCTTCGGGCGACAACTCTGCAGCTTCGGGGTGGTCGGCGCTGAAACCCACGTCAGCTGTCGGCGGCGCTGTCAGTGCTCGTAACACGAAGCCCGACAGTCCTCAAATCGGTGAGATTTGTGGGCGGCGCACGGAATTTCACGAAGCTTGTCGGCAGCTGCACGAAGCTCGAACTCTGACGTTGCTGACAACGAGGCAACTGTCTGGCGGCTGCTGGCATGGAGGGGACAGATCTGACGGTGAGGCTGACACGGTCGGCACCGAAAACCGCGACCAATGATTGGTGGCAGGGCTTGTCGGCGGCTGTCGGAAAAGGCAGAAAAAGAGAGAATTTGGTTGGGCGGCGCAGAAAACAATGGGAAAAATCAAAACCTTGTCCTTTTATATAAGGACAAAATAGGTGGCAGAAATTACCAAAATGCCCCTAGGGCTAAAATGACCATTTTACCCCTAGTTTTCAAATTCCGACTTCGCAACCCTCGAATAAAACTTAAATAAAGTGCTACTATAGCCTAAAGAAGGAATAATTACAACCCCCGAAACTCCCGGTAAGCCAAAAAATAATAAAAAAAAAATAAAACTAACCTCGAAAATAGGCAAAAAGGTCGGGCTGTCACACAGGCGAACTCTGGGTAGGTATGGCTAATCGAGTGGCCCTCCGATCCCTGACACTACCGCGAAGTAGGAATATCTTCCCCAATGCTCTGCACCTGAACTAAACCCCTAAACCTTGTTCCCTTTGGAACCCTTAACTTGTTTATACTAAATAGTCTCTTCGAATCCCTAAACAGAACACATTGAACTCATAACCAACACGAAACAGGAAATAACATCCGAAACAGGAAACCTAATCTCAACTAACATGACAACCTAAATATCAGGAAACCGACCATAGGCAATAACTCACAGTCTTTAGAAACAACAAACTAAATATATAGAACCAATACAACATTGACAACATGCTCGGAAAACACGCAAAACGAACCAAACATAACAGATAAGGCATCTTAAAACATCAGAACACACATTCATAGTAAAATACGTTAAACAGTGCTAAACCAATCAAATACGTACTCAAGATTACCCACAACGACCCTATACTGGGGAAACAGTCCCTTACCTTGGCCGAAAACCGCTCGGAACGACCCTTGGAACTCGAAGGAAGAACCCCCTAAAGAATCGCCACCTAAAAAGGGTCGTACAGGTCAAACGGGTGAGAATTAGGCTCTAAAAACCCCCCAAAAACCCAAAAAACGGACTCGGGACACGGGTTTTACCTTAGGGAAGAAGTCCAGGTTTTTCCGGTCACCGGCGCATGAATTCCGGCGGCGGCGCGTGGGCTGGGACTCGCCGGCGCGTGCACAAGCAGCTGACGCGTCGGAAACTGCTTCGAAAAGAGGTTCGGGATCGGTCGCAGGCTCGGACGGACACGTGTCAGGCTCGGGTTGGCGCTGCAGGCTCGGCGCTAGAAGACAAAAGCCGAAGCTGCAATCGGCAAGCCACTGTGCGACACGTGGCGGTCTCCGATTGGGCGAAACTGCGGCGCGTTCTGGTTGGTGCAGGAAACGGCAGGCGCTGATTGGCTGAAGCGACGCAAGCGCTGATTGGCTGAAGCGGGCGGCGCTGGCGCGACCAATGGGCGCACGCGTGGCGGCTGGCGCGTCAATCGACAGTCGGCGGCTGCACGGAAGACAACGTTGACGGCTCCTCAGGACTCGCGCTCTGATGGCTAATGATTGCGAAATGATTAGGGTTCTGAATTCGATGCAATCATTGGGTATTTATAGCCCAATGATTAGCTATTTTGGATTTTAGCCTATTTTGTCTGTTTCTCTATTTTGTCTTTTAGTGCCAAAATTACAAAACTACCCATGTTGACCCAAAACTCCTAATTTGACCCAAATTTCGTGAAAAGACTCTTTTGCCCTTGCTTCCTTAAGCCTAAAATTAATATTCCAAGGGTAAATTAGTCAATTAAACTCCCGAATTTCCCGAATCAAAATAATAACCTAATTTTTATTAAATAACCGAAATTACGGGTTGTTACAAGGTTTGACAAAATCTAAAAAATAGTCTTGTCATAAGTTATTTTTGGTAAATAAAATGCGTAAAAGTTAGTTATTTATGTGTATAATGATGAGAGTGCGAGGGAGTAATTGATTGCAAAAAAAACCGCATCATTTCATATATCAAAAGTTAAATCTACTGACTTAATTTGCCTATGAGAATAACTTAAACTATTTTTTAGGTTTTATCAAACCAGAGACTAAAATCAATTTTTCCAAACCAAAGAGACTAAACTCTATATTTCTCCAAATCATAAGGACTAAATTCTATATTTCTTCCAATCATAGGAACTAAATTCTAGATTTTTAAACCATATGAACCAAATAAAAACTCAAAACAGTGAAAAATTCAAAATTTATTTGGAAGAAAAATCCGATTAATACTTACTGCAATTGTGTTGGCAGTAGCTAGTCCAAGATCATTCTGGCAATGTGCTGAAATGATAACATTTTGACAGCCCGGAGTATTAGATTTTATATCAGCAATCAACTTCCCATATTCAAATGGTACAGTATAACCCACTGTATCTGTTATGTTCAGGGTGGTTGCCCCAGCCTCTATAACTTCACCCAATATTTCATAAAGGAACTCTTTATCAGATCTGATACCACATCACAAAAACAAAATACATAATTATTTATATATGTGCAGGTCTATAGTTTATTGGACATATCTTTTTTTATACAAATATTATAACCTATTATGTGTTTTTTAGTTTATTGCTAAAGCTTTTTTTACACACAGAATAGACCGTCTAATCCTGCACAAAATAGACCTTCTAATCCACAACATTTCACTGTCAAAAAACAATTGTATGGCCTTCCACTTGACCCCCATCATCCGCCTTTCTCTTATGAAAGACGATCAATCCATCTTCCCTCTAAGAAGTTGTGTATCTGTATCAATAGATTTCTTGACTTGCACTTACCCCAAGCCAAAGATATTCAAAGTTTAGCAAACCCATAAAGTTTGAACAATCCACACCACATGACATATTTCAAAAATACTTCCTAGTATAAAAGTTCAAACAATGTTATAACCCACTCAAAGGCATAGTTGAAAAAATCATGCAACTATAATTAGACTCGAGGAAAAAAATACTTAAAAGCAAGGCTAATGGGAGATTCGAAATCGGAACTTATTTGTTATATAGCCGTATTCAATGTCAGCTAAGGTCTTGTGTTGGCAAAAAAGAAAAAAGAAAAAAAAAACTATTGGTTCACTAGTAAGAGACTACGTACAATCATAGATAATTTTCTCCGTCTCTTAGTTACCAAAACCTATTTTTTCCAAAAAATTTATACCACTCACAGTTACACTATTAAGACACCGAGAGCCTTAACTTATACAAGACAACTAAGAAGATGATAAATATAAACAAAATTGATAAATACAACAAGAGCACAAGAACATACACAAAACTATACCCTTAATCTTTCGAGAGGGTTACGTCTCTCCGATATCCTTTCAAGAGAGATATGATTCTTCCATTAAAGAAGAGACAATGTTACAATGATTTTTTTTCCTCTTTCCAAAGACTCAAGTCCCCTGTTAATAAAAAGTCACTAGGCTATTTACTATTATACCTTTGCATATATTATACACTTATATTCTCATCCAAACTATAATACTCTATCACACACTCTTTTCCTTACTCTCGAAAATGAAGAATACAAGAAAATAATTTATCTAGAGTTATACACCAGTTTTAAAATATATCTAACTTCGACAAGTTAAAAAAAAGGGCAAAGCCATCAACAATGATATCACCTATACCATGTAAAGCAGCATTTTTTTCCTCTTCTAATATATCGCCAAACGACAAAACAAGAAAAGCAATGAATAAGAAAACAGAGAGACTAAAGATATTGTAGAAAGAGGAAGATATTATTCATTTCCAAAAAAAACTTCTCTATAGCAGAAAAATTATTTTATGAATTTAATGTTTTTTTTTTTTTTTTTGTGCTACATATGCAAAATGAATAGTATAGAAGTTTTTCTCTTCATTTTGAGCCGTTGGATCTTTTCGAAAGTGAATAATTGGTATTTCCCAAATTCATTTTGAGAGATTGCAAAATGAATAATTGGTATTTAAATTCTTCTCAATAATTTGGTATCGGTTAGTTAAAGTAGGGCCTTGTCCTCGTCAAGTTTTGTTTTTAGCTAAGCATTGTATTATTCCTTGGAGTTTTTCGTGGGGTTTATTTTCGAGTTATTTTGTATATTTCGCTTTCGTTTCGTTTCTTTATGGCCTAGGTGAGTTTGAACTCTCGGATGTAACTTTACGTTGAATCAATGAAATTTTTTATTTAAAAAAAAAAAAAAAATATATATATATATATATATATATATATATATTATGAACTTTAGACTTTCATATTTGTAAAAAATATTGTCCTTAATTTTAGTCCAACTTTTTTAAAAGCATTTTTTTAATCAACCTTTCCAAAAAAAAAAATTGTTGAAAAGAGTCGTGCAGTTAAATAAAAATAACATACTCTTAGAAAAAAAAAAATCGTTCGGCAAAAAAGAATAGATAATAATAAAAAGGATTTTCATCATCAAACGTCAAAATTATAGAAAAAATAAATAAATAAGTATAGTAAAAATTAATTAAGCTTCTTAAACTTTTCCGCACATCTCCGTTTTTAAGTGTTTGACATTTAAAACAATTTTTTTGTCACAAAGACGCAAGTTCTACTTAAGAGTGATGTGATATATTTGGTGAAAAAAAATATATAAAAAAATCCATGTTATTTGATTGTCAACCTCGGGTATTTATTTAAAAATGACGAGGAGCCAATTTGTATTAATGGATTGTCTTTTGTAAACACTTATAGTACTAACAATTTTGCAGTTGTGTTAGTGTAATATATTTGAGACGTAATTTTCTTCATGCGATGAAAAAATTTAACAGAAATTGAGATAGAGATGTATATATCAAACCTGCCAGCATCCTCAGGGCTAAACTCAACATCATCAAAACCCAAACTTCTTGCAAACCTCACCATACTCCTAGCAATCTCAACTACTTCCCTTCTTGTCTTTCTAAGCTTATGTTTCAAATGAATTTCACTTGTTGCAATAAACATATGTATCCTTGGTCTCTTAGCATACTTGACAGCCTCCCACACAGCTCGAATATCGCTCTCGACGCACCTCGAGAAACCACAAATCACTGGAATGTACCCGTCCTTGCCAACTACATTGCCAACCTCTTTGGCAACCATCTCCACGGCCTCAAAGTCTTGCATCGAGGCTGCTGGAAATCCCACCTCAATTGCATCGACACCGAGCTTGGTTAGCTGACGGGCAATATTGAGCTTCTGCTTGGAGGTCAAGGTTGCACCTGGGGACTGCTCGCCATCACGAAGAGTGGTGTCAAGTACACGGATGTAGGAAGAGTCCGGGATGTGATTCGGGGAATAGGGAGGACGCTGTCGAATCAAAGAAGCTATGCAACATGATGTTGTTGAACAGCGGGCAATATTAACGTAGTGATTTGGTCTCGGTAGTGTCACCGTCATGGCCATTGACATCGACATTACAAATTGGTGATGCATAAAGAAAACTAACCTTGAGTTTTCGGAGAGATGGGAAGTGCAGTGGGAACTGGGAGGGATCTTTTTTACTCAAAGGAAACAGACACCTAGTGGTCACTTTTGTAACTTTTTTTTCTTTTAAAAATAAAGACAACTTACTTTTAAAAGAGAAAAAAATTGCCACTTTATTAATAAGGAGGCAAGTCAATCGCATGTGTGACAACAAGAGATGCTAACTCTACTTTTTTTTTTAGACAGCCCACGGTACACGTGCAATTTTGCAGCCTTTCTTTTGAAGTATAAAAAAAATAATACCTAAGCCTTGGTTGAAACAATTTCATTTTTAATTTTTGTTTTTGAAAATTAAATCTATGCATACACTCTGAATCTATGGCTTGTCTTGAATTGTTATCAACTTGTGAAGCCAAATTTTGAAGAAAAAATAAACGCTTCGAAAATGGACTTGGATTATGAACAGATATTTCTTAAACAACTGACAAGAAAATAAGCTTAATTAAAAAAAAAATGAATTTAATTGTAGGTACTGTGGTTTTGAGAGATTGCTAGAAGGTCTCTCGACCGAGGATGATGGCGTAGAGGGTGAAAATGATAGGTGGCTGATCATATTCTGTGATACTTCCTAATGTTTCTTTGGAAAAACAACTGAAGTTGGTGCATTCTGTGAAGGAGTAGTAACAATTTAAGCATGGACATGATTTTCAATATTCACCTTCTTAGATAGCTTCCAGTCTGGTGGCTTGCCATCATTCTCCTACAAGTTTCTCGTACATGTCAGGGCTATTTCCTTTCTAGGATCAACTATCTAGAAATGTATCACCAGGGATGAAACCTTTGGTCCAACAAATGACTCTGTCTTGGACATCATCAACTCTTTTCTACACTCATTCTGCCCAACTTCATAAAAAGCTTCTCTTAGAAAAGGTAGAGCTTATGATAACCAAAGCATAAAAAACAGAGGGCTTTCGCAGTATATAAAATGGGAACTGACATCCATACATTCAAGCATAGTTAAGTGAAGAAAGAAAGAAAAGTATGGCTAGAGATGGATTAAGAAAGCTGACCGTTGTGTTGTTCATCTTCCTAACCCTTGCTTCTGGTACTTCATCCTCCTGCATGTAGAGATGATTAATTCAAATTGATTGATTGTTTAGGGTATAGTATATCTATTAGTGTCTAGGTCAGCTTAAAATAATTCTCACGGAATAAATTGTCTAATCCTAAAATATTTCAATGTCAAAAAAATCGATAGAAAAATAATTTCAAAGTAGTGGATGCCGTAGATTGAACTCATAATATTTTAGATCTCGAAGGCCCTCTTTAACCACAAGATCAGCCCATGAAAGTTTAGATTGTGATATTATTGTTAAAAAGAAGGGGGGTTTTTTGTTTGTACAATGAAATTTGTATTACTGTTACAGGATGGATGACGGTGCAGACAGAGGGGTTGACTTGCTACAAGAGAGCACGGCCTTTCAGGGGCGGTGTAATTTGGCTGCAGAATGTGGAAGAGTTTGCTTTTATTCTGAGGGGTGGGCTGATGGATTTTGCGCTGGTGATGAATGCATTCGTACCCGGCAATGTTGTTGCTAAGTCCAAGCTTCAATGGCTTTGTAATTGATCATAGTTTCTACTTTCTCACAATAATATAAGCTACTGATATTCTAATGAATCTCACAACAAATTTACTTGCAACAAATTGACCATAGTTAAGTTTGACACTACAAAAGTTCTGTTAGTTGTGTAAAGATGACGTGTCTTAACCATTGAACTATTGTTTATTGATAGAAACGAAATTTGAAAGCAAAGAATAAGAGAACAAGAAAAAACAACACATAAACTTATGTGATTTATTAACAGTTAGCTACTTTTGTGGGAAAAACTGTATTATTGAGGAATGAACAACATAAATTACTTAGATAAGGTGCATTGTGTCCCTTGAAATAGCTTTATAATGCTAACCCTGAAACTAATATTTGAGAACGCATGGTTAGAAGCAACAGACGTATAATTTGTAATAGACAGTTCAGCACTGACCTGCATACTTTTCCCATGGTCACCGTTCTCAAAATAATTTATTATCATCCTCAAATATTTTCAGGTTCTGTCTCACTTTCAAGTTTCAATAGTAGTAACATCAAGTTTCAAATCAATCTTTTCACCATCTTGTTCCTTTGCGTTTGAAAATGCTTCATTCATTTACCGGTCATCTTTGATCTAAATTTTAGTGGAAAATATGAATGCATCTTACACGGGCAGGTTTATCAATTAAACCTTTAAACGAAAATTATATCAATTAAAAATGAACCTCTCCTAGTAAGATGTCGTTCGGGGACTAACCAAAGTGGAAGCTGGTAGGCATGTAACGCCCGCAGTTAGGAGGAATACATGAATTAACCGAGTCCACGTCCGAATGAGAGGGATCTTGGGGGATATAGTCCCATGGTTAAGAAATGCTTAAGAGAATTGATTTGTACTACCTATACCAACGAGGTGCGCCTTTCTTCTCGGTGGCTCGATCGAAGGAACTTTACAGTTAAGTGTGCTTAGCTTGGAGTAGTCATAGATTGGGTGACCTCCTAGGGATTTTCCTAAAATACATGCGAGTGAGTTCAAAACATGTTGAAAGGACCCGTGTTGGTTTGTGGGGATAGTCTTCACTCTTAGAAGCGCTTAGAGGCAAGTAGTTAACGTGGTCGAGTCGCAGGGGATGCAAGAGAATGCTGGGACCCGAAAAGGCCAATTCCAAATGGTATCACAACAAAGTGCGGTAGGTGGAGATATTTGAACTCATAAACTATTAAGCATGAACATACACTTATTATACCGATTATGTCAAAAAACAAAACAAATCTGTAATTGAAACAAATTAGGAAATCCAATTAATAGCATTAAGAATAGAATAAATATTCAGTTCAAAATTGATATTCAAAACAATACACAGATTCAGCAGTTTCTCCCCCAAACATGGAATCAAAACCCCCTATGCATTTCGAGTAAGTAACAGCAACGCAAATGAATATCATAACCTAATAAGCCAAACCCAGAGAAACATAACGTAAATCTAAATAAAACGTGGCAAGGAAGAGAGAGCATATAAAACGGTGCATCGAGTGAGAATCAAAGTACAAGAAATCAAGAAGAACAACGAAGATGGCGAGAGAAGGATGGAGAAAACTCACACTGACGATCGTGATGTTCATCGTCCTTGCCCTAGCATCTGGTAATCTCCGATAGACGTGATTATCTATGAATGCAGGAAATTAAAATAGAGATTAATGTTAGAAATTACTGTCTGTGTGTGTAACAGGATGGATGGCGACGGAGGCGGAAGGAAGAGTTTGTTACCGGCGGAGCAGGACGTTCAAGGGAAAGTGTACGACCGATGAGGAATGCACGCTGGATTGCGACGGATATTGCATCCATGGAGATTGCAGTTGTCCATTTCCATGCTAATTCTCTCTAGCTTTGGCACTCAATTTGGAATTGTGTTTTATGTTTAATCAGTTGCTGCTGCTGCTATTTAAACTACATTATATGCAGTTAAGCACACACAGTATTATTAAATGTTATAATAACACATCACTATAATGAATTATGCTTAATTATTTTTTAATTAAAAAAATATATTATTAAATTTGTCAAAATATTCTGCTGCATACTTCTAAGGATCACAAGGTAACCGATTATCCAAACCAAATTGTTGTGTAATCTAAAAAAAAACTACTAAATTTCGCAGTCTACCTCCTCCATTTCGGTATCGTAAGGAAAAAAGTGGTAGGTATGTGAAACTAAGCTCTAAGAATAAAATCGAAAGTGTCAGTGGCTGCTTGGTAGTAATCCAATTCAACACTACGGATTCAATTTTGAAAATTGATATTTGGCTCTCATTTATTAGAGAGCAATTGTGCCTAGAATTTTGGTCTCCTCTTCCAATTTGTACTAAGATAAAGTATAATAAAAAATAAAAAAAAAAACAACAACAACATCATGATTCAACATCTTTTTTCTTAACAGGAAACGTCAATTAACATAATAAACCTAACCTCTCTAATGACGAGAAACCATTAACGGGGAATTTCTCGACAATAGCAAAAGTATCAGACTACATATTTAAAGGTGATTGACAATGATACGAATCCAACAACGACTTATTATATTCTCATGAAGGAGCAAGAACAAGAAGCTTTTAGACATTTTTTAATTACATTGCAGAATTTTAAAGAATTGTTTTTTTTCCAAAATTCTTATTTTGGTACTTTTTAAGTTCAAATTTTGTCAAACATGCTCATAATTGCTAAAGACATTTT
>JBBMEG010000093.1:0-10203 GCA_037832605.1 Cyclanthera cordifolia
ATTGTGTGGCTTGTCCAGGTGCACGTGGAGCTGACCGAGGTGGCTGAGCTGGAGTTGGTGGAACCATGGGCAATGTTTCATTCTTGCAAATAAAATAGTCATTTGAGTATTTATTTAGTCTAATTCCTGATTTTTTATTAAATTTAGAGACATGTTGGGTTAAATGAGTTATTCTTTAAATTGTAAAAGACGGGTACCCGGTTTATATTTGAATTCCGCAATTTCCTTTGTTTTCTTGAAATAAAAATAGTAATTTCCATCTAGTATGTCTCTGAATTAAAATTCTTGAAACTTGCATTGAAAGGGGATAAGGCCCAGGGCTGACCTTGTGTCGGGTCGGGTTCTTACATGACAGTTTTTGCCTAACGTGCGACACCAAAGGTATTTCGTGATGGTTTTTGCCCATCACCTTTTCTCTTTGGTGGTGGGCGCCTGACACCAATTAGCCAGTCACCAAATCCACTTTCTTTTTTTTTCGTTCCCCCCTCCCCCAAACAAGAGACCATCTTCTTTTTTCATCTTTCCGCACTCCCTTTTTCCTTTACACGAGACTTCATTTTCAAAACGCCTGGTTTCAACTTCATCCTTAGCTCGCTTTATCTGCAAAATTTTCTCTACCTTTTTATATGTTGCCACACCCTCATTCTAGTAGCTAATAAGTTATCCAATAAATTAATAAGTAAACTGAAAGAAGAAGTAAACAAAATAAAATGTTCACATTGCAAGAACTTTGACATCTACAATTTCAATTAAAAGGGTACGGATACTAACCAAACCTGAACCAAGCTTAAGGAAAAAAAGAAAAAGAAGTCAAATTTTGATTATTAGGGATTGGGTTATTACAAACATTAATTTCATTCATTGCTATCTTCACATGATCGTCTGGTCTAATATCAACAATGAGTGAAAAGGGCCTAGCTAAGACGCCAACTATTTAGAACAATATCAAAACCATAAGCTGACATAGCTTGAAAAAAATTATTCAAAAATTAAGAGAAAGTTGAGATTTGCAGCATAACACTAATAATTACCATTTCAAGTTCATCTTCTACGACTCTAGCAATATCATCTTTCTACTTAAAAGCATTATCCAAGTTCATCTTTGGCACACTTGCTTTGATTGCTACAAACATGCAACAAGTTTGGTGGTTATGTCGCCAAAGCTCAACCATATATTTTTAATAGGCATATGTGACGGAGCCTTATTCCATGACATTTGCCCCGATTAAAGATTGCAGAACTCGCCATTTCCACTTCATTTCTCCCTTTCTTCTCAAAATTTCTCCCAAAACCTCTCAAAATCCTCCACAGCCACCACCGCCGCTTCCACCGGCCGCCGCCGCCGCTCTCTCACTTCTCAACCGCGACTTCTATCTCTCTTCAAAGAGTAAGATTATGTGCTTAATTCGTTTGAAACCGACATCTCATTGGTTAAGTTAATTTGACATTTTAGATATGTGTTTAATTTTGTTAGATTATTAATGAAACTAGTTTCATTGGTTAGTTGTTAGGGTTTAGATATTAGTTTTAGGATTAGAAATTTGGTTTTAGCTTTACTCTTTAGTTTTCGGTTTTAGGTTTTAGGTTTTGGTTTTTTTTTTTTATTGTTTTTTTTTAAGATTATAAATTAGGTTGAATGAAGGAAAGTTGAATAGTTTGAATGAAGGAAAGTTGAATGGTTTGAAAACACACGATTACTACATTTTGCGGCTAATCCCTGTTAGTGTTCGAAAATATTTACCAAAGGATGTAAGTACTACTATTACTGAGTTATGTGGGTACTTCTCTGATTTATGTTCGAAGACATTACGTGTAAACGAGCTACAAAATGACATAATAATAATTCTTTGCAAATTGGAGAGAATCTACCCACCAGCATTTTTCGATGTAATAGTTTAGTTGATCATTCACTTGTCATATGAATGTAAGGTTGTTGGGCCAATTAACTATAGTTGGATGTACCATTTTGAAAGAAGTTTACGTACTCTCAAGGCTCATGTGAGAAACAAAGCGAGAGTAGAAGGTTGCATAGCAGAAGAGTATGTGATGAATGAATTTTTAAACTATTGTTCGTCCTATCTTAAAGAGATGAAGACTAGGCTAAATAGAACATATAGGAATGAAGATACTGATCTGAATATCTAAATATTTGGCGAGTATGAGGTCTACAGTCAAAATGTCCATTCATTATGCATGGCAGCAAATCTGACGTTTGATCCATTGAATAAGAAGAGGCTGCATTGGTATATTCTAAATAATTATGATGAATACGTAATTATTTGTGCCAACATCTACAATTGATTCGACCAAGTGTACGAACATCAGAGGAACTATATAAAAAACACGAACAAAGTTCCATGAATGGTTTAGAAAAGAAGTTCTTGAATTACGAAAGAAATGGAATAAGTGTATGATTTGTATGTAATGGCTATGGAACCTAACTCACTTTACCGATTTTATACAACTTGTATAGTGAATAGAGTTTGTTATAATGCAAGAACAAATGATATAGGTCATGGTACACAAAATAGTGGCATAATGGTTGAAGGTGAAGGTGATGGTTCTGATGGCTCCAACAACTTTTACGGTGTACTTATTGAAGTCTTAGAAGCTTTATTCATGAGTGCGAGAAAAATGATGACGTTCAGATGTGACTGGTTCAACACGGACAAAAAGAAAGGAATATATCAAAATCATTTTGGGATAAAAACGATCAATACAATCACAATACTGGTTTAAAAATGAGCCATTCATACTAGCTAACCAAGGAAAACAAATAATATATATAGGCGATCCAAAACATGGAAAAGATTGGAAAGTTGTACAGCTTATCTATAATAAAAGTTTGTGGGATGTCCCTGAGATGGAAAGTAATGAATTTGTAGAAGAACTAATTTATCAATCCGAATGCATAGTAATTGAAGGCAGAAATATAGTGGATGAGTCTTTAGAAGACAATTTGTTATGTAGGTTCGATATTGAACCAACAATAATGAATTAATCTATGAATGATGATGCGGAAGATGAAAATAGATTCATTCATGACGAAAATAAGGATGATGACGTCGATAGTAATAATGAAGATTAAGTGTTAGTTTATTGTTTATTACATTCTCTATACATTATTTCAATTTGACTTATGAAAACACATTATTTCAATTCAGGTTATCATTATGCCTAATACATCGAGACATCTTACTGACTTAGTTTTCAACGAAACGAAGATAATACAGATCTTGATTTTGTACCTGCTACTGTCATTACTTTAGTTGGTAATCAGGATGGAGGTAAGAGTTTTTATAAACCTTATATATGACGTTAAAATGTTCATATCTCACAGTTAATTTTTTGGTAACAGGAAGTAGCATCTATACTACTACTTGATACCGAGGACCTTCAAAGAGTGAAAACTCGAACAAAAGAGTCGTAAAGGAGGAGCGGCTAAAAATTCAGTTTAGTGAAGAGAACAAGAAGGCAGTTGGCGAAAATACCAATGCACTGAACAACCATGTTGAAGTACTGGTTCAATAGTTCTTTCAAGTTCAGGCAGTAGATTGTTCACAAATCACATCAGCCGAAAAGGAATTTGAAAAACAAAACCTCCTGGTAAAGTTGTTTAATCCTTACATTTCAAATAAGTATTCAATGCAATTAATGATACTAATTTCATTATTTCACACCCTCGACAGACTAACTTTGACCTAGATTTGAATTATAAGCTCGTAAGTGATGCAATTGAGAAACTCATGAAATCTCGGCTGAAAGATCATAGATACACCTTATACACACATTAGTGGTACATTATTTACTTTAATATATTTACTTTAATATGTAATGTTTTTAGTAAATAAAGTGAACTTTTTCCTTTTGTCTTAGTAAACAACCAGTGAAAGAAGGAATGAATAGGCCACACTGTACTGTCAGCGATATCCAAGATAGACACTACAACAGGTGATAGTCGAAGCAATGAGAAGCAAATCACGAAAGGAGAGTTAAAGCAAGAGTAGCTCATCCATACAACCATTAAGCAAGGCCTCTATCGTTCGTATCTATTATCGAAGAGGTAAGAAACTCTTCTTTCTTTCTATGTACATGTTTATAGTTCTGTTGAATATTAAATAATAAATATTGTTTTTGAATTTAGAGAGTTGTTGCTGGACATGATCTGATTGGTCCTGTCGACGCATTCAAGGCATTTTGTTACAAAGATGCAAATGGTGAATGAATTTACGACGAGGCGAGGGAGAGATGTGTAAGTTATGAACTTAATTATTAACTTAAATTAATTTTTAGAGGCGCCACTAACATAAAGTAATTTCTTTGTTATGTAGGAGAAGATGAATGCATTAAGGAAAGTCTCGATTGTATCAAAGACCCCACTAACATAGAAAGAAATATGCGAAACTGTGTTAGGGAGGCGAACAGACGACATACGAAGCACGATGTACTTTCCACTTGAGAAACGAGGAAGAACTTCTTCTCCCTCTTCAACTAGTACTACATCTCAACGAGATCCTGAGACTAAGAGGCTTTTATTGGAGAACATGCAACTAAAACAATAGGTCAAAGAGTTGACCGAAAAGCAGGACATGATCATAGCCAACCAAGATAGAATGAACGCCACACTAGAGGCAATGCAGATGATGCTCGACGGCGGTGCCAGACCATCTAAGTTAAAGGTAGACGATATTGCCAAGTTATCTTAACTTTCTTTTCATGTAAGTCATAAGAATGATGGCTATCCTGCACCAAAGTTAACCATCATTCTAAGATCGTTTTTATGAATTATGTGTTGTTGCTATCCTGCAGCAAAGATGACTATTAACTGAAATGAATTGAACTTTTTTTAACAAGTTTTATTTTGGGTAACATATAAATATGCAATTATGGTGCCCGATTTTCATTAAAAATTGAATTATCTAATTTTTTGTGAACTCTAATTCTAATTCTTGTTTATTGCAGAGATAGGATGGGTTTTTTGAACCGCATTTACCATCTACGCCGACAAAACAATTCTCTGTCGCTGTTGGTAGACAAAGGCGACAGAAGAAACCTTCGTCTCATTTGCCTTTTTCGTAGATAGAGAATAGTTCTGTCACCTGCGCAGAACAAATCCGACGAAGACTATTCCTTCGTCCCATTTGGCTTCACCTACGTGGCAAATGCGATAAAACTGGCAACGAACTTCCCTTTGTCGTAGAATTCAAATGTGATGAAGATGGACCCCTTCGACGATAGAAAGCTTCGACGCCAAAAGGGTCATTCCTTGTAGTGAGAGTGTAGAACGTTTCTAAGTATAAAATACAAAAAAAAGGATAAAACATAATAAATTTTCAAGTACGCTTGTGCAATTTTGTGCCCGTCTAGATGGATAGCTTTATGATCGTTTTGGCTCCTATCACCTCACCTACATCATATTAAAAAAAAAAGACCATTTTGAAAACATTGGTCATTTATAACACACATTTAATCAAACTTTAAGACAAAAAGTACTAAATTCATAACTTAAATACTCGTACACTTCCACTTTCCTCATTAATTACAATGCCTACTGTTAATGCTGAAAAATGGTCAACGGATACCCACAATAAAGATTTATTTAGCTCAGGACGAAAGAGCCTGCAAAAAAGCAAATTTAAGGCACACTGGTGTGGTGTGAGCCACAGGTCCTCTGATGCCTAAGTCAGAAACGGAATTAGGGAGAAATAGTTTAAAGCACTAAGAATGGCTTAAGAGTACTTAGCTTAGGAATCGCCCCTTTGAAAGGGAGAAATGACTTGACTTTTATAGCAGTCAGTCTTGTAACCGCTCCGGCTCACTTATGGTGATATAATGGTCGGCCGTTAGAAACATTTGCCATTAAGCCGAGTATGAATACCGACGTAACTCCCAGCCGTTCCTTTAGAGGTGTAACGGTTTTGATTCTAGACGTGGTCGACCCAATGGGGCCGACCTACTCGTTGTAAAGGACGACGCCACGAGGTGCAACGCCTCCAAACGTTACTTGGACTCGGTCGACTCTTCAGAGAGTCCTAACCTCCACGGCTCATCCACTCAGATGGACCTCCTCGTTGTCGGACCCGAGAAGGGTGAGGTTGCAAGGGCCGACCCCGAGGGGGTCCTGGCCTTCCTTGGCCATCCCTCGGAGGTGTCGGACTTGTTTGGCCGACCCCTAGGAGGTCAGAAATGGACTTGGCCGACCCCCTGGGGTTGTGGCCTCCATTTAGCCGACCCCCTTAAGGTCGAAATGGACTTGGCCGACCCCTGGGAGGTTGTGGCTTCCATTTGGCCGACCTCTAGGGGGTCGGCAATGGCGAGGCCGACCTCCGAGGGCTTAGCAAATGCGTGGCCGACCCCGGGGGGTCGGCAAAGGCGCAGCCGACCCCTATGGGGTTGAAAAGGGTGTTGGCCGACCCACAGGGGGGTCGACAAAGGCTTTGGCTGACCGCCGGGGGGTCGGCAAAGGCTTTGGCTGACCGCCGGGGGGTCGGCAAGGGCTTTAGCCGACCCTCAGAGAGTTGGCGATGGTGTGGCTGACCCCCGGGGGATTGGCAATGACTTTGGCCGACCCCCGGGAGGGTAGGCAATGGACTTGGCTGACCCCATGGGGTCGAGGCCTCCATTTGGCCGACCTTGGGGGGTCGGCGTCGGCTTAGTTGTCCTTCGTGCAGGTCCCAATCTCTTTCGAGTCTTTCGAGATATTTTTAGGTTATAACATTACCCCCACTCTTCATTTTCGAGCTTGCCAGATTGTGAAGAGTAGTTTAGGTTCTTGTCTCCTTTTCGAAGTTTTTAGGCTACTTAGGCATTTTTTATAAAAAGTCTTGCTATTTTCACCTTCTTTTGGAACCTCTAGGTTACTTAGGCACTTTTATAAAAATTCTTGCTTTTTTCACCTCTCTTTGGAACCTTTAGGTTACTTAGGCACTTTTATATAAAGTCTTGCCTTTTTCACCTCTTTTTGGAACCTTTTGGTTACTTATGCACTTTTATATAAAGTCTTGCCTTTTTCACCTCTTTTTGGAACCTTTAGGTTACTTAGGCACTTTTATATAAAGTCTTGCCTTTCTCACCTCTTTTTGGATCCTTTAGGTTACTTAGGCACTTTTATAAAAACTCTTGCCTTTTTCACCTCTTTTTGGAACTTTTAGGTTACTTAGGTTCCCTTTACAAGGACTTGCCTATTTTCAAGTGCCTTTTCAAACTTGAAGGTTCCTTAGGCTCCCTTGGCAGGGACTCGCCTTTTTTTCTAACTTTGTTATTCGCAGATAATCCTTTACTTTGGCTATTATGGACCATTCGTCTAATTATGAGACCGAGTCCTACCACCTTAGCCTCCTCTTTTTTCAAAAAAGGACTTGGCAAAAGGTCTTGGTAGTCGTAGTTAGCTCACAACACTTGGACCGTGTTCGTTTGCGTCCACAGTATACCAGGTACACTGACTTCGAATGCTTCTTTAATAGTGGGGATCTCCTTCCCTTGCTTTTAGGACTCCCACCAATGGTATGGTGGACCTTACTTCGGAGGACGGCCCGCTTCCTTGTAGTTTTTGGAGGGCAGGTCTTTATGCACCTTGCTTCAACTTCTTGATACCTTCGAGAGGACTTACGTCTTAAACGCTCCTCTTGGTCTACTAGCATTATTCAATTAAAATGGGACTTAGCCCAAGCTCTAGACGCCTAAGGTGTTGCTGAAGTCACCTTGGGTGACTTTCGGACTTCCGCCAAGGCGGTTCAAAGTCTGGTCGCTTGAACTTACAAGGGCGACACATCTACCCCCGCTCAACTGTGTCAGGAGTTTAACTTCTGCTAAAGTGAAGTTTTAGGATGCCTTGTACTTAGTCAATTTAGTTGAAAGGCTCTCTAACTTTGGCACGGCTACTACCGGTTGGGCTCTAGACTGGATTAAAGGACGGGTTACCCATGGTACCCTCTTGTCTCTCTCCAGGTCTTTTTGTGCCACCACAGCAACAGAGATCGCTAACCTTTCTTTGTCGGCCTTCAAGTCTGGACTTCTTGGTGATCCAGTGCAGGTTGCTCATGATTCTCCCAAGGTGCGTCTGAGGATGCCTCTTGGGTCAGGCTCTTCCAGCTAGGACCGAATCTGTCCAAGCCGGACTTAATAGGCCTAGTTCCAACAAGTGCAACACTTGATGACCTTGTTTCTTTTTTATGTATTTCTCTTCTTTACAGTCACACATTTATCTAAGTATGTAGGCTGACTTGTTACCTTTGTATTTGCAGGTCTTCATGCCCTCGGCTTCCCGTCGCCTTTCTGAGGACTCCCATCACCCCGACTCTTCTTTGTCCACTAGCTCTGAGAAGCTTAAATGGGAGCTGGCACAGGCTCGAGAAGTTCAGCGAATTTTCGAAGGTGCCTTAGTTGACTTTCAGACTTCCGCCGAAGCGGTTCAAAGTATTGCTGTCTGCACATGCCAAAAAGACATGTCACCATTGCTCGCTTTCGCCAAATGTTGGCTTCTGCTGAAGGGAAGTTGAAATAACATCTCTTACTTGGCTAACCCTGTGAAGGGCTCTCCTGCTTTCGTAATTTTGGAGAACAACGCCGGTGAGGCTACCATCGGCTGGGTACTGGACCGAATTCAGGAGGAAGTTAGCTATAACAACCTTCTTCCCTTTTTCAGCCTCTTTGTTGCAGCACTGCGGAAAAAGTCAGCGACCTTTCCTTGCCAGCCTTCGAATCTAGAACTTCAGGTGATCCAGCCCAAGTCGTTTGCCACGACTTTCGCCTCTTCCAAGGTGTGCCTGAAAGAAGTCAGGCCCTTCCAGCTATGATAGTTTCTACCCAAGCCGGACTCAACCGACTAACTTCCAGTAGGCGTAGCTCTGGGGGCCTTGATGACTTTTTCGTTGCTTTCCTTTTCACTTGAAGCATTTTACTTTGCAGTCTTTACTTTCCTCTAGGTTGTAACCAGAAAGTATGAACTCTGAATGAAATAACAATCTTTTTTCTCTACTTCTCTATCTTGCATACCCCCAATTTAAGTTTATGAAATAATCAATATACTTAAATTAAGATAGATTTTTGAAAGAAGGAGAAAATGTCACTTAACTTTATTCCTTAACAACTTGAATTACATTCTATTGAATGTACTTTCCAAGTGTTTTGTACCTCCAGAATGAAGGATCTTATCCCAGTCCAGGTCTTCGAGGCAGTAGGTGCCTGGGTGTGCCACTTTGGCAACTAGGTATGGTCATTCCCAAAATGGCACTAGGACTTCACTGTTGATATCTTTCGTGTTTGGCATCGCCCTCCTCAGCACTAAGTCGCCAACTTGGAAGCAGTTTACATTGCCTTAGAAATTGTGGTACTTGGCGGTTCGGCCTTTGTACAACGACACCCTTATCTGGGTTGCGTCCTTTTTCTCTTCCAGAAGATTTAGACTCATCAGCCGCTGCTAGTCATTTTGAGTAGGGTCAACAGACTCTATTCGCAGGGATGAAAGTCCTACCTCGACCAGAATCACTGCTTTGTATGTTGACGTCCTAGGTGTTGTGGGGTACGCCCATAACACTTGCTAGTTACGACCTCGGGTGACTTCCATTGGATTAAAGCGAGCTTCTGGCACCCTTTGCATGTCCGAGTATACTTCTTGGAATCTTTGGCCATAGTCGGCCAACAGTAGTCTTGCCTGACTAACTTTTGGCTAGGGACCTTGCTCCTTCACGATTGCCATAGACGCCTTCGTGCACTTCCTTCATTGCATAGGTGGCCTCGCTAGGGTCTAAGCACCTAAGATAAGGTAAAAAGTACCCCTTCCTGTACAGCCTATTCCCTTGGACCACGTACTTTGAAGCTTTGAACTTAAGTCGCCGAGCGTCCTTTTTGTCGTCTGGCAACTTCCCCTCCCCTAAGTGTTCAAAGAAGGGGGTCATCCGTGTTGCTGGCGAGATTGGGGTTGCCTCGCTAATTCTGTGTAGCAGCTCGGTGGTGATGCTAGGCTTGCCTAGGATATTGGCCGGCACGATTCTGGCCACCTCAGTTTCGTAGGTGGCAACTGTAACCACCCGGTCCATAACCGTTAGGTTATAGCACGGACGTTACTAATGCATGAAAAATTTAAAGAAATTTTTTTGGCAGAGTTTCCCCTAAAATATGGGAAACTCATACCTGCAAAACATGTAAAAATAGAACCTGGACATTTCAAAATACATTTAAAACGACCCTGCAAGTTCCAAACAA
>JBBMEG010000094.1:0-10201 GCA_037832605.1 Cyclanthera cordifolia
TTTAGAATTTTCAGCGTTGAATTCTGTTTGTGTTTTTTCGATTTTGAAGTTATATTTCCTATTAAAAAACCGAAGAAGAAACAAAAAAAGCAATTTAAAAAAAAAACCACCTAAGGCGACAGAAGAATTCTGTCGCCGAAGACACCTAAGGCGACGGAAACATACTTCGTCGCCTTAGAGACATTAAAAAGGGGAGGAAAACCCTTTGTCGCCTTAGCCACCTACGACAACGCACTCCTCTTCCGTCGCCGATGGTGACCAAAATGACGACGCAGCACGTTGTGCGTCGTTATAGGCAAAGGCGACGAAATTCAGGCCACGGGGGCTGGCGACGAAGCTTTTGCGTTGTCATAGGCAAAGCGACGAAATTCTATACCTAAGGCGACGGAAAGTTCTGTCGCCTTAGGTGTTGATTCTTGTAGTGAAGTCAATGACCGATCCAAAGATCAACAAGTCAGAGACCAACCATAATAAAGATCAACAAGCCAAGGTCAATCGAACACCAACAAATTCAACCTCAAGAACAAGCTACAAAGCCCTTGAGACAATTCTACATTCGAGATAAGCTGCGAAACCCTCGAAGTATTTGTATATGAGAGAGAAAGAATCGGATGAACAAATTAGAGATTGTACTCCATATTCGCACATATTCAAATCAATATAATATATATTTCTCATTTACACGTGTCTCGCTCCCCTATTTTGCGGTGAAATCTTGTGTGAACACTGCCATCAAAGTGTCAAGAAATTAAAAAAAAAAAAAAAAAAAATCAGGAGAGCACTTTTAAATGTCGGACAATATTTGATCGTACACTTTTTGTGGTGTGCGATTTAAATGGTGTGCGCCTTTTAATGTTAGACTACCGATCTTTTTAGATCACCGGACATGAAAGTTTTTTTTTGTTGCCGGGTTCTATCTGATATTATTATTATTATTTTGTTATAGTGCCACAAATTTAGTTTTTACACTTTCCAAATGTTAAAATATAATAAAATCCCACTTCTAAACAATAAGTTTATTTTAAGTGTTTTTTTTTTTTATATTTACAGTAACGATCACTTTTTCTTACACGTTGCAAGTCTTTTTAAACACTTCAAATTAAACTACTTAAGTTTCCCAACCAATTTTCTATTAAGCTTACATTTACCAAATATACATTCTCACTATGAACAAATTTATGCAAAGAGTGACATTTAATTGTAAGTTTGGACAAAGAAAATTTATGCTTACTATTAACTAATTCTTACCAATATGTCCTATACTTTCAATTCAACAAATAACCATTTCTAACACATTTTCAAAAAAAAAAAAAAAAAAAAAAACCCTTTAATTTTACCCACATGAACATAAGATGATCACGACACACAACTAAATTATCTACCTTTGTCTAATTTCTATCTTTAAATCATGACATGTTTCTTTAGCAAACTATGATATGTGGTTGTGACGAATGCACGTAATCTTCAAGACAATTCATAATTGATTTATTACAATATCATACACAAATTTTGTTTTTTTATGTACAAGTTGGGGAGGAGATAACAAATTCTACATAGAGAGCACTAGGAGGATTTGAACGACTGAACAAGTGACATCTTTTTGGACAAATATTAATTGATTTGTGACCTAAAAACAAGGGCTAATTGGGTAAAATAAAGGTGCAACATACTTTCTTCTTGTTCATGTGCATAATATTTCAACCAAATGTGATATATAGTTTTCAATCACTGTCATAAACAATCTTCAATCTATGTTATACATAGTCTAATTCGATCAATATATGTAGATAGTCTTCAATCATTGCCACACATAGTTCTTAATCAAGACATTATATCATCTTATATTAATACTACCGATAGTCTTAATCAATGTCACACAAATAATCTTTAAAAAGTGAATGTAAATAGTAATCTCCAATCAATACTGAGGGATGACTGTGTCATTTACAATATTTGGCCGATGGTGGCAGAAAAAGATGTGTATTACCTCTGCTTCCCCTAAGCACGAATCTGGTCTAAATTTTTTGAAAGGATATATCTCGATCTGAAAAGAAAGAAATGAATTTCAAGATCATTTTCTTTCAAAGAAAAAGGTGGAATGCAGAGTTATAAGGCTGGATTTTTTTTTTTTAAGAACAAATAACTTAGAGAGCAAAAACATAAGGTAAAGAAAATGGAAGGGTAGAAACAAGAAATGAATTTTTTGAAAAAAAAAAGAAGTTGCTAATGAAAGAGGAAAAATAAGAGTACATGAGATAAAATTGAAACTTTTGAAAATGGAACTAAGATCTACATTTAAAATAGATGAGTAAAAATAGCTATCAAAATAATATATATTTTCTAATTTTATTTTATCATATTCCTTTTTCTATCATCTATTTGCCCTATTAAACTAAACAAACCAAGATTAATAATAAATTTTCGGATATTTACAGGTCACGAGTTAATTCATGAAATCATCTACACTCAAAAAAAAAAAAAAAATCGAAATTTCGTTGATATCACATCTCAAAATCTGAACTCAAGATATTTCAAGCGTTTTTTAGCGCCTTTAAATCAGGAGACATCTGATAGAGCATATTTTGAAATTTGTTATCTTAGTGGAAGATAAAAAAAAGAAATTAGAATTATATATTATAAACATGTTATATAGCATATGCTATTTTAATTAGGTGAATGAAGTAATGAAGTGTGGCATCTCAAAGGCACGCTTTAAAAATTCTGTTTCTCAGTAAGAAATTTGATTTATTAATTTAATTTTCATTGAAAATATCAGAAAGTTAGACAATAAATATGAAAGAGATATTTAGTTTAGTATTGATTGAGCATGCCACCCTTTAATTGTGTTATTATGACTCACTCCAAAATAAATTAAAATTAAATTAAAAAAAAAAAAGCTGAGCTCCAATGAAAGAGTTTAGAGTGGGTGGCTGCTGCATTCAATATGTGGGGTTGGAAACTTAGGAGAGGAGAGGAGAGGAGAGGAGAGGAGGTTTTCGTTTTTTTTTTAATAAATTATTTAATTTAAATGTATAACAGAATTTGGAAATTGTATTAAAAGTTTAGATTTAAATTATAACAGTTATAATTGAAATAAATTCATTATTACCAAACTAAACAAGGTTTTCACAAACAACTATTTCATCCAAACAAATAGCCAAATTAATTATTTAATCTAAAAAAATAAGTCTTTTGTATATATATCCGATATCTTTTATTGATTTAGACATTTTAGACATTTTATTCATTAAAATATGTAATATGAAATAAAAATATATTAAACTTATACCTGAGTTCAAATTTACAATTATTATAAAAAAAATTAATATAAAATAATTATCTCTTCCCCTAAACACTTATTTCCAAATAAAATTTTTGCAATAATATCTCCTCCATAAGCTAAAATCTCCAAACAAATATTTCAAACATGTTTTTTTTTGTACAAATTGGGAAAGAAGATTACAAATACCGATTGCTAAGATCTAACTAGCGACAGTGATATTGAATTGAATTATCTCCAAACAATGAAACCACCGAGTTACTGACTCTTACGATTTGAGAGTGGGTGAGTTGAACCTATAATTTATGATAGCCATCAAAGTTTTATGGTTATTTTGAATATCAACATTAAAATTATTAAGAGTAATATGATATTGATTTTATATTACTTGCAACCTTCTTTTAACGGTGTTGTTTATATTTTCATACTTATATTAATGATCAAAAGTTTGAGGATAATTTTATTATTCAACAACAAATTTTAAGATTAGTTAAGAAAATGGCATAAGATAACTTAATATCTAATTCTCTCTGCCTTTAAACAAAGTTTTTTAAGTACAATAACAAACAAGGTTTTCTTACACTCGAACAAAATTTTTCTGCTCTCAACCTCTTATAATCTTATATCTACCACCAAACACACTCTTTAATTTTTGAAAATTTATAGTGAATATGCTATTTTTCATAAAATAATTATCAATATATAGTCAAGTTTTAAAAATATTTGTATATATACTTATTAATACGTTATTATAAAAAAAAACATGTGATAATACTTATTAATACAATATTTTTTTTTTTTGAAAGTGACTGTATTTATAATTATATTTTAAATTTGACTAATTTTATAAAATTTCTTAATTTTTTTAGAATCTAAAAATATCCCGGGGGAGGAGAAACAGCACATGAAACTAAAGACACTGCCAAATGCTAAATGCAATATCTATTTATATATTTAGTTAGCTGAGTCCTCATTTAAAAGGTTAGGACAATGAACCTTTCCTCTCTCTCTCTCTCTCTCTCTCTTTTTTTAATTATTTTTATTATTTTTGAGAATTCTACACGAGTTTAGGTTGGGGCTTGTAGTATGTTTGTTTTGAGTGTTTATGAAGATTTTATAAACGAGCTTTTATAATTGTTTTTTAAAAATCTTATACAAACGAGTTATTATTACAATTTTTTCTTCATA
Organism: Cyclanthera cordifolia; assembly: GCA_037832605.1. Lineage (NCBI taxonomy): Eukaryota > Viridiplantae > Streptophyta > Magnoliopsida > Cucurbitales > Cucurbitaceae > Cyclanthera > Cyclanthera cordifolia. The sequence goes on from JBBMEG010000094.1 coordinate 4,469, forward strand.
ATCACTCAAAATAACTTCTTATTTCTAAACACTCCACAATTTTACAAATAAACACCCGGTATCTTTTAAAACAAAAACAAGCAATAGGTGCATATCTTTAAATAATAATTATTAAAAAATAAATAAATAAAACAGAAAAGTTGGTAAAATGTCTTAAATGGATAAATTATCACACAAAATGTCCTTCAACTATGTGATTTTGTTAAAATTATCTATAAACTTTCAAATTTTAAAAAATTCCCTTCAATTTTACAAAATAGTTCATAAATACTCTTGTTATTAATCTATGATCGAAACATAACAGTTTTGTTTTTAAAAAATAGTTTAATTTTAAAAAGTTTAAAAAATACCCTTCACCTTAAAAAAGAAAAAATTAACTTTATTATTTATTTTATAAAAAATGTTAAAGTTTTGTTTCGACCCTACCTATTTAATTGTAAAAGAAAACTTTATCTTTATATTTTTTAACTTATAAATTACTTTTAAATCCATATTGATTTTTTAATTGATCAAATTGTAAGTCTTGTGTCGAAATTACTTTGCTAATATTAATAGTTGGTTATCATTTATTTTATGAATTTATCATTTAATTACTTTTATTTTTTTTATGCATACTAAGTCATAAAACTTAGTTTAAACTGACTAATACTTTTTGGAGGGATATACTGAAGTTGTTATGTAGTTTAAATTTTCAAGCTTAATGTTATTATTAATAATTGATATGAAGAAATTCATAGATTATAAAATGAACTCGAAATTCTAGAATTTGTATTTTTCTTAATTTAAATCCATTCATCTACTGTAAAGAGAAGGCATGAGTCTTCATTCTTATTGCGCTCGATTTATAGTATCAATTTTCAAACAGAGAAGCATCTCTAAGTTTCCCACCAAGCACTCGGAATAGAAAACAAGTCAGAGCCTAGAAGATTGCAGGAGATAAGTCAAGAAGGCTTTAAGAAATAGTTCGATGATACTCAGCATAAATACCTGTCAGACTAGATCAGAGGCTTCATTCAATGCGAGTAGCTTTTAATTACAACAAGTCAATCACCTAGGGCTTACATGTAGATTAATATGATTAATCAATTTAATCTCTATAATTGTTGTCGAAAGTATCTTGATCATAAAGCCCCCACGTACGAGTGACAGTGTCACTCCGAGGCGACGACGTTCTAAAAAGATATGTCCGTCGATTTCTTTACCCAATGCCTTTGAAGTCTTAGTTGAAGAGATAGACTAAGTTGACATCCAAAGTCAAAACTTACAGAAGTTTCTCGAAGACTGGCGTAGAGTTGTAAACAAGGAAGTTCGTTGGGATCGCAAGAACAAGATAGTAAGAGATCAGATCGCTGAGTTTGAGAGAAGTTGGTTGACAAGGTCGTCAACCATTTAAGTGGGGGGAGAATGTTATGATCATGTTTATCCAGTGCATGTTACACATGATGGCCGCATACCCATTTAGACATCTTTTTACCATGCTTTCATAGTATTAGGATTTATATTATTTTTTAATGATTTTGGAATTAGTGAGAGAGGTTGCACTAGCTCTACACCTGCTTTAATTTGTATTTTCATTTGGCTAACTTGCTCGTCAAGTTAGAACATGTGCCTCAATTAACATCTTGTACTACAAGCAACATTGAGGTTAGAACAAGTTCGTTTTCTCTTCTCGCATATTGTCAAAAAAAAAAAATAATAATAATAATAATAAAAAAGGAGGAGATATATTTCACGCATATGTGTTATTTGTGAGCATGTTGATATTTTGTAGTTTTTTTGTATGCATCAAATAATTTAAATTTGGCCTCACAGATTAATGTTTTTGAATGAAGTCCTAATTTTTTGGTTATGGAAAGAGCAATGCTATTGACGTACCATTATTTTAAATCTTCAACAAAACTTTTGCAATTATAATTAAAAATCCATGTCAAGTCATGGTCATCGAAATTTATAAATATTTAATTAATACAAAATGTTAAGGTCATTTTCAAATATTTTAATTCCAACGTTAGGTAAAAGTTGAACAGATTTTGCCAACGTTTAATATAGTCATTAATATTGCTTTTTATTCGACCTCATGACCATGTGGAATGAAAAGTTTAATATTTATTAAGAATATAAAACTAGGTTTCAAAAAAAATAATATATATATATATATATATATATATAATAACACTAGAAATTACTTTTTGTAGTTTTTTATTTTTCTATCAAAATTAATAAACGTTTTTTCTTTTCAAGAACAAGAAACGAGTTACTAAAACAAGTCTGTTCCTAAAAAAAGAGTAAACAAGAAAAAGAACTTTAACAAACGAGCCCTTAAAATCAACTCTTGAGCCCAAGTCTTCAATCAACTGTGCCACCTCTTGAGCACTATTTAGTTCCGTTAATTGATTAATTTTTTTAATGTAATAAAAGAGTAGCGACCACGTAAAAAAAAAAAAAGAAATCTCTCATAAAAAAGAAATTCATTAATGTCAGCTAGATTATGCATGTTCGCTTTGGCTTTTGAATAATTTGCTGAGATTGATGTTAATTGAATGAGGTTGATTAAAAGTAATCAATAACCTTGGTTGAAGATAATCATTCGAACTTATTGAACATAATCGATGATACTAATTTAAAAACGTTTTGAATAATTTGAAGTTTTGTATCTTGTTACTCTTAATTTTGTCAACACACTACCTACTTGAGTCATGAAATTAGATTCCTTAACTTTTTAAATTTATTTTATTTTATTTTTTAAAACAAATTGAGAAGGAAACCCACAAATTCTACATAAAAGATGATACAACGAAGACTCAAATCAATAATCGAGTAGATGCTAATGAAACACTACTACTAGTTGAATTATGTTTGCTTTAACTCTAAAATTTATTTATTAAATCAATATAAATAAAGAAAAATTAATTGTTGATTGAAAATTTAACACTGCTATTTTAATTATAAAAAGAGTTCATAAATAACAAAAATATTTTTATAAAAATAGTTCATAAATAACAAAATATTTTAACTTTATTAGTGCAGTAAATGCTACTAGAATGGTTTCCGTCCGTTTAGCTTGAAGTTATCAATTTGATTGAATTGTATTTGATTTTTCTCCAAATTTTTGCCGCTTATGTAACTTTTTATTTTTGCTTAATTCTCAAGAAAAAATCCCTTTAAATAATATAATACGTCTACTTATTTGTTCATAGGTAAAAAACAAAAATTTGTATTAATTAATGTCATTAATAAGATTTAATTAAAGATACTATTTGAAAATTTTGTCAACAACCATAAAATTTGGCCAAAATAATAAGTGGCACGTTCATTTCATTTATTAAAAAGCAGTTATATCTTTTATGTAAAAAAATATTAAAAAAAAAAAAAAAAAATTTAAGATAGTTATTTCAGAATATATCCGGGTAATCATGTTCGTCCCTAGACCCGACACTAGAATACAACAAAAAAGTGGAGACTACAAACTATTGTCACATAGATTTTGAACCTAGAATTTTGAGGGAGCACACCTCTCGAGACTAAGTCTTCGACCAACTGTGTCAAGAGACAAAAGAAAATTAATAATTAACAACTTTTTTTTTGCAAAAATCAATCAGAAAGTCATCATTAATTGTAGGCAAAAATAGACCAAACTGACCGCAATAGTATTTTAATTTTCGGTAAAAAATAATTTGCATTTGTTTTTACAATCCCATCTTCTATATAATAAAGAACGAAAATCTTAAACAAATTGTCTATCATAATTCATAATACTCATCCCAAACTCTCTCTCTCTCCTCTTTCTCTTTCTCTCTCTCATGGAGTTTCTTGAGAACAAGAGCATCTTGATCACTGGTGCTACTGGTTTTCTAGCAAAAAGTATGCATTTCATTGCGACGAAAACTTATCCACGTGTTTATGCGTAGAGCGGTTTTATATTTTGTTACGTTGTACTATTTAGTATCAGACAATTTTTTTTATATACACATAATTATTTTATTTATTACTACGTGAAATTCAATGATAACACATAAGTAAAATATAAGATCGACTCCATGTGATTTATTTATTTTTTTAATATTGAATGTAGAAATTATTTATGAATGCAGTTTTAATAGAGAAAATACTTAGGATTCAACCAAATGTAAAGAAACTTTATCTATTATTAAGGGCAGCTGATGAGATCACAGCTAAAAAACGTTTCTATAATGAGGTATGTTGCTTTTATTTTATTTTATTATTTTTTATTTTTTTGTTAAGATAAAATCTACTTATGAACAAGAAAGTGTTTTTTTTTTTTTTTTTTTTTTTTTTTTTTAATTAAAGGGGAGAGATAAGGACTTGTTTCAAATATTAAAAAAGAAGGGGGGTGAAAATCTGAATACTTTAATTTCAGAGAAAATTTGTTTGGTGCCGGGTGAAATCTCGGTGTCACAAATTGGATTGAAAGATTCGATTTGGATGGACGAGATTAAGAGTGGAGTAGAAATCATTGTAAATTTAGCTGCAACTACCAGCTTCGATGAGAGGTACGAACAAACTCGTACGTGTAATTATAATTTATATTTTTTCTTTAATTAATTACAGTAGTTTGTCTATTTGTTTAATGATAGATATGATGTAGCACTTGGCACCAATACAATAGGAGCAAAACATGTTGTAAGCTTTGCAAAGGACTGTTCTAATTTGAAACTTCTTGTTCATGTATCCACTGGTTAGTAATTGTATTCATTTTTATTATTTTTCTTTTTCCTTTTCCAACACATCATGAAATCAAAACAATAAAATAGAGAGAAAACAAGACAGGAAACACACAAATTTACGTGGTTTACTTATAACATGTTAGTTATGTACTCTAACGACATAAGAGAAAACAAATTTATTAAAATATATATATATATATACAAAAATTCGATCAAATTGTGCTAAGATTATAAAACCTTATTATAAAATACGACACTCTTGGTTGATATAATTAAATTTACTCTAATTCACGAGTTCAAACGTTTAGGTTGATTGATGATTTAATATAATTCAAGATTGTATCATAGTCCATTAAACTAAAACACGTATTGGATCTACTAAAATGAAATTAATATTTGATTCAAAATTAGTTAAACGCAAAAGAATCTCACGTTGAAAAGTTGAGAGTTCTTCAAACAATGATAAGATATGCAAACTGCTTCTCTCATTGCTAATTAGTTTTGAGTATGTGCCGTTTTTGAAGCTTATGTGTCGGGAGAAAAGGAAGGAGTTATAATGGAAACTCCATATAAATTGGGGGAATCTCTTAATGGCATGGGAGGACTAAACATTGAAGTAGAACAAACAATGGCAGAAGAAAAATTAAAACAACTTAAAGAAAGTGGAGATACCAACGAGATTATAGCCTTAGCCATGAAAGACTTTGGTCTTCAAAGGTAATAAATAAATTAAATTAATCAAATTCAATTTAATTAATCATTTTTAATAAATTTATTATTATTTTTATTTATTTTTTTAATTTGATTAAAGGGCAAAAATGTATGGATGGCCAAATACATACGTATTTACGAAGGCAATGGGTGAAATGATAATTGGTGACCTGAAAAACGACCTGCCTTTGATCATCATTCGACCAACCATAGTTACAAGTACTTGTAAAGAGCCTTTTCCTGGTTGGGTTGAAGGAGTTAGGTACATCATTTTTAACCAAAAACTTTCTTTCTTTTTTTTTTTGGTTAAATTACAAAGTTGACTTATTTATATATA
>JBBMEG010000095.1:0-10200 GCA_037832605.1 Cyclanthera cordifolia
TTTGCAGGCCTTTCGTCCTCTACTAAACAAATAGTACTGTGGATAGACCGTTGACCAATTTTCGGCATCAACACAAATCATCTCCTATTTTATTGTATCTAAAAAAACATCTATCTTATTGATTTAGATTTAATGTTATGTAAAGGGCAACTACAATGATTTCTTTTACCTTATTGCAATTATAAAGATTAAAGCTTAACCAATTTAAAATTTAATGATTATATCTCTAGACTTAAGTTTGTACTATCGTGCCAACTAAATCAAATGGTTAAAGTCCACCTTTACAATTATTTGATTTTTCGTTTTTTGTTTCTGAAATTTAAATTGAAATTTACTTAAATTCTCAACTTAGGGTGTGTTTGTTTTTGGTAGAGAGGAATGGTTAATTATCACTCCTCAAAGAACCACTCGTTTGTATTTAGTAATAATTAAACAATCCTTCTTAACTACCCATCAAACTAGCAAATCAAATTTTACATCAAACATATCACTCAATTGCTGCTAACATCAATTCTCAAACAAGTAATTTTTATAACTCAGTCACTACTAACATCAATCCTCAAACAAGTAATTAATTACCTCAAACTACTATTAAGTCTTCCACTCCACTCTTCACTACCAAAAACAAACACACCCTTAAAGTTTTGTCCTCTCTTAAGTTTGTAGGTGAATTCGAATCAAATTCTATAAACCGAAACAAATATTTGAAAACTATTTACTTTAACTTTCAAATTTTGGGTTTGATTGTCAAATCTTCAAATAAGATGTAAATATCAAAGTCATAAAAATTATATGTTTGAATAGTAGTTGATCGGCTTAAATTTCATAAACAAAAAATAAAATAATTATGAAACGGTGCGTAAACTGTTAGCTATAAGATCAAATGATATATCAATAAAATTTAAGAAGCAGTTAATTTTAGATTGTTGAAGCTTATTTTAATTATTAGAGTTATTATTAGCTCTTATGATAGCTTACTAATCAAGAACCTCATTAGTGGGGTTGGGCGCACATAACCAGTAACCTATAGATAGTCCATATTGCATCTTAAATATATGAACGTGTGAGCCTTTTTTTTTCTTTTAATAAGTAAAATAAATGTGAGCCATCATTTATGAATAGTTGTCCTTCATAAAAAAAAAAAAAAAAAAAAAAAAATCTTGAATATTCATAGTTTTAATGACACTTTATACGATTGTATTAAAAAAAACACTTTATACAATTTAATAATTATGAAATTATGAATTTAAATCTTTCATATGTTGAATATTAGAAAATAATAGTAATATCTCGAATATTCAATGGTATCAAAATTAAATAGTTAAAATAACCACTAATTTTACCATATAAATGGTTGTGGAGTTGTTGGAATGGAGTAGTTGTATATAATCACTATGGAGTGGTATAATGGTCAAGAAGGTGATGAGTTCAATCTATGATAGTCACTACTTAGAAATTAATTTCGTATGAGTTTTCTTAATATTTAAATATTGTAAGATCACGGAGTATTCATGACAATAGTCAGGGTGCAAGCTGGCCAAAAATTCCGTACGAGTTTTCTTAACATTCAAATTTTGTATGAGTCATTAAAATCCCGAAATAACTCACTCCCTTCTCCTTGAAGGTAATTATGTAAAGCTAAACTTTGTTTTTGTGGTCCAAAGTCTAAGAAATTAAAAGGGTTAGGGTTCACCCAAGATTTGGCTTAATAAGTTCTATTTATCTAGCTAGCATTTAAAACCTTGTCAATTTCTTCAACATTTCATCACATTTGCCACTCTCCTCTCTCTCCAATTTTCAACCAAATTCAGTTGGTTGAATAATGTCATTTTTATGAAATATATCAACAAACTATGTTCTTTAATGCTATTGTTGAATTTGTTGGATACTCATTTTCAACTTGTCTAGGTGCTTTAGAAAATAACTGTTTTTTTTTTTTTTTTTTCATAACTCAATACAATATCTAACAAAAAATTTAAATGTTAAAATATCATTTTAGTCCTAGACTACGAGTTTTGTATATTTAATTTTAGCATATAAACTTTTAGAGGGTGATTGGATTTCGAGATTCTTGAGAGGGGAGGAGAAGAAACGGTGGAAGAAGAGATAATTCAGTAAGTTGTAGATATGAAATATTTGTTTAGGAATTGATGTTTTAGAGAGGAAATGTTGTAAAATATTTACTAGATTTGTGTTTTAAGAGAAAAACTGTTTATTTTATATTAAATTTAATATAAAGTTCGAGGATTTGTGTTTTATGACAGAAAATGTTTATTTGATATAAAATTTGATTTGAAATTTGATGTGATGTTGATAAGACGTTGATGAGAGGTTGAGAAACAATTAGAGAAAGACTATGATGTATTCAAAACAAACATAGATTTCGTGTCTTCTAAATCCAATCGCCCCTTAAAATTTGACCAATTTTGATTATTGAAGTTTTAAATATCTTATTTTAATTTCTCGACTTTGAAAAAAGTTTTTCTCTCCTCAAAATGAGTATAGTGTTACTATTTGATGATAGATCATATATCCACCAAATTCAATCAGCTACAAAATAAGTATAATGTTTCAGAAAATGTAACCTTTTCAGAAAATAATATGTTAATTAATTTGCAAATGGCACTTCAATAAGTATAAACTCAAATAACTATAATGTTTGATATTTAAAGGCTGTGGCAGTGTAATTTCAAAAAGACAGCTAGTCATTTTCAATTAAGTTAAAATTATTTTCTATTTCAAAGTCATTCATTCATGACCGCTCAATTATGCAATTCATTTATAAAATCTATATATAAACAACATATTATATCTCTACAAAAATACACATTAAAAAAAAAAAAAAAAAAAACTACAATACTAATTTGTCAAAATAATTCATGCAACTACTCGTATCATTAAATCTGGCAAATGTTAGGTTAAAAACAATGAAATAAAACAAACAAAACTCTAAAAAACCACTGGCATAAATGTTAGGCAATATAGTTTTTATTTTTATTTTTATTTTTTGGGAGAAGAGAAGTAAACAATTCTTTTCAAAAATCACTTTTTTTTGTAATTCTAATTAAACAATTATTTTTAACTATAAATTCCAATCTTTTCTACTAAAATACATGTGTTTGGGGTAAAGAGAACGTGAATAAGAGAAATAAAATTTGAGAGAGAATGAGAAACAGAATAATTACGAAGATAATGATTAATTATGTTTGTGGTTAAGAAAGTGAATATGATGCAAATGAAAAATAGTTATGAGATAATAAAAAATTATGATAAAAATAAAAAATAATTTAAAAAAAAATAAAAACATGATTACTAAGAAAATAATTATCAAAGTTCTCTCAAAACTTACCCACAAAAAATAATATGAAAAATGAAAATGAAAGAGGTACAGAAATTTACAATTCCCAAAGTGAGAGACATGGAAAGCAATAGAAATTTGTATTATACATCAAAATTTCACCCTCAAACTTTCCCATTCATGTCTTCTTCTTCTTCTTCTTCACCACTGTAACAACTGTAACATTTCCCGTTTCTTTTTTTCTTAAAGTTTTTTCTGCCATTCACAGACTTTAGAGAAGGGCGATTGAGAGTCAACCGCACCAGGCTTTTCCTTTTTGGACCTTTGTATTTGTAAGGCTTCCAATACTCCACATATTGCTTTTTTATCTTCACTCTCTCTCTCTCTCTCTCTCTCTCTCTCTCTCTCTCTCCTTGCAACCAATTCTTAAAAAGAAAATCCAAATAACATATAAACAAATCCATTCTTCCATTTCTTTTTCGCTTTTGGTTTCTCCTATTTCTCTGCTGAGAATAGGGTTTTAAGGAAGGTTTTTCAACATGCACAGAGATTCTATTACCCGCCATTAACTTGGATTTTTTAGCTTTTGTTGTTTTTAAGGAGGCGGAGGAGGAATGAATGGCAGAAGGGTTTTTGTTTTGTTCATTTCTCTTGCAATTGGGTTAAGTTCTTTCTAAATCTTTAAGAAACCCCTTAAATTCAGGAAGAGCTATCGAAGCTTTGATTTATGAGTTTTGGGGGTTTCCTCGACGGCGGCGGCGGTGGAGGAGCCGGTGGTGGTGGTGCTCGAATCGTAGCCGATTTTCCATACGCGAACAATAACCCAGCCGGCGGTGGTAGAAATATGTCAACCGGCGCAATCGCTCCGCCGCATCTCATTACTCAGTCTCTCACTAAATCGATGTTCAACTCCCCCGGGCTCTCTCTCGCTCTTGTAATTCATTTTTCTTTTTTTTTATTGGATTTTTGTGTATTTTGTTCTTGTGGCTGTTTCTAATGGCAGTTTGTTAATCCCTCCTCAGACGAACATGGACGGCGGCGGGCAGGGGGATTTTGTTGCCCGGCTGCCCGAGGGTTTCGAGCATAATGTTGGGAGAAGAGGCAGAGAGGAAGAGCACGAGAGTAGATCTGGAAGTGACAACATGGACGGCGGCGGCGGCTCCGGCGACGACCTGGATGCTGCCGACAACCCACCAAAGAAGAAACGTTACCACCGACACACTCCCCAGCAAATTCAAGAACTCGAATCGTACGGTTTTTGTTATTTATTTATTTATTTTCATTTTGTTCTTCTTCAACCTGTTATTCTGAGAGTAGGGGTTTTGGTTTTTGTTAGTGTTTTTAAAGAGTGCCCTCATCCCGATGAGAAACAGCGGCTCGAGTTGAGTCGGAGGCTGTGTTTAGAAACCAGGCAAGTTAAGTTTTGGTTCCAAAATCGGAGAACCCAAATGAAGGTAACGGATGGATTGCACCATTTTTTTTTTTTTAATTTGAGGATTTAGATTAGGAGGATGAGTGTTTTTGTTAATGTTTTGGAGCAGACCCAACTGGAACGCCATGAGAATACTTTGCTTAGACAAGAGAATGATAAGCTTAGAGCTGAGAATATGTCGATCCGAGATGCGATGAGGAATCCTATCTGTTCCAACTGTGGTGGTCAGGCGATTATTGGAGAGATTTCGGTGGAAGAGCAGCATTTGAGGATCGAAAATGCTCGGTTGAAGGATGAGCTGGACCGGGTTTGTGGGCTTGCTGGGAAGTTTCTTGGCAGACCGATTTCATCAATGGCCAACTCCATTGCACCTCCATTGCCTAGCTCGAGTCTGGAACTGGGAGTTGGGAGTAATGGATTTGGGAGTTTGACCATGGCAACGTCGATGCCTATTGGGCCGGATTTTGGAGGTGGGTTATCGGGTAGCCTGACTGTTGTTCAGCCACCTGCGAGGTCGACTTCTGGGATGGGAGTTGATCGATCAGTAGAGCGAACTATGCTACTGGAGCTTGCTTTGGCTGCCATGGATGAGATGGTTAAAATGGCCCAGACTGATGAGCCTCTTTGGATTGAGAGCTTGGAAGGTGGAAAAGAAATACTGAATCAGGAAGAATACATGAGGACATTCACTCCTTGCATTGGCATGAGACCAAACGGCTTTGTCACCGAGGCCTCAAGAGAAACTGGCATGGTGATCATCAACAGCTTGGCTCTCGTCGAGACAATGATGGACTCGGTATGCATCATGAGATAAAGCCCTCAAAGTTCCAACTGCTTTTCATTACTGATTTCTCATTCGAAATTTGTGCAGAATCGATGGGTGGAGATGTTTCCGTGCATGGTTGCTCGAACCACAACCACCGATGTGATCTCCGGTGGCATGGGTGGAACGAGGAATGGTGCCCTTCAACTGGTAAGAGATTGCTGAATTTGCAGGCTACCTCACTTCTTCTGCAGTTCATGGATTTTTGATTTATGTTGTTTGATCACAGATGCACGCTGAGCTTCAAGTACTTTCACCGTTGGTACCGGTTCGGGAAGTCAATTTTCTACGGTTCTGTAAGCAGCATGCCGAAGGTGTTTGGGCAGTAGTTGATGTATCGGTCGACACTATGAGAGAGACTCCAACCGGTGGTTCTTCATTCATCAACTGCAGAAGGCTTCCTTCTGGATGTGTTGTTCAAGACATGCCCAATGGATATTCCAAGGTAAAAAAAAAAAACATAAATAAGCCCATCATATTTTCTCATGGGATTAGGATATTCAATCTCACATTTATTGTCTTTTCATCTCATTTTAAAATTAAATATCTTTTCCATGAAATGTTCCATCCAAGAAAGAAGCCTATTTTTCTGTGGCTTTAATGTTTGTAGTCCTTTTCTTGTATTTATTTTACCTTTGCCATTTAATGCATTTAAAGTGATTAACACAACAGCATATTCAACTGAAAATGAAGAGAAGAGATCAAAATTCAAAGCCATTCCCATTTCCCATTTTCAATTCCCAAGTCAAACTTTAGGAGTTCAGTGATTATTCACTATAATCACTAATCTGTCAGTAGTGGATTATTTTAAACCAAAAAAGCAAAATATTTTAGAATCTGAACCTTCCAAAGTCATACAATATAACATTGGGATGCTTGAAATCTTTTTGACAAAATATTTCCCCATCTAGAAGTTGGTTTTTCAACGTATGGGTTTGCTCAATTTACATTAAAATAACGTTTGGAAATCGAGGTTTCTGTGTTTGCTGCTGAAATTTCTGTGCCTCGAGCACATTAAATTGTATATTAATTCATATTAATAGCGAGATTTTGGTTCATTGGTTAAATAAAAACCAAGGCATTTTGATGTTTCTATTCGAATCTAATTTTGGAGTCTACTTCTTTCTTTGATTATGCTGTGTTTGTTTGGTGTTTAGATAAATGCAACTGTGGTTGAACTGGTTCCAGCCTTTCTCACGTGCCAGTGTCTTTTTTTAATCCAAACAAGGTCTATTTAGCCAAAACTCTAATGACTTGTTTTTGTTTTCTTGTCTGAATTTTTCTTTGCTTTTGCCTTTTGGACACACAAGGTTGTTCAAATCTCATTGTCTCTCTCTTCTGCTTTTTCTGATTTTCACAATAGCTTCCAAATAAAACACCATTTTTTTTAATGTGTTTCTTTTATTATTTTTCAAATTTTGATTTCTTTGTTTTGTTTCTTTTTTAGTACAAATTGAGAAAGGGGACCATAAACTTTACGTGTATGGCACAACTACTCTCAAATAAATGTGAGTCAAATACTGATTCTCAAGATCGAATCCGTGACATGGTATTGATTTGGATTAGTATGGAACGTTAAAACCAAAGTGTCATCAACTCTTTCGGTTTGATTTCTTTGTTTTGGTTCCAAATAATCATCCAACTTTAACTTCTTTCATTTTAATTTGTTTTTTGGAACCCATGATATGAGTCAATCCCTGCTGCCATGATGCGTTGACTTGCTTGTGATATTATTTATGTGAATCAAATTATGATTAAGCTTTCTTTAGATGTAGGGGTAAACTTATGTAGTATAATGAATATAATGGTAAATTATTGTGATGTTACCATTTTGGGACAGGTTACGTGGGTGGAGCATGCTGAGTACGATGATAGCCAAGTTCACCAGCTATATCGGCCCCTTCTCAGCTCCGGTACGGGATTCGGTGCGCAACGGTGGGTCGCCACCCTTCAACGACAATGTGAATGCCTCGCCATTCTCATGTCATCCACTGTGCCCGTCCGAGATCACACGGGTATTGTCTCACATTTTCTCATTATCATAGCGTATTCGTTTTGACAGACTGGATAAAACTTGATTGTAAAATTTTGGGTATGCTTCTGCAGCCATTACTGCTGGAGGGCGACGGAGCATGCTGAAGCTAGCACAACGAATGACGGCCAACTTCTGCGCAGGGGTGTGTGCCTCTACAGTGCACCAATGGAATAAGCTGAATGCCGGGAGCGTGGACGAGGATGTCCGTGTCATGACACGGAAGAGCGTGGACGATCCAGGTGAGCCACCAGGCATTGTGCTGAGCGCTGCTACGTCAGTGTGGGTGCCAGTATCGCCACAACGGCTGTTCGATTTTCTCAGGGACGAGCGGCTAAGGAGCGAATGGGACATTCTATCCAACGGTGGTCCCATGCAGGAGATGGCTCATATCGCCAAAGGACAAGACCATGGCAACTGCGTCTCTCTATTAAGAGCCAGCGTATTATTTCTTTTCTCTTTACTACGAGTTTTTTTTTTTTCTCTCTCTCTCTCTACCTGAATTTTCCACCTTTTTTTGCTTTTAAATTTCCAAACGATGCCTTTTTCCATAATGCATGTGCTCCTGTGTTGGAGATGTATATCTTTTGTGGGGCTCAGAGGGTCGACTTTGGAACTTGGAAGTATCCATGAGGACATTATTTTTTAGAAAAGAAAAAGGGGGGGGTGGGCAGGCAAAATTACAGGCCCTTGTTCTGATGATGAAAAAAAAAAAAGTCAACAAAAAAGTGGAAAAAAAGAAAAAAATTGTGAACTTTCTCTGAACTCTGACCCACTTTTCTTTTTTAACTTTCCTCCTGATGCAAAAATCATGTAAAAAACTTACTTTTTTCCAATAGCCATCTGGGTTTTGACTTGTAGACTCTTTAGTGGGGCATGGTTTGTAAATTATTGAAATCTGAGGGAGCTTTTCTGAAAAAACACAGGCAATGAATGCAAACCAGAGCAGTATGTTGATTCTACAAGAGACGTGCATTGATGCGGCCGGGTCTCTGGTGGTGTATGCGCCGGTGGACATCCCGGCGATGCACGTGGTGATGAACGGCGGAGATTCGGCCTACGTGGCGCTTCTGCCGTCGGGGTTTGCCATCGTACCTGACGGGGGACTGATGACAAGGACGAATGGAAACAGTCCAAGTGGCAAGGATGATGGCCCACAGAGCCAGAGGGTGACAGGCGGTGGGTCCCTCCTCACCGTCGCGTTTCAAATCCTCGTGAATAGCCTCCCTACGGCCAAGCTCACCGTGGAATCGGTTGAAACGGTCAACAATCTCATCTCCTGCACCGTCCAGAAAATCAAGGCCGCTCTCCAATGTGAAACCTGAGATGGCTGCTTCTCACGTGACTTTTTTTAGGATTAAGAAACAAGAAAAAATAGAAAAGCTATCTTACTTTATTTTATTACCCCCCTCCACGAGTAATTTGTTTATTATTATTATTTATATCACTAGGGTTCGTCAAGAGCGTGAGAAAGAAAAAACAATGATCTTTTTAAGTTGGTGAGGTTGGGGGAGGTATTGAGTCAAGAACGAACCGCGTCGGTGACTCGGGAATTTATATACATAGTAATGGTGGTGGTGGTGGTTCGGGTATTGACTCAAGTTTACCCTCTCGGGTTTTCTAATGTAGTAGGGAAAGAAAAAGAAGTGTTTTTGTTAATTATGTATTTGAAATTTTTTTTTTTGCTTCCTCTGATTTAAATGTAATCTGTAATCATCCTAATCTTTGTTAGTGTTATCTTATATATGTTTCTCCAATTGGAAATCAATAAAGAGATTCTGCTTTCGTTTATAATTATCAAGTCACTCAATAAATTAAATTAAGTGTTATTCACATTGGAGAGTGGAGTCACGCGCCGCCGGTGGAGGTGGGGACTGGTGGGTCAGATTTGTGGGGGATGTAATAAAGAGGTGGCAGAAGCTGTCGGAAGAAAAGTGTAGCTTTCATTTAATGCCAAGTTTTTTCTGATTGGCTAATTGGGGATGAACACGTGGCGGATATGAATGATGAACGGCGTTTTAGAGAAAGAGAAAATGCGTTTGAAATGATTGTTTTGTGTAGGGTATTTTGATGGAGACTGGTAGATTGGGTGTCTAATCTTCTGGGATTCCGGGACCGTAGGATTGGATATGGGCAGAAATTATGGGATTGTTTGGTTTCGGACACTGTAAACAATATTTCACCGTTTTGAACAACATTTACCCGTGTAAAATTCACCAAGGGGGACATGAAAATCCAGATACTGAAAAATGGGACGGCAAATTAATCATATTTTGACTTTATTTAATTTAACTGTTCATAGTAGTGTTTTCTAAAATTTTATAGAGGAGTTATTTTGAGTGTTTAGTAATTTGAAGATTTTGGTAGAACATTTATAAATAATTATTATTATTTTTTGTTTGAATGAAGAATGTTTATCGATCAGTTATGAAATTTGTTTATTGTTTTTTATACGATGTAACATTTATGAATATATCAAGTTAAAATTAATTATTTTTTGTTATTTCAATTTTAAAATTATTATTAATATTGATTTATTTTTTTTTTTCATTTCTTGTTTAAGAAAGGAAATAAAATACAATATGAAAATTAATAAATATTTTAAAATAATAAAA
>JBBMEG010000097.1:0-45499 GCA_037832605.1 Cyclanthera cordifolia
CTGAACAAAAATCAAATATAGTGAGTCATTCAGACATTATTTATTTCTGTATACTTCCTCCCAAATATAATTTTATTATTCTGTGTTAGTTATTATTTTTCCAACAATGGGTTTGTCTTAATAGGGATAAATCAGAAAAAGAAAAAAAAAAAAAATGAACACTTCTCATGTTGGAGGCTTTGGAGATCGAACATGCAACAAATATATATGAATCAAGAAAATCCGAGGAAATAATTTACATATATATAATTTTATCGTTGGGCGCTTTTCAGGACAAGAAACCCTTCCTAAAATATCTTCAATGACCGCTACCTATTATGACTACACTTATCATGACAGACAGCTTGAACGTCATAGTAGACCTATCATCGGGTGCCTATTATGATGTGCATCATCAACGACGGGTAAAGCACGTCATCTAAGGTAGAAGAAAATAGTTCGAGTCTCTTATGATGACTACTTTTAATATCTGTCTTCCTTAATATAGAGTACTTTTCATGATGGGTACCTTTAATTTTTTGTCATTCGTCATTTAATGTTACCAACATCAAATGCCTTTTATTACACTAATAGTTTTTTTTTTTTTTTTTGAGATTACAAGAATTTGGAGTAGGGGATTTGAACATGTGACCTCAAGATTCTTCGTTTACTAATGTCGTTGAACTATTGCTCTTTTGGTATTGCACTAATAGTTTTCAAACGCGTGGCATGAAAGCCCTTGAGTGTCAAATTTTTCCAATATTAAATGTCAAATTTCTACTAACAAATTTTTTTTTATGTATATGTGTGTGTATGTGTGTGTATATATATTTTACACACAGACACACATACACACACATATGCAACTAGTACTGAGTGAATAGATTTTTTGAAATTAAACTTAGAACATTTTGGTCATAAACATTATTTCATATGGGTTGAAGTTAACTTTATTAGAAGATGAAATAATTTTAAATTACCCTATTCAGTAGTTAATAAAGAACACGTCCCTACTTTAATTATATACATTGTATTTTCGTTATAATTATAGAGTAAATTAGAGTCCCTCCCTATGTATATAGCCATTATTTTAGTGATAGTTACTCTACTATATTACTCAAGGTTTAAATAGCTATAAATATATATAATTTAATAGTAATTACTTTATAACTCTTTTTCTTCTCTTTTATATTGAAAAATTCTAAACATACTATAAATATAGCAATATGTGAGGTAAGAATCCATCCATAGTCTAAATTTCTTGTATCTCATTGGTTACCTTTCATAACAAAATTGTATCGTATATTGTTCACTTTATTTATTATTTTTTTTTCATATTTATGAGTATTTTGATCCAAATTACACGCATTTTTTAAAAAATTATTTGAAATATACATAATATTTAGTTATTAAAAAAATTAATTACTAATTTTTTTTTTTGTAAATAAAAAATGGACAACTTTTTAATTTTCAATGATTTTTTTATAACTAGGTCAATGATGATTTTTTTTACTGGTTGTCCATTGTCTCTGAACTGAACTTTTTACCATCTCAAACCGTATTTTATCCTCTCTTTTCATGCACGTTAAGCAAAATTTACTTACACATTTGAGAATGATTGTTTTTTTACTATGAGTATACTTTTTGTCGCATAAATGATCGCTATACACTTATATAGTTTTATTATATTTTTAAATAAGATAAAAAATATTAAAAAATTAAATAAATATATAATAAATTCTTGTATCACGTAACAATAAATATATTCACTCTACATATTTCTACTATGTTAAATATTGGATAACTTTTTTTTATCTCCTCTCTTCTCACTATTTGTACACTATCTTACATATATGGGGAAAGTATCTTTTTCTAAAAAATTAGATTTTTTTTTTTTTAAGTTATAATTTAAAACATATATAATAGTCATTTTGTTTGTACAAATTAATTACATTGCAATTTCTTCCAAAAAAAAATAAAAAATTATCTATTTATGGGTCATGAATTAAAAAGTTGCTTGAAATATGCAATTTATATAGTTTCTTTGAAATTTTGCAACTCAATTTTATGAATCAGTCTACGCATAAATAACTAATTTTTTATGTATTTAATTTGCTTACCATCATCAATAACAAAAGTTTAAAGTGTGCGCAAGTCAATCAAAACAATTACAAATATCTAATAAATTATGAAAAATGTTAAATTTTCATCGAACTAAATTATAATTTCTCAAACTCATTTTAAAATTTAATATACAAATTATTCTATGTTTATAATATTTCTTATATTATAGTGTTGTTTTATATTTACTTAAATATTTGCAGATGGCACCGATGATACTTTCTCTGGTTGAAACAGGAGCACGATATTTTTTCATTAAATTTCTTACACGATATATCTCTATCGGATCATTAACGTAAGTAATTAATATACATTTATTTAAACAATGAAATCATCATTATGAATTCAATAATGTAATTGAATTAATCAACTAATTTTGTTTCTTGTATAATACAGTATAATGGAGGAAGGTGGTCAAGTATTTACCTTTAAGGGAATTGATAACAAGCTTCAAAATGTTGCTTTAAATGTTCACAACCCCCAATTTTATTGGAAGGTATGTAATTCCAAATTAATTGTTATATAGATATATATATAGATATATATATGTATATATATATTTTTTTTTTTTTTTTTTATTATTATATTATTTTTTAAATAGATCGATTACTATAAATTATAATATAAATTGATTATATATTTTTTTTAATAGATTATGACACGTGCGGATTTAGGCCTTGCCGAGGCATATATTCAAGGAGATTTCTCTTTTGTTGATAGAGAGGAAGGACTTCTAAAGCTTGTTAGGTAACTTTGTTATATTAAATCCTTAATTATTTTTCCCAAGTGACTACATTGGATTTTTTTTTTTTTTTTTTTTTTTTTTTAATGGCAGATTCTCATAGTCAATAGAGATGCAAACTCCTCAGTTGCAAAGCTAAAGACAAAAAGGTAAAAAAAAAAAAAAAAAAAAAAAAATTGAGAAATTGGCATTAGAAATAGAAAAAAAAAAAAAAAAAAAAAATATATATATATATATATATATATAATATGTTGAGAAATTGGTATTAGAAATCGAAAATGAGAGTGCAGACATTTATCTAAAAAACAATGGAGAGTGTATACATCTATCTCAAAAATAATTGTTGATGGGAAGAGTAACTCATCTGTCTTATAAATATTTGGCGAACTCTCTATTTTATCAATGTACAATCTTTAACTATGTTCTTAAAGATAGTGTAACTTTTGAATTTTATTAATTTTAAATTGGATCTCAATTTTATTTTGCTGTACCAGATACCCATTTTTTTTTATACTATATTAGATAACGTGAACATCCATCTCAAAACTAATAAAAATGAAATTAAGATACGATTAAAGATTGATGAACCCAAAAAGATGCATCATCTTGAGAGAATATGTTGAGTATCTCACATTTAAAATGAAAAAACTTTCGGTCAATATATAAGTTGAGTGGACTACTCCAATAATTGCTAATTAATTTGATTTTGAGATATATAGCCACATTATTTAATGCATTGTTAATAGGATGTGTGCATTATTATTGGCATAAAGTTGAGTATTTATGTAATGAATCTCTATGGTTTAATTTTCTTACTTTTTGAAGAGGATGGTGGACACCTCCATTATTCACAGCTAGTATTGCATCTGCAAAGTATTTCTTTCAACATACTTTAAGAAAAAATACTCTTACACAAGCTCGAAGAAACGTTTCTCGCCATTATGATCTGGTCAGAATTTAAACTCTTAACTTTTTTATTCTTAAATTATACATTAGATTGCATGAATCATGTCAAAGTGAGTATAGCTCAACTGACATTAAAGACGTATTAGCATTCACTCGATCGGAGATCGAGTGCTTTCACCTCTAATATTACGACCTCAAAATAACGAAAAACGATCTCGTGAACTATTCTCAAATTTATTATAATGTTTGATGAAAGATTGATGTGAAATTGATTGAAGGTTTTATGAGTGGTTAAGAATTTTGGTTTACGTACTCAAAAAGAAAAAGAAGGAGACTAGCCGATCTTGTTCTGCCAAAAACAAACATATTGGGAAATACAGATACACTCAAGGGGAAAATCTTTCAATTAAAGGTGTATTACTTTACTTTTTTTTTCTTTTGTAAAAATAAAAATAAAAATTATTTTTCTTTTAGATAATAATAGATCAAACCCGTAACACTGTATTGAACTCAATTAACACCAAACAATGAAACCACTGCGCCACCAATCCTTTCAATTTGAATTTCTTATTTAAAATCTCATCATAAAAAAAAACTTAGCTAAGCATTTGATATTTTCAATTTTTTTTACCCATTTAGAATTATTTTTACATATCTTTTCTCCATTTGGCTAAGAAGTTTTTGGATTTGTACTTGTGTTTTAGAGCAATGAACTCTTTTCTCTATTCTTGGATGACACAATGACTTACTCATGCGCTATCTTTAAGGTTTGTATAGGAAAACTCTGTCTTTAATTAAACATTTCATATATAGAATGTATAATAATTATTTAAATGGAGAAAATTTACAATTTTTTTTTATTAATTAACTCATTTTTCTTTCTATTAATAGAGTCATGATGAAGATTTGAGGGTTGCACAACTGAGAAAAATTTCAATTCTCATAAAGAAGGTACTTATTTCACTTCAAATATTATTTTAGTTTAAATAACAATTTTGAAAGAAATTTGTATTATTTTGATTTTTCAGTATTTTTTCAATAAGTTAAAATATAATTTTGATTCTTACCCATATTTTACTTTTATTTTAATTTCTAAACTTTCAAATTCTTAATTTTAGACCATGGCCTTTAAATTAGGGTGAAAGAAAAATAGAACCTATGTAGAGAAATTGTGTTAAAGGTATAAAACGGTTTTTTTATTACCTTTTCACAAATAGATATAGTATATAGAATATCAAATCTTGAAACATCTTCTAGTAAATATAGATAATATTTCTGTAATATTCTAAATAACTACTAATTTACAGATATCAAATCTAACCTATCTAAAGAATATCTCTAAATATTTATTATTTTCAACACTCCCCTCAAGTTGTAAACATTCCCCTCAAGTTGTAGCAGGTAAATATCTACTTGAAACCAAATTCATAGCACATATATATGGATGCTAGATCTGATGTCGATCTAACAGTCGAAGCGAAAAACCGCAAATACAATGTTTTAATTGCATCTTACAAATCGCATGAATTTCATTAATCGTCAAATTATCGTCGATCTTGTCACCAAACATAATAAACCGAAAATTTAATACTTTATTGTACCACTTGAATCACGCCGATTACATGAATTCGTCAAACTTTCATTGATCACGTTATCAACTATAATATTATATCGCAAAATAAGATGCTAAACATGCAATTATACAAAATTGCGTAGATTTTACGAAACGAATAACCCTTATTGGTAGTCATACATTGTCGGGTTTAACCGAAAATGATAAATTATGAGAAAGACTTAAAACCTTCTAATTTTTCATTAACTTTTCACCAATATGTATAGTACATAGACTATCAAATATTTGATAATATATATAGAATATCAAATTTTGAAAGAATTTCTAACAAACATAGATAATATATATGTAATATCCTAAGTATCTAGTAATATTGGATCATTTGGTTTGATATTTTAGAAAACCGAAATACATCAGTTCGATTTCGGTTCTTGGTGATAAAACCAATAAAGAACCAAATCAAACCGAATATATAAATAATAAGACAATAAGATATATATATATATATATATATAAAAAAGTAAATATATATGTTCATCTTTAAATTTGATCCAAAACCAATTTAAATGTGGAACAAAAAGTAAAAATATTGTAAATATTGTAATACTTACGAAAAATATTGTTTTTTTTTTAGTAAAATGAGAGTCTTTACAAAAATAAAATTCAAAATCGACAAAAATTAAACGGAAATGACCCTACTTTAAATTGTTTAAAATTAGTCTGAAGGATGAATTTTAGAGTTAATTTTTTTTAACTAAGATGAATTTGAAGTTTATATTTATGAAAATTGATTCACTACTGTTATTAATTTTAATAAAAAGTAATGACAAAAAAAAAAAAAAAATTATTTCCTAAATTTAAAAATGACAATAAAATTTCCAACAAACCAATTTTAAGCTATTTGAAAAATTAAAAAAATGCATTTTTTTTAATTGTATCTTTGTGCATTAGATTGTTTATTATTATTTTGTTGTTGTTGTAATTATGATTGTTATTATTATTAATCTAATTTTTAATAAAAATAAAATAAAATTCAAACTATGATGAACCAGTTTTAAGTTTTATTTTAAATACAAAACTAAATTTAGTGTTTAAAAGTTTGATAATTATGCTCTAATTAATCTAATTAGTTTTTTTCATTATGTCACTAATTATTTAATGTATTTTAATATTTCAAGGCAAGAATTAATGAGAACCATCATGTCCTAGAAATAGGGTGTGGTTGGGGAAGCCTTGCCATCGAAGTTGTCAAACAAACTGGTTGTTGTTATACTGGCATTACTTTGTCCCAAGAGCAACTAAAGTATGCAGAGAAAAAAGTCAAAGATATTGATCTTCAGGTATAAATTAGAATTTGATTTGATAACGTTCTTGTTTCTATTTTTTTTTTTAATTATCTATTTTTTTGTTTTCTTCAAACTAAATTAAGCATCAACGATTCGATCATGAAAAACAACATTTGATTCTCAATTTATTTGAGAACAATTGTATCTTTTATGTAGAATTTGTTGTTTTCCTCTTTTAATTTGTACTCAAAAAAAAATTGAAATATATATTTTATAACTATTTATATTGGTCTCGAGGTATAAATAAGAATTTGACTCCTTTGATAACTTTATATTTTCTTTTTTTTATTATTATCTATTTTTTCATTTTCTTGAAACTAGAAACTGTTTTATTTTTTATGTTTTGAAAAAAAAAAACATAAACTTGATTAGTAACTATTTTATATTTTGTGCTCAATATTCATAAATAATATCATAATACAACTTCAGTAAAGGGATTTTTGATGCATAGAAAAAAAAAAAAGAAATTTTATGTAGCAGAAAATTAGATCGGTCAATATAAAATATCAAAATTTTTCTGTTTCAATTAGTTTTGAAGATAGACACCAATAGTTTAGTTGATAAGTTTGTTTATAATTTTCAATCAATTTAAGAATATATATATTTTTTAATTATAGCTTAAATAAGTGAATGAAAAGTTATTATTTGGAGTAATGTTATTTTATTAAATGTATATAAATGCAACATTTTAGCACCTAAAATTTCTTCTTAAAGCACTATATATATTTATTATATATATATATATATATATATATATATATATATTAACCATTCACTTTGATTAAACATTGCTTTTTCAGGGTCAGGTCAAGTTTCTCCTTTGTGATTATCGCCAATTGCCAAATACTAACAAATATGATAGAATTATTTCATGGTGAGTTGAGATTAAGGAAGTAATTAACTAAAATTTATGTTAATTATCATTCTAATTTGTTTCTAAATGTTCAGTGGGATGCTAGAATGTGTTGGACATGAATTTATGGAAGATTTTTTTGGTTCATGTGAATCAGTATTATCAAATAATGGGCTTCTAGTTGTCCAGGTGTTAACAATTATACCTTTACATAAATAATAATATACATTTACATGAATAATAATATAATATTCCTCACTAAGTGATTCCATCTAACTTATGGTTCTTATTAGTTTATATCAATTCCCGAGGAGCGTTACGACGAGCATCGACTAAGTTCGGATTTTATGAGAGAGTATATATTTCCCGGAGGATGTCTACCGTCGTTAAGTAGGCTAACGACGGCCATGGCTAATGCATCAAGATTCTGGTAAATATACATCAAACAATGTATGAATTAGTTAGTATGGAAAGATTAAATTGGTTCTATGATTCGAAGAAGTGTTTAATATCTATAGTTTCAAAAACAAGAATTATAGTCCATTTGTATGATGAAACACAAAACAAAAAAATATTTAAAGGTGACGTCATTAGAATATGTAGTAGGTTAGTTATTAGGTTGTACATAACTTAAGTATTGCTTCTTTTGAGTAGTCTTTTGTCATTCCCTAATCATTAATATATTAATAGTTATTCATGTGTTACTCATGAACGTGTGAATTAAACGATTAATTGGTCAAAAAACTTACATTATTTATACATGAATAATTAACTTCTTAGTATACAATTCGTTAAATATTACGAACAACAATAAATGTTTTTTTTTTTTTTTAACTTTTTATCAAACGTAACCATATCATAGACTATCATATTTACTAAACTTTATCAGGAACTATAAAAACTAAATTTATTATAAATTTTTTTTACCTCAGTAAATCCATTTGGTAAAAGATTTCATTTTTCAGCGTGGAACACGTCGAAAACATTGGTATGCATTACTATCAAACATTGAGATGTTGGAAAAAGAATTTCCAAGAGAATAAAAGGTATTATATGAAGCTAAGAATTTTGTTTCAAAATTGAAATTCAATCTCTAAGACATTGTTTTTTTTTTTTCCTTTCAGTAGGATACTTGAACTTGGTTTTGATGAAAGTTTTATACGCACTTGGGAATATTATTTTGATTATTGTGCTGCTGGTTTTAAATCACGCACTATAGGAGATTATCAGGTATATAAAATATATATACTTTACATATGCACTTTTATCATTTACCCTACAATTATTTTATAGGGGTTTTTCATGAGTAACAAAAAAAAAAAACGAAAAGAACTCTACCTGTGTCTTAATTTTAGAAAAAAATTGTAAAAATTGATTCAACTATTTCAAGTAATAGCTACAAAATTGATAGATTTTAATCAAGTAAAACAAGCGAACTGGATAAATTTTAAATAGGTAAAACTAATAGGTTATGATCAAGTAAACTTGAAACTTATAGATTTGAATAAACTTAAACATTTATATTAAATATGAAATATTTTTCAAAAAATTGATATAATTCGAATATAAATATTATAATTTGTTATTCAAATTATGTAATTCTCTACATATTTGATCATGAAAATCGATATTTGTAATCCCTCCCACAATTTGTACTAAAAAAAAATCTCTCAAGTTTTCAAAATCATGAATTACTTGGTCCTGTCCTATTTAAATTAAGTCCAATCTGGGGAGAATAGAAAACTTTAACTGATGTTTTATTTTTGTTGAATTTATAGTTTCTTTCATAATCCAAAATTCGATTCGTCCACTTGTAAATAGAATTTATAATTTTGATAAATAGTTATTAACCATACGACATATTCAAGGTTAAATTTTAAGTGTATGGAATTAAAAGTTCAAATTAAAATCAATTTGCTAAAAAAATTTAATGTGTTATTATTGCAGATTGTGTTTTCAAGGCCTGCTAATGTTGAAACATTCAACAATCCATATCAAGGATTTCACTAATCATATGACTAATTTGGTTTTACTTTTTACTTTAGTTTCTATTTTGAATAAAAACAAAAACATTGTCTTTTATTATTAGAAATAATTTGGTTGCATTTAGCACTAAAAAGTTAGTGAATAATATTGCAAACATTATCTTTGTTCTTTATGTTTCATATGGTATAATATGTGAAATTGAGAAGGATGCTATGTTATAACAAATCCTGTTATTAAGTTTAGTTATAATATTAGTTAGCTAGATGTTATAAAAAAAAGGTCATGTTATTAAGTTTAGTTATAATATCAGTTAGCTAGTTGTTATACTCAAAAAAAAAAAAAGGTTATACAACTATGGTACTATCACCTCTCTATAAAGAGGATTCATTGAAAGGAATGAATAAGCAAATATTTTTGCTTACTTATATGGTATCAGAGCATTTGCAAAAAGTTTCGGCATAAAAATTCCTCCCAAGCCCTATTCGCAGTTACTTTATCTGTTTATTCTATCAGTTCAATTATGAGTATAGAGGTTCCTACTAGCGACAATCATAGAGGGATTCATTACAGGAAAAATGAAGAAAGTAGAAGACAATGAGCTTGCAATAACAACGTCATCTGTTCGTGGATCTTAAATTCAGTGTCGAAGGAAATCGAAGCAAGCATTGTTTACAATGCCTCAATTAAAAAGGTATGAGACGATCTTGGAGAGACCTTTAAAGCTAGTAATGAGCCAAGAATATATCAACTAAGGAACTTATCACATAGTTCAAGGAGCCTTATCCATCAAATTTTACTTCATGAAACTAAAAAGGTAGGGCACAATCTCAACGATTTCAAACCCAAAGATAACCGTTGCAGGGGTAAAAAAGCTTTAAATGAGCACTTCCAAATCTGAGTTCATTATCGTGTTTCTCATTGGTTTAAACGATTCCTATTCAACTATTCGCACACAGATTTTTCTAATCGAACCACTTCCACCGATGAACAAGAAGTTTGTGCTTATCATCTAAGAAGAACGACAAAGAGTGCAGGTCAGTCTACATCTATTGTAATTATTACACTTCTTGCCTAAAAAAGAAATGTTTATTCAAAATCGAAGAATATATGTGCTACATTGCACACATTGCAATCGCTTGGGGCATACTAATGAAAAAAGTTATAAAAATCATGGGTAGTACTTACTAGAGTATCATCCTTGATCTGGTACCACTGATGATTCCACTCCATCTACGGCTAATACAGTTGCACAAGGTGATTCTAGTAGATTTCTGAATAGCATCAATGCCGATCAGTGTACCCAGCACTGAAATTCTTAAAGTCTACGATCCAAAATGACAAAACACCACCAATAGAAGTTGTATCAAACACTTGAGGGTTTTTTTTCTAGCTCATTAAATGATAAAAATAGTAATACTTCATGGGTTATTGACTCATGTATAGCTCGACATATTTTTTGTGTTTATAGTTTGTTTTCAAATTGGAAAGAATAGAGGATATCCGTGTTGTTATGCCTAATTCCACAAATTTCGTTAGATATATTGGTGATATGAGCATCAACAAGAAATTAGTGTTAAAAAATGTCTTATACATACCAAGTTTCTTGTTCAATCTATTATTAGTTAGATGTTTGCTTCAGAACGATCCTTATGAAATAATTTTTACTACTAACTGTTGTATCATTCAAGACAAATTGAGTACGAACATGGTCGATGAATGCTTGCAAGCGATGCTTAATAACTGCTAATAATAATTATAATGTGGTTCACATTGGGTATGCCCTAAGTATGCCCTAAGCATCACTATTCGGATGAAAACGCAAGTGTATGTTGTCAATTGTAATCAAGTAATAAATTTTCAAGTCATCTCTAAATGGACTGATTATTTTAGTCATTTCATATTCTGGATTGAGAATCATCAATCATATATATCAAAGTTGGATTGATTTAGTTTGTAAAGTAAATGTGGGGTACATACTCAATGCGGCAAGCATTGCCTACTACCAAACAGCTTAAAAACAATATCTAGCTATGTCGAGACATGCATGAAAAGTAAAACTAAGTTAAGTAACATAAGTAAACCAATAACTAAAATACTAGGAGCATTAATTAGAAAAGTTTTGTGGTAAGAAGAATAACTTATGTTGCACACCAATGCCTAGGCCTAAAGTACATCTACTCTTAATGTTGTTCACATTAAGGATGTGGTTCGTATTCATTAGTGGGATAGATATGGGTGTCTTCCTTAAGCCTATAATAGCTCTATAGTAACCTAATAACAACATTAGATCATCTCTTCACCTCTTTCGCCTGAAACAAAGTCAAAAATAAACAAAAAATGGATGGTCGGTCTGCCCTTATTAATTAACATGCTTACTTTGTAAGTGATTACTTCTTTCCTTGCCCTAGCTCATCAAATTAGTTCTCTTATTAGTAACTCATACATTCAACTACTTAACATAAAAAATTCTTTCAACATTCAGAATGCAAAGGATATCAACCAAAACAGTACGACAAGATAGTTCACACAGTGAATGCATACAACATTTTATTTAACTCTAAAAATAATCAAGATGCAAGAAACATCAACCAAAATAGTACAACAAAACCTCTACATATATAGAACATACTACTAAGCATAACGGTAAATAACATCAATAAGAAGAATCATAACTTGCATTAAAAATAAAGGTTCACAACAATAAAGTAAATACGAAACAATAAATAAATGTTTATACGAAAACTAAAGTCATAAAAGGAAAATAAGGAGAAATCCCTTGCTTTTGTGTCACTCAAAAGACTTTATAGCAGCTACCTTATAGCTCAACCTCTTGTCAGAATAGTTGATCTTAATGTCATCCACCTCCGCAATGTGCTTAGCCACTGGAATATCTCTCTCTTTGATTCTTCAGAACTTAATCAAAATAATTAGCTTCATACTGACTTTAAAATTTGACATCTAATCTGTTGGTTGAAGGTCCTTTTTATAGGACAAGAAGACTCCTGATTTTCTCACACTTCCACCTTTCTAGCAATCTATTTCGAGACACCTTGACTTGCTGCCATAAAACTTTGCTTCAAAAAGTACCAATGAATCTTGGTCGTTCATCTCCCTTTGAATCAGTCCAATTTTTTTTTCCATATATTTAATTCTAATCTGGGCTGAATGCGGCCAGAGTTGGGAATGCACTGTCTTTTTAAATGTCTTCAATATCTAAACTTCTGCACCAATATGGGAATTATGAGGCCAGCATTAGAAATCAGACCAATATCGACAAGATTCTAGAAAACCGATGTCTTAACTTCCCTTTTCCTATGCTAATTATGAATGCTCATAATACCTATTAGTTTTTAGCAATAAAATGCAATGAACATTCAAAAACATGTCTTAAAAGTGCAAATTCAACATATTTCCTACTTAAGAAGCCTAAATTGACGAAGTAATGTATTTAGCCTATTTTCATATAAAATCATGCAATTCTTATATAAATAAATAAATAAAGCTAAATAGCTTGAATAAATAAATAAATAAAGAGCATGAAATCTCATAGAAATGAAGCTAAATAACTGTCTAAATTGAGAGGTTATCAATTGGCAAGACTGAAATTCAAAATGGACTATACCAGTTATGTTGGGAATTATGTGATAGGAGCATGCATTTAAACGCGACGGAAGCATGTGGATAAAAGAAATTTCACATTAATTAATCTAATTAATTAACTTTAGATTAATCCAATTAATCTACGTGTAATTTACCCTAGGTGATCAATGTTGTAAATAAAAACTCACCTTGGTTGACACTTTTGATCAATTCTAGCGGGTTTGGAGAGGATAGCGATCAATTCCTTGAACCTGCTAAGTAGACTCACGATCATTCCATGGACCTTCTTGATTAGTCTCCTCCAATCTTCCAGGTTATATCTTCTATGCTACACTGAATGCTTGGTGGGAAGCATTTTAGAGAAGGGAGCTTGGAAGTATCTTTTTCATAAGGAAAAAGAGAAATCAATTGTAGAGAGGTTTTGAGAATTAGGCTACTCTCAATTGAGTGGTATCACCAAAAAAATTTGAAGCACTCACAAGCCTTCTATTTATAGTAGAAAAGTGAATCTTTAAATTATGAAAATATAATATCTTTTAATATCCAATAACAAACGATATTAGAAAAAATTAAAGATTTTTCCATCTCAATTTAAAATTAGTTTTATTTATTTTTATTCAATAAATCTCAACTCTATAATATATCTAATATATTATCTATAATATATCTAATATATTATAAATAAATTTATACAACTAATTTATCCAATATATTAATTTTTCTACAAATAATAATTATCTAATAATTATTAATTCAATTAATATGTCTAACATATTTTATTAATATTCTTCATTTAATAACTATTCAATAACTATCAAAAAAACATGTCTAACATATTTATTAATTATAGTTCTCCTATAAATAATTATCCAATAATTATTTAAACTTTAATATGTTCAACATATTACTAGCTGAGTACTCTCAATAATTATCCAATAATTAATTTATAATTTATTTATCCAATAAATTGAATTAATATATCCAATATATTAATTAGTTAAGTTTATCCATTAAACTTAACACCGCTATTAATTATGTACAACCTAATTAATTTGTGAATTTGAACTCTTCACATTCTTTCTCTAATAATACAGTGTACCAACAATTGAGCTAGCCAGGGGACTGGTGGACCTATAGATTGGAAGCTACAACGACTAGGGATCCAATTCCTGCTCGTTAACATAAGGTTTATTCCACTAAAGGCCTCTGCTGATCTCTCTCGCACTATAAGACAAGTTAACGTCCACAGATATAATCGATCCTCTGTCATATGATTCTTCATGAGTTTGTTCGTAATTCACAGTTGGGGCAAGAAATTTGTTCTACCCTGGTGATTACATTTTTCTCCTAAAGCGTCACTGATTCCTCTAATGAACAAGCTGTTTATAGTCACATTATAAATTAGTGTCCTCTCGGGCCAATGAGAGGGGTACCCTTTGTTCTAGTTCTAGAATCAGTTCTTAAGGGAACAACTCTACATCTTCCACAATATTAGGGAAGATGTGAATCCTTCTTGTGACGTTGTGTTCCAAGCTACTCACTACTACAATTCCCAACGTATGAGGCTTATTGACCCAGTATTGTTTGACTAGTCTTACCCATGCACATCAAAGGACACTTTCGTAAAGTAGGAGTTCGCAACCCACTCAGGATTAAGATCACATCGACATACGATCATCCTTAACGAAGTAGTTGATACGAGCCTATAATGGAATTATTAGCTCGATCATAAAAGTTTTGGTCTAGTCATATGAAAAAACTTCTTTTTGCATAGGTGCCCCCACTCGCATGTCTCCACATGAACAACCAGAATCAGGTTGTTTGTTTGCAAAGCGAGTCGCACCCACAATGTTACCAGGACTTAGACACCCTAGCCTTAGTCTATATACTGTAGACAATTTAGGTTATAAACTTGGAACTCGATCCACTTGTATGTCCCACATACTTGTCAAGCATTCTTATTAATAACCAAGAGTTTATCGACATTAATCCAATTATGTGATAAGGTTGAATAACGTTTGAATGTTAAATATGAAAATTTATGAAAAAATAATAAATTTTATTAATAACTGAAAATGACATGAAATATTTAACATTGAATGCTCGTTCTTAAATATACAAAATATTAGGCCTTTAGGGCACAACCTCCAACAATCTTCACGTTGAAAATGATATCCTAGCTTGTATTATTTCATTTTCTACTTCGCACAATAGGTTAGGACATTTGTATGATAAACGTTTTAAAATGATGAGAAATGTATAAGGACTGGAAGACACACATGATATGCATTGTAAAAATATGTCCTTTGGCTAAACAAAGAAGGTTGAATTTCCCTTTTGATAATAAAGTAGCAGTAGATTTTTTATTTGATTGAATGTGATATTTGAGAACCTTTTAAAGCTCAAGCATATTCTGGTTTTCGTTTCTTTCTTACTCTTGTTGATGACAATTCACGGTACACATAGGTCTATCTGTTGACATCCAAATCAGATGTTCTAAGTGTTATCCCAAGATTCTTTAATTAGTCCAAACTTAATTTAACGAAACAAGCAATACTTTTCTCTTGGATAAGCCCCTGTGTTGCAATTAACATAATTTTTTGCCTCGACTTAAACTCAGCACTAATTCTCTTATATTGAGCATTCTCAACAATTTCAACATTCGAACGGAAGCATCAACATTAATGTTGCATTCACACTATATTTTTAGTCAAAAGTTCCCATTCGATTTTTGGGTGATTGTATCTTGACAGTAACACATCTAATCAACCGAGTTTCTATGCCATTATTGGATAATCATACACCATTTTCCATATTACACAAAATACCTTCTACATATGTTTATCTTCGTACCTTTGATAGTATACTTTATGTCTCCACCTTGCAAGCAAACCATTCAAAATTTGCACCTAAAGCCTTTATGTGTGTATTTCTCGGCTATCCACCAGAGGTAAATGGTACAAGGTATATGATTCGAAGAAACACCAAAACCTTGTTTCACGAGATGTTGAATTTCATGAGAGTATTTTTTTTTTCATTCCATGATGAAAAACACTTAATCACCTCAGATGATAATTTCGATATTTTTCCTGACTATGTGTTACCCTTACTGTTTCAATACTTCCTAGTTATGATATTGATCTATCTTCGCCTATTGCCACTCCAAATAAACTTATGATGGAAATAGATGATGTTCAACATACAAGAGTGCCTATAAGAGAAGATCAGTTTAATGTACTTATTCCTGCCATATATTCAATACAACCAGAAGAACATGAAATTGTTAAAGTTGTTGACAACCATATTCAGGAGAATCCTTTGGATGAACTCACAGGAAATATTAATAATGCTATTTATGAAGAATCCTTCTCTAATGTTGAAATAGATGCTTTTCCCTCGACGAACAACACTATAATAATATCAA
The DNA here is from genome assembly GCA_037832605.1 of Cyclanthera cordifolia. NCBI lineage: Eukaryota > Viridiplantae > Streptophyta > Magnoliopsida > Cucurbitales > Cucurbitaceae > Cyclanthera > Cyclanthera cordifolia. The sequence continues at coordinate 16,531 of JBBMEG010000097.1, forward strand.
ATCGAGCTTGTCATCCTCCTACATTTCTTCTATAATATCATTGTCATATATTGTAGAATAGTCATGTTTCATCTACACAACAACATTCTATCTAGACCTATTAATCTTAAGATAGACTTTCAACAAGTTACAAACACTTTATACTCATTGTCTCAAGTGTTTATGATCTAACATAGTATTTTTAGGCTTTCAAACGTCCTAATTAGTGCAAAGCAATGGATGAAGAAATCAATGCCATGGAAAGGACTAACACGTGGTCTTTAGTTCATTTACCTCTGGGTAAGCACACAATTGGTTGCAAATAGGTGTATAGAGTGAAATATAAAGCAGATGGTATAGTTAATTGTTATAGAGCTCGTCTTGTCGCTAAATGGTGTAATCAACAAGAGGAAATATATTATATGGATACATTTTCATAAGTTGCCAAAGTTGTTACAGTTAAACTCTTTTTGGCACTATATGCATCTCATAATTGGCAATTGAAACAAATGAACATTAACAATGTCTTTCTAAATGAAGATCTTTTTTACTAAGTTTACATGGCACCTGCTTCATGATATTATATATCTGACCGAAATAAAGAAGAAGGTTTTTCTGTTTGTAAGCTCAACAAATCAATCTATGATTTAAAAAAGCCAACAGACAATGGTTTCACAAATTTTACAATGTTTTGCCAGCTCATGGATTCCAACAATCAAGAGCTGACTACTCCTTATTCATTAAAGGAACAAGAACCTACTTTGTGGCCTTATAAGTATATATAGACAACATATTCATAACTAGGCCTTCTTCATAAGCTATCAATGATGCCAAAAATATGTTGAAATCCAACTTCCTTTTAAAAGACCTTGGTGTCGCCAAATATTTTTTAGGCTTGGAACTTTTGCACTCTTCCCGTGGCATTCTAGTCTCAAAATGAAATTATTGTCTTCAACTTCTTGAAGACTACGGAGTTTTGGCATCCAAACCTACAAAACAACCAATACTATCTACTACTCTGGATCTCGTTTGAATGGTGAAGAAGCTCAAAATTACAAACGAATGATAGGACGATTACTTTATCTTCAAGTATCACGACCAGAAATTTGCTTTGTCATTCATAAAATAAGTCAGATTTTTTCCTCACTACACATAAACATTACTCTGCAGCTCTGCTACCTTAAGAGCAATGCAGGATAAGGAATTCTACTACGGTTCGTAAGTCCCTAACAACTAAAAGCTTATGTCGACTGAGATTAAGGATTGTGTCTCGCCACACGTAAATCACTCACCGAATTCTTCATATTCCTAGAAGACTCATTATTATCATGAAAGACAAAACAACAAGCTAAAGTCTAGCAATCCTCAACTGAAGCTGAGTATCGAGCTTTTGCCAATGTAACAAGCGAACTGACATTTGTCCTCAAAGACTTACATGTATCATTTCCCTCTACAACATATGTATATTGTGACAATTAAGCTACCATCTCCACTTCCTTCAACCCTACATTCCACGAGCGAACTAATCATATAGAGATCCATTGCCATTTCATTAGGGAGAAAATTGATCAAGAATTCCTCAAGCTTTTTTCCATCCAAACAAAATCTCAGCTGGCTGACATGTTTACAAAAGGCATTACCCGAGCATACCATAAGAGAATTCATGTTCAAGATGGAGATCAGGGAGTTCATGTTCAAGATGGAGATCTTAAAAGTTTTTCAAGACCCATCTTGAGGGGATACCAAGCCTATACTATTATAACAAATCCTGTTATCACCTAAATGTTAGTTAGTCTAGTTCTAATATCAGTTAACTTGTTGTAATAAAATGTTGTTCTATTATCTCTCTATAAAGAGGATTCATTAGAATGAATGAATAAGCATCTCACTTAATAGGTACTTCATCTAATGTTTTATAAGAGTTAGAAAAAATTAATTTTTTTTTTTTATATTCATGAGTGATTAGATTAGTTTACACGCACTTTAATTATTTATAAGAGATATACGATCTAAACTTACAATGTTTGGAATGTACAAAAAATTGATAAGATATTAATTTTTAACTAGGTGGTTAATATGTATTTTCACTAATTAATTTTGTAGTTTCTTTTCCCTTTAGATTCTCATGGTCAATTAGGCAAATGGCGGAGGAATTTATCAAGGTAATAGTAAAAAAATTGTTTGATTTCTATTTTAGAAATTAATTAATTTTTTTTATAGTAATGCATTATACCGTTTCAGCCACTCTTGATTTTTGTTCCAATAAATTAGTTTAAAATTAGATCATTTATAATCACCGATAAACTATACAAATATAATTGTAATTCAAAATATATATATAACTTTTTTTTAAATAACCCAAATATCTTTGATGATAATTGAAATCTATTTTAGTTTTTAATTTATTAATATTGAAAAAGCATAAAAGCTAGACTAATTATTATTGTTTTCTAATGTTAAAATATGAACAAATATTCATTATTTTTTAAAAATTTAGGTGCTTATACATCTCATACATCTTGGGAAAAATGATAATGTGGCTGTGAATAAATTTGTGGTACATATGTGTTTGGGTCTTTTAAATATGTGGAGGCCCAAACCAAGGGTGTTTTATCTTACACTATAAAGTGAATTTTGTCACTTGTGTGGGTTGTTATAGAGTGAAATAAGTGACGATAGAAAAGAAAACAAGAAATAAAGAAGAAAACGATTTCATCCAGATTAGGTGTTTCTACGTTGTCGAGGTAACCAACCATCGGAGTCTTTAATCGGCATTGTGGAGATCGGGTATGGAGCTTTCTTTCACAGATAAGGGTGTAATAGAACTCTAAAATTCGTACTTCGTTTATTATTTCATACTATATTTATATTTATATAATATGAGGTGGTTTATCAAACCACTTAACAACAAAGGTAACAAGTTAATAACAAACTAACTGACAAATGTACGTAACTATGTATATTTGATATCCACCCTCCTCGATGGACCTTTAAACACATCAAGGACTCCCATCTTGAACACCAAGGTCTCGATTTCACCTGTTAATAAGGCCTTTGTAAACATATCTGCAAGCTGAAGGTTGGTTTGAGTGGGAATAAGTTTGAGCACACCTTTTTCTATCTTGTCCCTTATAAAGTGATAATCAATTTCAATATATTTACTTCTTTCATGGAATGTAGGATTCATGGAATTGATATGGATGCAAGGTAATCACAGTATACTGACGATGGTGTTGATATTATGACTTGTAAGTCTGTTAGAAGGTAAGATAGCCATTTGAGCTCACTGAAGAGGGTAGCTCGTGCACGATATTCTACTTCTACTTACGATTGGGATATGGTGGCTTCTTTCTTTGTTTTCTATGAGAGTAATGAATCACCAAAAAATATGCATAAGCCAATCACATATTTTCGTTTATCTGACAGAGAAACCCTATCAAAGTGAGCGAAGGCTTTTATTTGAAAATTTACGACTGGTCTTAGTAAAATTCTTTGGCCCCGATTGTTTTTCAAGTACCTTAGCAAGTAATTGGCAGCTTGTAAATGTTATGTACGGGGGCCAACAAAAAATTGGCTTAGCTCCTGTAATGCAAACATATATCTTATCTAGCTAGATACTTGTAAGTATAGTAACCGGCCAATTAATCTCCTATATGAATGCGTTGATTCTTCTGACAAGAGTTTTTCAGAGGTAGCCATGAGCTTGGAATGAGGTTACATTGGCTAAAGATATGCTTCGAAGCCAAAAGACCCATTATCTTCTAGGATTTGTAGGAAATACTTCCTTTGCGAGACAAGGACAAGGAAATACTTGGTTGTTCCAAGGTCTTTGAGAAGAAAGGTTTCCTTCAACAAGCTTTTTGTTTCATCAATAATCAATAAAGATGGCCCAACAAGAAGGATATCATCACATATACCAGGATTGTCACAAATTTATTTCCTTTCCCTTTTGTAAACAAGGAGTAACCAGACTTAGATTGCATGAAACCACTTGATTTAAGAACGCTAATAAACTTATGAAACCATTTCCTTGAGGCTTGTTTCAAGCCATAAATTGATCTATATAGTTTGCACACCATGGGATTATTTGTCTGATCTTGAAAGATTCATTACAACCCATGAGTAGTTGCATATATACTTCTTCAAATAGATCACCATTAAGGAAAACATTACTAATATCCGTTTGGAAGATATGCCAATTGAATGAAACTAATAAAGTCAATAGAAGCTTAACTATTATGACTTTTGCAACAGGAGAGAATGTGTCCATATAGTCCACCCATTCTAGCTGGTTACATCCATTAGCAATGTGGCGTGCTTTATACCTATCGATGGTTCCATCAGAGTTATACTTCATCTTGTAGATCCATTTGCATCCAATGACATGATGATCTAAGGGTAATGGCATTATAGACCAAGTTTTTTTACGCTTCATGGCTGCAATCTCATCATACATTGCTTTTCGCCAATGAGGAATCTTAGTAGCTTGATGGAAATATGATGTTCCATATGCAATTGATACTTGAAGTATGTAGTTTAAGTTGGATTTTGATAGGTGTTTGTAGAACTAGTGATTCAGATAGGGTAAGTTATGGAAATGAAATAGGTAAAGGCATAAGATGAAGTAAATTACAATGATATGACTGAAGGTAATATTTGTTGATGTAGTTTGTTCACTGGTATGAGTAGAAGACTATTATTGCATATAAGTATTTTCAACATTATCTTTAAAATTATCTGATATCTCTTGTGCACTATCAGTTGAAGCATCTTGTTCATTCATTATTGGATTTCATTCATCAGCTCATCTTGTTTGCATCAGTAGTGACTTCTTACAAATTACCATGATCACAGACTTCTGGAAACTAGAAATAGATTGAGGCAGAACTATATCCATCCTTATGAATATGGGTACATTCCTTATTATGATAAGAAAATTGATCTTCAATGAACCAAACATCTCTTGATACAAAAACCTTTCGAGTTGACAAATCTAATACTTTGTATCTTTTCATGCCTAGTGGATATCTGATTAATAGACAAAGTGTTGCTCTTGGGTAAAATTTTGAACGTTGAGCATGTAGAGTTATGTAACAAAGACGACGAAATGGTCGAAGTATATTATAATCTGGAACTTGTTGTCTTAATATATAATAAGGTGTCTTATTTGACAACAATGACATTGAAACAAGATTGACTAAAAAGGTTGTTGTTAATACACATTCTCCCTATAGTTAAATAGGCACTTGAGACTCAAAGTAAAGAGCCCTTGCCACGTCGAAGAGATGCTAATGCTTCCTTTCTTTGGTCGAGTTTTATTGAGGACGTTTCAAAACATGAAAATTGGTGCTCGGTACCAATAGGTGCAAAGAAATCATTGAATTGAGTTCATGGGCATTATCAGATCTAAACACTTAAAAACTAAGTATCTGCCAATTTTTAAAAACATGGGATGATATCGAAAATATCAGACTTATTCCTTAGCATGTAAACCAATGTATAACAAGAGCAATCATTAATTGAAGTACAAAAGAAACGAAAACCAGCTGTAGTCGGTACCTTAAAAGGTCCTAGATATCATAATGCACTAGATCAAGAACACAATATCTTCAACTTTATGATTAAAAGGAAAGCTTAAACATCTTTGCTTTGCTAGGGGACATATAGGACAATGAAGACTATGCAATCTACATTTTTCATAATATCTAACCTTTTCTATGAAAGATGTCCTAACCTATTATGCCAATTTGTTACACTGACACAAGTAAACACATGATTATTTCCAGATATCAGGTATAGTCCATTATGCTCTCTAGCCTTACCAATCATCTTTGTACTCAACGTTTTCTGAATTTCACAATAATTTTCTAAGAATTGAACTTCGTACATAAAAGAGGAAAGCAACCAACTGATTGATAACAAATTAAAGGTAAAACATCATATATAAAGAACATCATTCAATACTAAATCTTCATTTATCCTGATATCCCCTGTGCAATCAACTAGTACACTGTAGGAAGTAGGAAGTATGATTGGTATTCTTTTAATCTTATGCCAATTATGAAGCATATGATGCACTAGAATCTATAACCCAACTTATATCTTTTGTTTCAAGTTTAGTAAAAACTGCACAAATTCCTAATGAATGAGCCATAATTCCTACATTTTTAGTTTTGAATTGTGAGTTAATGAGTTCAAGAATTCCATCAGCCAAGTGACTTGTTGTTCATCCAGATTATTTTAAAATAATGTTGGATTTGTATGTATAGTTGCTGCAATATTAGTAGAATTCACACTGATTTTTTTCTAATTTTGTGTATTGAAACTAGGCAAATAACCATGGATTTTGTAACACTTTATGATTATGCGTCCGTTTCTATGACAATGCGTGCAATAAAGTTGTTCCATAGCATTCTTGGACTTATTAGAGGCAAGTAAGGTAATAGGTTCAAGAGTGTGAATACTCAACCTAACCATTCGTTGCCTTTCTTATTGAATTAGCAAGACAAACACCTTGTTGATTGTTGGTAATGGTTCAATCAATAGCATAACTTTTATTTAAACCCATCAAAAAAATAATTATATATTTAGATTGTAAGAGAGCATTAAGAGCTTTGTTACCTCCGCAAGTACATTCATCCACGGGACGAAGCTCGCACAAATCTTGCTAAATGGTTTTTATCTTTGTGAAATACGACTCCACTGAAGTACTCCCCTAGTCATCGTAAGTAGTTCTTTTCACAACTGATTAACTCTAGGTACATTGCTACCGTTGAAGCATTCGCCTAATTCGTTCGAAATCTTTTTACTGATCTGGTGTAAACGATGCTTGCGGAAATTTCTTTGGAGACGAAGTTTAGCAACATAGAAGTAATCAGATCATTATTACATTTCCAAGCGGGAGCCAATTTTAAACCAGCTTCTGGTTCTTGATGTCACCATTTAAGAGTCCCTCCTTATTCTTACTAGATAACGCTATCAACATTGATTTCTTCTAAGAATTGAAGTTGTCAGCTGAGATGAGGGGTTGTATAACGAGAGTAACAATTGTGTCGAACGAAGAATGTAGGTGATAAGGATTGAAAGCTAACTCAATATTTGGTGAATCATCGCTAGAAGATGCTTCTCTTACCATTATCAATCAAACAAAAAGAAGGGACATAGCAGGAAGTGGAAGAAAAAAAAATAGCAGGAAAATGAAAATTGCTATTATACCATTTCACAGTAAATGGTACTTTAAAATTTGTACTTTCATTATTACTTTATACTATATTTATACAATATAAGGTGGTTAATTAAACCACTTAACAACAAAGGTAACAAGCTAATAACTATTAACAAGCTAACTGACAAATGTAACTATGTAGATTTGATACTTTCTATAGAGACATTTCAGTGGGTGATTTGATTCTACAATTTGTGAGATCTATCTTCTTATATCTCATGGATTAATAATGTTTGTTTCCGATATAATTTGTCTTAAATTACTATATATTGTATCACTCTAGTTGTAATTAGGAAAAACTTATTGTAGTCAATTATTGATTATATTGGAGGTTTGACTTTGGTTAGTGGTTTTTTTACTCTTCGTCTTGAGGAGGTTTTTCCACGCTAAAATCCTTTTTTGTTTCGCTTGATTTATCTACTATATATTTATGCTTCTTGATTTTCAATTGAAACACAAGAAGAGGGAATAATTGATTCATAGATAGATAGTGTTTATTCTTAACAAGTGGTATAAGAGCCAATTTTGGTTGAGTTTGATTAAACACCTTGTGTTAAATATGGAAAATAGTCATAGTGGCAATAGAATGGTTATTTTTAATGACTCAAATTATCAAGTGTGAAAAAGAAAAATGAAATATGGTTTTATATGTAATTGATTCATATATTCTTATGTTTTCACTTGAGAAGCCTAATGATAAAAGTGATGTAGAATGAAAAATATGTCATGGGGAAGTGTGTGGGATGATTAGACTTTTGAGTAGAAAATAAATATTTTAAATCATATTGGTAAAAGAAAACCATACACGAACGATGTTTAACTAGCTTTTGTCTTTGTATACTTCATAAATTGGTAATAATAAATTTATTTTTTATCAAACAAATGATGGGTTTGAAGTATCAAGAAGGATGTTAGATCCTTTGAATACGTTCATAGGTAAATTTAATTAGTTAACTGGAATGAATATTAAGTTTGGTGAGGAAATACATGGGGTTATGGCTTTTAGGTTCGTTACCAGATTCATGAGAGACATTGAAAACATTGTTTTTGAACTCAGCCTTAAACAGTGTGCTAAATATGTACTTGGTAAAAAAAGTAGTGTATTGAATTAAGAGAAGAGAAGAAAGTTTACAAGGTTCTTCTTTACAATCTGATGTTTTTATTACTGAAAGAAATAGTAGTAAAAGCGAAGGATCGAAAAATAGAGACAAATTTAAAAGCAAGAGTGACAAGTTTTCTAACATTAAACGTTTTCATCGTAGCTTGAAAGAACATATAAAGCAACATTGTAGAAAAAAAAAAGAAAAAAAAGAGAAAACAAAGTTGATAAAGCTAAGAAGAAGACAAGTAATGATGATAATATTGATAGAGTTACTACAGCCCCTGAAGAATTTTTTTGTTTTATTCAACGGTGATAGTGTATACCTTGCTACAGAACAGAGTAATTGGTTGATTGATAATGGTGTCTAAATTCATGCTACATCAAGAGAGAATTCTTTATATTTTACATATCTGGCGACTTTGGCAGTGTTAGGATGAGTAATGATGGATTAGCAAAAGCAGTTGACATAAAGATGTGCACTTGGAGATGAAGAATGATATTGTAAATTTGAAAAATGTGAAATATATTCTTGATATCCACATTAATTTAATCTCAATAGGTACAATAGATGATGAATGTTTCTATAATACCTTCCATGATGTCAAATGAAAACTTACTAAAGGCTCTATGGTGGTACCTAAGGGAGGGAAGTCTTCTTCACTGTATTTGATGAAGTCAAGGATTATTGATTGTGATATAAATGCAATAGACAGTAAATAGTGGGATGAGCTTTTGCATTAAAGAGTCAACCATATCAGTAAAAAAGATTTGATGATTCTTGTCAAGAAAAATCATTTTTGGAGTAAATATTATGTCTTTGAAAAGATTTGAACATTGTTTGACAGGAAAGTAACAATAGTTTCTTTTAAAGCATCACAATCTTCAAGAAAGCCAGAAGTACTTGATATTGTGTATTCTAATGTGTATATTTCTATAAAAACTAAAAAACTGGGTGATGCATCATACTTTATGACGCTAAAAAATGATCATGCAAGAAAAACGTTGGTTTACATCTTGAAGTCTAAAGATTAGGTTTTTAATGTGTGAAGTAGTTTCATGCCCTACCTTGAGAAACTATCTTACGTAACTAATGTTATTTTTGAAGCTCAAAATCATTTCCAAAGTGTATATAACAAATGTTTTAAAGCTTGGGTTAAATAATAAATTATTGTGTTTCATATCCATGTATAAATCATTTTTTTATTGAACCACTCTATGTTATTTGTGAATTACCTTGTCAAGTTCACGATTTTGAAAACCAAATGTTGTGTGTTCAAGAAATTTTTGTTGACAAAGTGATTTTACATACAAATACTTGGTAAATTGCAACGAAAGAAGTTCAAGAAAATTACAAGGTACAACACAAATCATAATTGAAAAATAAACACAAGGTAGACAAATGGTAGCACTATTAGTAAGTTTACAACAAATTAGAATATGGAAATGTATGTGTGAAAGTAAGCTTGACAAAGTAACTGAGATTTTGGTACCTTATATTAGTACACTTTTCTTCTTTAGATGACCGATTCTTAACTTGTAAGTAAGAAAGATAGTCAAACAACAAGTCACATGTCTATAAAACAGTAATCAATGCAAATGAATAATTAACAAAAATAGAAGAGTGACACAACATCCCAAGGTCCTTGCAGCTCCGAATCAGTCATCTTGATAAAGCCAGTGCGTACCTGTGGATACCCTCAAAGAATAGGGGTAAGTTATTAAACCTAGTAAGGATCTCTAACTTAGGATCAACATAAGCACAAATACGATAAGTAAATGCAAACACATGATATCAAATGATGCATGTAATGAGTGGATATACCGGGGCAACCCAAATGGGATAATGTCGTCTTGGATCCTCAGCAAGTAATATTTGTAATTCCGAGGCAATCTTTTTCAGGATATGTCTTCCCGATCTTCAGTAGATAGCAGTTACAATGTCAGGCAACCTTTTTCGGGATCTGCCTTCTTGGATCTTCCGTGGATACTTGTATGTGAGATTTGTAAATGCATGCAATAACAATAAGAATAGATGTAACGTACTTTCAAACAGATAAACATGTGCAACATATATAACATCTTAGCCTAGCATGAGTCACTAGTACGGTTCACAAGTTATATCAATCAAGACAGGGCATATCTTTTTATTAAACATAACAATTATTAATCAGGCAAACAGCTATAAAACATGAAGTAAATGCACCCAAATTATCCTAGACATGCTCATTATTACTCACAGAAATCTCAAGTTAATGATAAGTTCCTCTTACCTTAGAAATGCTCGAACTGCAGCTTATAGAGCTCACCCAGACAAGAATTGGTCAAAACAAGGTTAAAAAGTCAAAACTAGCACTTAAAACCATTAAAATAGTGTCTCCATAAATTTTTCGATGAGTCGACGGTTGTCCATGGCTGGAAAAATTGCCCGAGGTGGCGACGCGTGAAAGGGAGTCCCCAGCGCGTGAACTGAACGCGCAAGGAACCAATTCTACAGGTTCGGAGATGTGTCGCGCTCGCAGTGTGGCAGAGGCGAGGCTCGGAATGCGCTGGCATCAGGTTTGGGCGACATGGAAAGCTCGGGTGACCAAAATTGTAGCTTCGGATTAGTGGTTGAGTTCCTAGACGTGGGAGTGAATAGGTTGGCGAACCGTGTCTGCTCCTCGGTGGCTAGTGTAGTGCACGCTGAGTGGCAGAATGGAAATCGACGTGAACTTACGATAGGGTGCAACTCCGGGTTGTGGGGGCGATTAAGGGCTCGCCACGTATGTGCTACTAGGTGGGTGCACACACATTCTGAAGTGACTATCGGTAGCTCTATAGGCAAATGATTTCCTGGCGATTGTGTCGGCATTGAAACTCGGAGCCAATGATTGAAGATGCAGAACCTGTCGGAAAATGTTGAAAATGATGCTGACAGCACAGAATTCCACTAAAATAATAATTTCTCCAATGATTAACCCCAAACCTATTGTTTGTCCCAATATATACATTCAAAATAGCTGAAAAAATTTACCACAATGTCGCTAAGGCTAAAATTAGCAATTTTAACCCATTTTTCTTAATTCAAACTTTATTCCTCTCAGGTTTAAGCACTTTTAAACCAAAAGTAAATTTAAATAAATTTGTGGGTGTTGTGGTAAGTTCAAAATTGACCTTTAAATGCAGGCTATCTGTGTTGTTAAAATACTCCCATTGGAAAACTTTCGTCGTCAAAAGTTGACTAACGTAGGAACAACTCGGGGTAACGTGATATATGTCATCTTCTCTCTCTCATGTGGCTTCTTCTACTGATTGAATCCTCCACAGAACTTTGACCAAACTGATCTTGCGATTCCTCAGAAATTTCTTATCTCTATTTAGTATCTAGTCAAAGCTTAAATTTTCATTCAATCGCAACGGCTCGTGGTCAATAACATGTGAAGGATCATGCACGTACTGTATGAGCATAGAGACATGAAAAACATCGTGTTCACTAGACATGGAGGGAGGAAAAGCTAACAACTATGCAACTGCTCCAATCCTTTCTAATATCTCGAAGGGTCCAACAAATCTTGGACTAAGCTTCTTTAGTCCTAAAATCTCAAAATACCCCTCATAAGCGATACCTTAAGAAAAACGTGATAACCCACTTCAAACTCTAAATCTCAGCGCTCGACATCTATATAGCTTTTTTGTTGGCTCTGTGCTGTAAGCATTCTCTCACGAATCTTTGGTACTCCATCATTAGTCAACTCTAACAACTCGAGATCCATTAGTTTTCTCTCTCCTACCTCCTCCCAGAACGCAGGTGATCTGCAACGCTAGACTGATAACTGTTATTGTAGGAAAACTCCATCAAGTACAACCACTTATCCCAACTACTAGGAAAGTCAAGCTCATAAGCTCTCAACATATCTTATAGGATCTGATTAACCCTCTCGGTCTATTCATCGGTCTGAGGATGAAACACAATACTAAACCTACAAAGGTTTCCAAGAACTTCCTGAAGGCTCTTATAGAAGTGCGAAGTGAAACTGGCATTCATATCTAAGATGATGTTAGCAGAAATCATGTGATATCGAACAATCTTCTGAAAATATAATTGTGCCCATTTCTCAATAAAGTAGTCCAATGCCACTGGTATAAAATGGGCGCACTTGGGTCGATGTTCAATCACCCAAATCACTATGAATTCTCTCGACGTCTTTGGGAGTCTTGATATAAAATCCATAGAGACGCTCTTCCACTTTCACTCTAGAATGCTCAAAGGTTGCAACAACCCTGATAGTTTTTGCCTTGGTCGTTTCACTTGCTGATACACTGCTATGTCTCTTTTCATATTATTCCACCAAAAACTCTGTTTCAAATCTTGATACATCTTCATTCTGAGTGCCAAGAAAATGGTGAACTGTGAGCATCAGACAAGAAACCTACCCTGTTCTCGACATCTGTAGGAACCAGTAACCTCTGTCTCAAATGTATCCCACCATCGTATGCGACTAACCAATCACCACCTTCCTCGGCCTATGTTGTGCCAAACAGAACCATCAGACCAGGATCTCTCTACTGGTCCTCCACAATCCGCTGTCTCAACATGGACTGATTGTCAATCGAGCCAGCTGAGTTGTAGCCTTCCTTAATTAGCACAATCTTAGCACTATCTAACTCCCTCTACAAAGGTGCTTGAGTAACAAGAAAAGTTATTGAGTGCGAGGTCTTCCTGCTCAAGGCATCATCAACAACATTAGCTTTACCTGGATGATAAAGAATTTCGCAATCATAATCTTTCACCAACTCTAACCAGCAGTGTTGCCTCATATTCAATTCCTTCTGGGTGAAGAAGTATTGTAGACTCTTTATGGTCAGTGAAAATCTTAATCTTCTCCCAATACAGATAATGTCTTAAAATCTTAAGTGCAAAAATCACAGCTGTCAACTCCAAGTCATGAGTTTGGTAATTCTGTCATAAATCTTGAGTTGTCTAGAAGCATAAGCTATAACCTTTCCCTGTTGCATAAGGACTTCTCCAAGCCCCCTCTTTGAAGCATCACAGTACACCACAAAACCATTTTATCCTTCAATAACACCCAACACAAGAGTTATAGTCAAACGTCTTTTTAGCTCTTTGAAGTATTTTTCACACTACTCAGTCCCAAGAAATGCTTGACCCTTCTTGATCAACTGAGTCATAGGCCCAGCTAGCTTCGAGAAATTTACAACAAATCACCTGTAATAACCAGCTTACCCCAGAAAACATTTTACTTCTGCAACTAAAGTAGAATCGCTATAACTACTCACTGCCTCAATCTTAGGAGGATCCACTGATATGTCCTTGCTCGAAACAACATGCTCTAGAAAAGCAACTTGATGCAGCCAAAACTCACACTTAGAAAACTTTGCATACAACTAATTTTCTCTAAGTGCGGATAAAACTTTTCTTAAATGTTCCTCATGGTCACGCTTGGTCCTTAAGTAAATCAGGATGTCATCGATGAATACAATTACGAATTTATCCTAGAACTCCTTAGACGCCCTATCCCTCATGTTCATAAATGTTGTAGGTGCATTGATCAAACCAAACGACACTACCACAAACTCGTAGTGTCCATAACGGGACCTTTATGTTGTCTTAGAAATGTGGTCCTCTCTGATCCTCAACTGGTGATAACTAGACCCAAATCTATCTTGGAAAATATTGAAGCTCTCTGAAGCTGGTCAAACAAATTGTCAATCCTGGGCAATGGATATCTATTTTTCACTATCACCTTGTTTAGCTCTTGGTAATCAATATACATCTGCATCGAACTATCTTTCTTTTTAATAAACAACACTTAGGCTCCCCAAGGCGACACACTAAATCTTATGAACCGCTATCGATCAACTCTTATAACTGAACCTTCAGTTCTTTCAATTGTGCTAGGGTCATTCTATAAGGCGCTTTTGAAATAGGAACCATAACAGGCTCCAACACGATACAAAAATCAACTTTTCTAGGCCACAGCAACCCTGGCAACTCGTCTAGAAACATATTTACAAAATCTCTGACTACTAGCACTACATTTACTGATAACTTGGTCTTCTTCTCACTGAATATTGATGTTAAGAATCTCCACGCTCTAGTAGTCAACAATCTACTAGCCTTCATGGCAGAGATGATCTTCAGGCATTCCCCAGACTTTTGTTCTCTGAACCTGAAACTAGGTCTCAATGGGGGAATAAAAATGACTTCCTTCCGACGACAGTCAATTACATCGTGTTTCTCACACAACCACTCTATACCAATGATTACATCAAACTCATTCGTAGGTAAGACTATAAGTGTAACATCCAATACATTTTCATATATCACCAACTTGCAGGCCTTGACCTTATCGCAAGTTGTCATGCTCATTCCAGCTGAAGTGGCTACTACTAACTCGAACTTAAACGGTTCCAACTCAAAACCAGCAAATAACACAAAGTAGGTAGATATGAATGCATACGATGATCAAAAATCAAATAATACACACGTGTGGACTCAAGCACTTGTAACCCGAATGATTATCATTGTAGCCAAGGAACACACATCAAGTTATATGAAAATTAAACTTATGTTATTGGCACGGGCGTAAACAGGGATAACAAGCTGATCCAAACACCCTCAGAGCATGGTAATCAGGTACAACTAAGTTCAATAACTGACATGAAATATGTTCATTAATTGTCAGAGAGGGCATCTTGTTGATTATATATAATGCAGTATGGAACGAGTCCCACCAATATTCCAAGGGCATTTTAGCATGAGCCAACTAGGGGAGCCCCTATTCAGAGGCTACTTGCATAATCGGTCGAAACTCACCCCCTTCATCACATCGAATGCATATAATCTTGCAATCATATGTATTCTCAACCAATGTTTTAAATTGTTTAAACACTTGAACGACGTCACTTTTTAATTTTAGAGGAAACATCCAAGTAAATCTCGAAAATTCATCTAAGAAACTGGTATAAATTTTGATCCATTTGAAGAAGTAAAAAGGGTCGGTCGCCATAAATCGATGTGAACTAATTAAAAAGGATGAGTAGCATGACATAAGGAAAAAGAAAAAAAGAGACGATGAGATTTACCAAACTGACATGCCTCACAAAAACTTAGCTTTCATAGATATTTTTAGTAGATTACATAGGGATAAATAGAACTCTAGCTGATGGATGGCCCAAATGACCATGCCAAACATCCTTAGAGCAGGACAAAACATAGTGACTTCTAGGTGTTGCTAACAACTAGGACCTATCCTGGCCATTAACCATTGCAACAAACACAAAATATTGATTAACAACTTTTGAATTCTGGTACTGAGAGATACAACTTGAGTCATTAATCGGGAGCTGATACAAACCTTCTTTAAATGTCCTTTCCAGAAGATCTTTCATGTGTCTTTATCCTTAATAACACAAAACAAATCATGAAATTCAACAAAAACATTATTGTCCATGGTAAGCTTGGATATGTTGATTAGATTCTTATTTATCAGCGGAACATGTAGTAATCCCTACAAGGTTAGATCTCTAATATTCGAAGATAATATAGTAGATCCATTACATAAAATTGGTAACTTGTCATCATTACCTATAATGATTTTATCATTACCTATGTATTCAGAACTTAAGCTGAGGTTTCCAAGTTCATACATCACATGACTGCTTGCTCCACTATCCATATACCAATTGTTGTTTTGGACAAGTTCAGGAGTTGCTATCATAGCAGGTGAAGTTCCACGACCCCCATTGTTTCCATACCTATCATGGCTTTTGTGAAAATTTTGATTGGGTTGTTGTCCATCTTCAATAGCAAGATTTTTGTATTCTCATTCAAAATGAAAATAACAAACATAAAATAAATGACCAGATTTTCCACATAATTGACAAATAAGCATGTTACCTCCCTCACCGAGACGTTCTCTTCCTCAACCCCTTGTTCCATTGCCAGATTGATTATTATGAGAACTATAGCTTCAACCTAGTAAAGTTTGAGACTGATTTTGCAAATGAGATTGTTGAGTAGCAATGTTGGCAATTGGTTTATTTATTGAAACATCCCCTTTGAGGGTTTAAAAATGTTCTAAACGGTTCTCAAATGTGAGAAAGAGGTTTTGAACCATACTCCACTTCATCTTTTGGCTTTGAATCACTACAGCTATGGGTGTGTAATCTTCATTTACCCCACCAATAACATATGATATCAGGTCTTGAGTGTCGAGTGGATGTTCTGCAAGATATAGGTTATTAGCCTATCCTTTCATTTGAGAAGGTACTTAATCATCTTTTTAGAGCCTATTCGTGACTGTTGAAGCGTTCTCCTAAGGTAATCCTTCTGTGAGGAAGCATGAATCCCCAAAATCTTGTAGACAGCTTCATAGCTCGACCTCAGACCCGTAGTTGGTCAATTGCGCTACAAATTCAGACGTCATTGAGTTGTACAACCAACCAACTAACATTTGATCAGCTTGAAGCCAAATATCATATTTAGGATTTGGAATAACCAGACCATTTGGTTCTTCTTCATATGGTAAAAGAATAATCTTCTTGTCAGGGTAATCATGTCTCTCATATATGTGGTTGTCAAGTTTGTGGCTTTTTATAAGAGAAAGGGCTATATTTTACCAAAGCAAGAAATTATTCCTGTTTAACTTAATAGAGTAGTATAATTCAGAAGGTTAACAAACGTTGGGTTTCCCACTGGCATACCTCCAAAGGTGATCTGAATTAGTTTTGGATTCTCAAAGAATAGCATCGATTCCTTTCTTTTGCGAGACGGTGAGGCTGGCGATGGATCACGAGTTTCAGTAGATGGTTCTTCATGATCTGGAGTTAGAAATGAGGAAGTGGCTCTGATACCCAGTAAAGAGTTTCAAGGTCAACAAAGAGAACACATAACTAGAAATAGATCGTAAGCTTGAATGCTTTACAGAGAGAAGAAAAATTTATTAAATAGGCTCCAATTAAGCCTCTATCATACAAGCTAGGACATCCAATAAATTAGTGAGAAGACCTTGAGATAAATATTCATAAATGAATGTCCAAAACTAGTACAGGCAGATTTAGATAAGATGAAAAATACATCAAGCACAAAGACCATAATATCCTTATGTCGTAACAGGAGACAATGACAATGGCTGCAAAACTATACATAAAACTAACATTAGAGCAAGAGATTGCATTAAAAGATCTTAAAGCAAAATCTGGAGCAAATAACTTCATTAGTAAGACTTGTAATAAAAATACAAAAGCATGTGACAGACCGTCTTATATTCAAGCTTGCTTCGCAATCTGAGTCTACAAATGCTTTAATATGGAAACTATAAAGTACCTTGCAATAGAATTTCATGGCTAGCAGACACCCTTTCAAGTGCCTACTAGAAGGTAATTTGCTGCCTTTATATGTGTATTAGTAGGCTTAGAAACAAACTAACTTAGCTATGAATATATATTCCACCAAGATATTTGTTAGTATAACAGTCGACCAATTAGCCTTAGCAGATGAATTATCGTTAAGATATTCCTAAATGTTGTAGAAGCGTAAGATTTAGTATCAATGGTAGAGATAATGGTCTTGAAGTTAACGCTATTAGGAATTCAATGGGTTAATCATGCATATTATAGCGAAAGCGTTATTATTTTAATATTTAGATTAATCATTTTAATCTAGATGCATTACCCTAAGTGATTGTTACATCATTAAGCAATAAACACTTGGTTGATGCCTTTAATATTATATGGCAGGTCTTTGACTTATAAAGTTGTTATACTGAGTGCTTGGTGGAGGCCTTTTAGAGAAAACGAAGCTTAGAGAGTTTTTCTCCGCGTAGGGAAAAATATAGAGATTTCTCTAGTTGAGACGGGATGTCTACAATGAGCCATCAGGGTCTCTATTGATAAACTTAGGATTACCTAGATTCTAGTTAGCCGTAATATCTTTTAATTATCTAATAATTAAAAGATATTTGGTACATCCAATATATCAAGAAAATTTCTTTGAATATTTATCTCATAATAAATATTATCATTATCTTTTCTCATTAATTGATATATCTAATGTATCAATTGCTTATCTACGATAGCTAATATAGTAATTAATTATCTCTATATTTATCTAATAAATAATAATTTATTAATATATCAATATATTAATTAATTCTCCTTAATTAATATTAATTAATTAATATACTTAGTTTAACAAATTAAACTAAAACTTCTTTTAATTGATATTTCTAACATAATTAGTTAATTAGTTTGAACCATTCAAACTAACACTCTAATTAAACAGTGTACTAGTAAATATAGCCTAGCTCGGGACCAATAAACTTATAGATTAAAAGTTAAATGACCAAGCATGTAATGAACTTTTTTGCACTATAGGGTAAAATGTGACATCGGATATAATCAGTCATCTGCTAAATGATCCTTCATGAGTTGCTCATAATTCACAACTAGGTCAAAAGTCCATTTTTGCCTTGTGATTACATCATTCTTCATACGCACTACTAATTTCTTTAATGAACAAGTTGATTCCTCGATCGACCCCGGCCCCTAGGGGTCGGACTTACATTTGGTCAACTTCTTGGGGTTGGACTTTACATCTACCGATTCCTTGGGGGTCTTGGACTTCTTGAACAATACTCAAAGGGTCAGACTTGGCTTTGACCGACCCCTTATAGGTCTTGGACGCTTTGGCCAACCCTGAGGGTCCTGGTCGAACTTGACTTTGGCCACCCCCTGTTGGGGTCTCAGTCTTTTTTGGATACTACGAGAAATATTTCATCCATAACATTTACCCTCACGATTTATTTTTTGAGTTAACTTAGTAACCAAAATTTAAAGAGTGGCTCGTAGTTTGGATTTCCATGCTTATGAAGTATGTCTACTTTTTAGGAAAATATTTTCCTAAGAGATATTTCCATACTTAAAAAGTCATATTCATGCTTAAGAAGTATATTCATCTAAAAGATTTTTCCATATTTAAGGGTCATATTTTCATTTAAGAAATATATATTCCTCCTAAAGAATATTTTCATATTCAAGGGTCATATTCACATTTAAGGAATATATCTTTATATAAGAGATATTTCTTTGAGTTTCTTTTTCTATAAACTACAACATAACCTTTCAGTTTACCTCTCTTCATATTTTCAAAAATCACTTCTTGGTGGGCACTTTTTTTTTTTTTAGAGCTCGGGAGAGAACTTTTTCAAGCTTGGAACGTTGAAAAGCATACTTCTTGAAATTTGCTCATTAGTATGTACCCTTTTTCAAATTTATGCTCATAAATATGTACTTCTTCAAAAAAAATCTCTCTTAAGTAGATTTTTTTACCTAATATGCACTTTTTTGGAATATTTTTAGGGCTTTTTTTTCAAAAATTTGGTCACTAAGTGTAACAACCTAGATTTTCTTCCCCTGCAATTAGAGATCCGCTTTAGACTTATCGGGACTTCCAAAATTTTATTTTGAATTAATTTTGGATTAAAATTACTTGGTTCACCTTAATCCCTAGAAGGGCAAAGTTGAAATTAAGCAATTTGAGCTAAAAATGTCAATTTTAGCCTTAGAGACATTTTGGTAATTTTACTTTTGTTTGCGGCTATCATAAAAGGTCAAAATTCCACTTTTCGAACTCATAATGCCCTAATCATTTTGCAGCCTTCAATCCATCATTCCCCTTCGTCTTGCGAGCAGCACAATTCCCTACACGTACCTTTTTGTAGAATCCACAGTTGTTGTCAGCAAGGCTTTTCCGGGCAGCGCCATCAGAAATCAAAGCCGCCAGACCCTGTGTGCCACGTGTAAAATCTGCATTTGTCCTTGGGTTTGAGGATGAGTCATGATTAGACCTGCTACTCGACAATGCCATCATTGAGCAGCAAGTCCAAGCGTGTGACATCTCTGCACCATTCAGCGCACGCCACAGCTTCAACCAACCAGGTTTCGCTGTTTCAATAGCCGCTCAGCATCGAACGTGCGTCTCACCCACACTCAATCGTTGTTCATCCTTGCTTCGTATTGGTCCGCGTGCATTAGAGCCAAAAGCGTGTTCCAAGCCTAGGCATGCGCACACACCTAACGTAGTTCACCTTTCCGTAGCTGCCAACATTGCACGATACTGCTTTCAAGCCTAGCTATGCTTCATATCACGCGCCAGCAGTAGCCGGAAATTTTTTTGGGTACATTTGCGATGCTCTGAATCTAATTTTGATAGTCTTATATGCTAGTTTTGACTCGTTAACCCTGTTTTGGCCAGTTCGGAAGCTTCCAGGACTGGCGGTTCGAGCACTTTGGTGATTAATTAGTAGAATTTGGCCAAAGTAAAGGGATATTATCCTTAACTTAGGGTTTTGTGGGAATTATAAGCATGTGTTGGGTAAATAGAGTATAGATGACTTGCTGATATATATTGATTGTCGTGTTTGATTTTGGGATGTTTACTGAATGATATAGCTATGACATGAACAATATATATATTGCGATGAACCGAGTTATAGATTCATGTTTAGTTGGTATGACATGGTGTTCATGTGTTGATCCGCTAATTACCTTGTTACGAACATGCACATCATCATTACATATGCGTTCGTGAAAGACCATTGCAAGCATCATCATGAAGACTCGGGAGTGTCATTACCCTACAAAGGTAGCCCCGATATTGTAATTTCTATCTAATGAAGGCCCGAGAGTGGCATTTCCCATTAGGATAGCCCATGTGTCACCATTATTATCTCTTGAATACTCAAAACTACAAGGCCTTATTGAGGCCGCCCCCGGTATTATCATTCATCATGCATCATCTGATATACTATATCTCCATACCATTTATTGTACTCATGCTTATACTGATCGTGAGTTAGGGGTCCTTACATGGTTTAACAACTCACCTCTATTCTTAGTGGGCCTTCACAGGTGCGCATGGGCTTTACCAAGATGGTTGGTTTGGCGCTTAGAAGACCATGAGACTAATCTATGCAGTTCATATGTCATTTATCTACATATTCCTTTGGCATTACCGTTTCATATACTGGTTTTACTATGGAGACATGTATTGGATGTTTATTACTTTTACTTTTTTTGGATTTAGAACTCGGAAAAGAATTTGCACGTTTTACGAACTATTACTATTTTTCTTAATAAATGAGGTATTTATTCATCATGTCTCAGTTTTAAAGGTCGCTTAAATCATGCATCTAGAGTATAGGCCTAGATGGGATCCTAGTCTAGGTCGGGCCTTTACACTAAGTGAAGTTTTCTCTTCGAATTTTCTCCCTATTTAAGCATTTTTCGAATTTTCATACTAAGTAGGCTTTCTTTTTTTAGTTTTGCACCTTTGAAAAAACTTTCTTGAACTTTTGTACTAAGAAGGCTCTCCTTTCAAACTTTTCCACTTATTTAGCACTTTTTTGAAATTTTGGTGCCTAACCGGCTCTTTTCAAAATGTCGCATCTAATAGGCTCTTGTTTGAAATTTTTCCTCTTAGCCGCTTTCCTGAATTTGATTATGACTTCATCTTTCGATTATGAAAATGAAATGCATATCGCTTTAGCCTCCTCATCTCAAAAAGGTACTCATTGTCAGGCCTTCGTGGTAGAGTCTGAGTCCGAGCCAATTACTTCGATTATGTCCAATAGCGACCTAGACAAACTAAAGGTTAACTACCACATTCCTTCTAATGTGATCCTTCGGCTTTCAGTGGATCAGGAGAAGTCAAGAAATCCTTCTCTTGGAGAAGTGACTCTTTATGTCACTCTATTTGAGAGAGGGATTCAAATGTTCTCTACATAGGCTTCTATGCATGATTGGGTTGGCTCCGACGCAGATGGATCCCAACACTTAGAATGTGTTTTTCGAAGTCCAGAGGATAGGAGACTATACAGACTTCGACACGGGACCTTTTATCTTTGTACCGCTTTTGTCAACACTTAGATGTGATTGTGGGTTGTTCTCTCACATCCCGTGGGAAGATTTCTCTATTGGTATCTTGCCCCAATTTTCACAAGTCATGGTAGAACAAATGATTCTTTACTAGTAGAACTTTGGTCGTCCCTTGCGTGAATGCTTTTGTGGTTGCCCCTACTATTTTTGGGATATATGGTGCATACTTTTTACCATATTTTTTCACATGTCTTTATCTTACTCATGTTTTGTCTTGTTTCTTAGTGCATAGGAAGTTGACTGCTTGCACCATGAGGTTGAAGTTTTACGATATTGACATGACTTTCCCCTGGCAGTCACCCAAAGTGCTCAATATTTGACTACTTAGTTTTTGGCTCTTTAAAAATCTTCTCCTAGAATATGCCATGTCCAACAACTCGAATCCCGACTCACTAGATTTGTGTGAAGATTGGGTCCAAGTACATTGCCCTTCTTTGATCGATTTCTTAAACTCTTCTTGACCGATTCTCGAACTTGGGTTGATGCTTGCATCTTTGCTTTAATGATTTGTCTATCATTTTGTTTAGGTGCTATGGATTACTGGCCTACATTGAGGTGCGCTTTTGACGTCATATCTCGCTATCCTTCAAATTATGATAATATATATATATTATCATATATATAATAATATGAATGCTAGCTACTTTCTTGTCAATGATCTTCTTATAAACACAAGGTTTATCAACCTTCTGCTCAAAACCATATAATTTGATCATATCATCAAATCTTCTGTTCTAAGATATGTATGTTTGCTTCAATCCTTAAATGGATTTAACAAGTTTCCAAACCTATTGATCTTGTCTCTTTGATTCAAACCTCTCTGGTTGGTTCATGTAGATTTCTTCTTCAAGATTGCAATTCAAGAATGAAGTGTCTTGACATTCATCTATCATATCTCATAGTCATAATATGAAGCAAAGAATAAAATGATCCTTATAGAATTTAACATGGCAATAGGGGAGAATGTCGCTTCATTAATCCACTCATTCTCTTTATGCGAAGCCCTTTGCCACAATTCTAGTCTTGAATGTTTACATCTTCTCATCTACACATCTTTTTCCTCGTGTAGATCTACTTAGACCCAATAACCCTTACGTTCTTTAGTGCATCCACAAGTATCCTGACTGAATTGAAGTACATGGATTCCATTTACAGGTTCAGTATTAAGAAACCAAATGGTCTAATCATGTATAAACATACTAAATCAGATAGTTTTAACGAAAAACATCAACTACACAAACATTTCTCCATTTCAAAAAAAAAAAAACATTATGTCAATATAGGAGACTTCCGCCTGATAAGTCTGCAACATGTGTATAAGATTACCACAAAGGTCTTGGTGGATATACAAAAAGTGATTCTTTTTTATGTTATTTCTGAGTTAAAGAGTGCATTTGTATTAAAGAGAATTATTATTATTATTATTATTATTATTATTATTTGGTCTTGCAGAAAGTTGAAGTTTCTTCCCTTAGATTAATTCATTAATCTAGATGCAAACTTTAAGTTATTAATTGACTATATGAACAATAAAAACTCACATAGATAACGCCTCTAATCTAATCATGTAGGTTTTTAACTTCTGAGTAGATCGAGTATTCTCAAGGACTATTTGATTGGTCTTTCAATCTTCCAACCTATAGCTTCTTTGCTACATTAAATGCTTTGTGGGAAGCTTTTAGAGATTAGGGAGCTGTGAGAATTTTGTCTGAGATTTGAAAAGAGATTTGAGAGATTTTTCAACTTGGGAGTTGTTTCTCTATTTGAGATAGGATACCTATGCATAGCCCCTTAACGCCTCTAATTTGACCTAAAATCTAGGTAAAAATTATATCTTTCAATATCTTATATTAATAGATATTTGGAAATTCTTTTTAAATATTTATTTAATAAATCTTTGCAATATCTCTTCCATATATATGACTTACACGATTTTCATGTCTACCATTAATGGGAGACAAAAATCGTGTCTTCCTCTATGGAAAAAAAAATCCAACATAATGGTGGTTAATTTTCTTAAATTAATAATTATTCAATAACTAACCATTCATTTAATATATCCAATATATTAATTAATCATCTTTAAAATATTTATTAAATAATTATGAATTCAATTAATATTAGTTAATTCTCCATAATAATATTTATCAATATCAATTTATTAATATATATAATATATTAACACTTAATTTAATAAATTAAACTAAAACTCATTTTAATTAATATGTCCAACGTATTAATTAACTAGTTTGAACTTTTCATACTAACCCTTTAATAAAATAGTATACTAGCAACTATAATCAACTTTAGAGACTGATGGACCTATAGATTGAAAGCTAAACAATCCAAGATCCAATCTCTATTCGTTAACATCAAGCTTATTTCACGAAAGATCTCTACTGAACTCTTTAACACTATAAGATAAGTATGTCCGGATATATATAATCGATCATTTGCTAATTGACCATTCACGATTTTGTTCATAATTTATAATTGGGACAAATGATCAGTTTACCTTTGTGGTTACATCTTTCTTCTTAAGCGCCAATTATTCCTCTAATGAACAAGTTGTTCATAATCCAACCATAAACTAGTATTCTCTCAAGCCAGTGAGAGGTGGGAATGCTTTGTTCAAGCCTCGAGATCAGTTCTTAAAGAAAAGAATTTTTTACTTCCTTAATAATAGGGAATAAGTGAATTTCTTCTTTGTGACGTTGCATTTCCAGTCACTTACTACGGTAATCCCTAACGTGGGAGGCTTATTGACCCAGTGTTGTTTGACTAGTCTCATCCATGCACATCAAATGCCGTTTTAATAAAACATGAGTACACAACTCACTCAGAAGTAAGATCATATTAGCATACAATCATCTAAGTGAAATATTTAATCTACATCTATGACATAATTACTAGATGAATCCAATATTTTGTATTCATTCTTATGTTAAAACGCTTTTTGCATAGATATACCTCCACTAACATATCTTCACATGAACGACCAGATCAAATTGTTTGAAATCATTGCAAAATTGGTCGTACTAACAATGTTACCAAGACTTTAGGCGCTCAACCTTAGTTCATATATAGTGTAGACAAGTTTAAGTTATTCACTTTGATCTAGATTCACTTATATGTCTCACATACTTTTCCAAGTGTTCTTATTAATAAATATGAGTTTAACGCCACTAATACAATTAGTGCTTTAGGTCTCGATGAAGTTTATAATTAAATACACAGAGAATTCAATTAATAACTCTTCATTAATACCTGAAAATTACATTAAATATTGTTCTTTAAATTACAAACTACTAGGATATTTATGATACACTCCCTAATAATTCATACATTAGAAATTACATCCACATATTTAATTCGCCTATGATTTACGAATATGGATTATCTTTAAGGTTTTATCAAACCATAAGGCTAAATTTTATTTTTCAAACCTATAAAAACTAAATTCTAGATTTCTAATAATCCAAAAAAAAAAAAAATTCTAAATTTTTAGATCATAAGAACTAAATTAAATGGTAGAGACTAAATTTACAATTTACTATATATATATATATATTTTTTTTTTTTTTCTTTCTTTTTTGGCATACTAATGAATAAGTATGAAAAGTATTCTATAAATAAATAAATATTTTGAAATCTACTAAACTCTAAGTTTCTATATTTAAATTAATCATTTACATCACCAAGAATCTAAAGATTCTAATTAAATTTAAACGCATGGCACAAAAGAAAATGTTACTTCCTAGTTACTTGAGCCATGCTTTATTTTATCATTCAAATTTGGCAATGGATAAGCATTGATAAAAATAAATTAAAAAAATTTAAAGACTATTATGGTCGCAATATTTTCATATTTATTGAATATTATAATTAGCTAGGTGAACAATGAATATAAATAAAATAAAATAAAATAAGAACTCTGAACATCTAAACTTATTTAGTCCTTTAATTCATAACTATATTAATAATTTTGACATTTTATCATCGTTTTAGTCATTTACTAGAGTGACATAAGAAGTAAGTGTTTGTCATGAATTTTTTTTTGTTTTTGTTTTTAGTACTTGTCAGATTGTTTGTGCTATCATTAATAAAGGAGAGAATGGAAAGGAAATGATTCTTGGTGTTTGGGTCATTCATAATTATTTCTCTCGTAATCACGTGTCTACAAAATCAATTTATTATTCTTCTTCTAACTGCTTTTTATTATTTTTATAATAACTTTTTATTCTTCTTGTAACTATTTTTCACTCACATCATACCCATTATTTTATTTTTCTCATTATCATTTTTTTTTCATCTTGAACGCAATAATTAATCATTCTTCTCATAATCATTCTCTTAACCACAGACACAATTAATCATTCTCTTCCTATTCTCATACCTCCTATGATAATTCTCATACGCTTTGCCTCAAACACACCTTAAGACTGTTCGTTTCACGTTACATATTAATGAGTTATTATAAATAAAATTTTATAACTCGTCTTCAAACAACTATATCTAAACGAGAATTATTGTAATCGCTAAAAATAATTCTTAATTTCAATCCTTCAAAATAATAATTTATTTTGAAATACTTATTTCTAAACTAGAAGATTTTCATTTATTTTTTCAATAATTTCAATTTCGCTATTCTCTTCCGCTTCAAGTGTCAATCAATTTATCGATTAAATTTTCTATTGTATAGAAAATAATTTCAAAAATTTGCGGTACATAGATTTTTTATTATTTTTATTTTGTGTTATGGAAAAAAAAATGCCTTAAATTTGAAGTAAATATGATTTAAAAAAAGAGATTTTATTTGAAGTTTATGTACAAAAAATGAAGAAAAAGGTAGCGTAAAATAATAATTGACATTTGAATAATGGGTGTACCAGATGTAGGGAGCGGAGCTGTATTGTATTTTACAGTAAACTAAATCTCTCTCTCTCTCTCTCTCTCTATTATTTCCCCGCCTTCTTCTTTCTCTCTGAAAAAGGAAAAAATAATAATAATAATAATTCCTACCAAGGCAAAGCCCTAGCTTCTTCTCAAATCTGGGTAATATTTAAACGCCATAATACACATTTGGCATGTTTGGCTTTCCGGGGATGGAAGGGAAAAAGAAGGAAGCAAAACAGTTCTCATCCCATCTCTTCCCGTCATCCCAAACATGTCCATTTTATTTTGGTCTCTCTATTATTATTATATTTTGATTAATTAATTCTCCATTTTGAGTTGCAGAGAGAGAGAATGAAGGTTGCGGTGGTCGGAGCCGGAATCAGCGGTCTGGTTTCGGCTTATGTTGTCGCCAACGCCGGTCTGGAAGTTGTGCTGTTTGAGAAAGAGGATTATCTTGGCGGCCACGCCAAAACGGTGCGTTTTGATTCCGCTGATGTCGACCTTGGATTTATGGTCTTCAATCGAGTACGCTCTCTCTCTCTCTCTATCTCTACTGGTTTCTTGTCTCGAAATTTGACCCATTGCCATTCAACGGATGAGGTTGCAAGTGGTACTATATTATTTTATTTATTTTTTTATAATTTACATTATATCATTCACTAATTATTATTTTTATTTTTATTTATCCATTTCTTTGTGTAAACCAAACTTACCCACGTTATTATCTAAAAGAATAATCAACTTTATTTATTCAACCAGGTTAACCTTTTAAAATAATAATGTGAATAATAATAAATCACATCTTCCAACTATCTTTTCTTTTTTATTATTTAAATTATTATTTTTATATTTAAATTATGGATAAAACTTTAATCTTCAAAAACTCAATTTTAATCTCTAAATATTGAATTTTGTTTGGGTTTGATATGTGAACTTTATGAAAAAAAAAAAAAAACTTAAAATTGATCTTTAAAATTTTATTTATTTATTTTTCTTTAAAAAAATTATTATATTTTTCTGTAAATTTGAAATATGTTTACATTATTGAGATAATTTCGATTAATCTTTAACATCAAATTTATTATAGACCCAATTTATTTTTATTTTTTAATCAAAAGAATTAAAATTAGACTTTTGAAAATTTAGACACGAACAAAACTCAAAATTAGAATAAATTTAAACTACACTTAAATTATTTAAAAACATATGATGTCATAAGAAATCTAAGTTTTGCTCTAGGTTGTATAACATATTACTGAAATTATGTTATGGAGGGTGGACTAACCTTTTTAATCTATTTTAAATCATTTTTAATGAATTGTTTTATAATTTAGTTCATTTTGAATATCTTATTACCAAATAGGAATATATAATTATTATGATTAATTTAATCTATAAATTTTTAAGTTTGAATTTATTGGATGATTTTCAATAATGGTAAAATAGGAATATATAAATTATAATTTAATAACATTTTAAAATTATTATTGGATGTTTTTATTTTCTTGAAAACCATTATTGGATGTTAAATATTAGATAGAATTTTGTGAAGAAAATGGTAGGGATTTTTATTGAGTAAAAAAAAAAAACTATAAAAGTCATAATTTTATATAAAAAAAAATTGAAGATTATCAAAAATCGATTCTCTCTCTTTTTTTCTTTTTTCTTTTTTTTTTTCTTTGGAACACAAAAATACATTCAACCAACTCCATTTACACAAAAATGTTAGTTTCTAAGTTTCTAAGTTAAACTTTTAAAAGATTCTATAATAATTAATAGGAATATTACAATTATCTATTTACAACTAATTTTCAAATAAAAGATCATAA
>JBBMEG010000098.1:0-10192 GCA_037832605.1 Cyclanthera cordifolia
TGCAAAGAAATATCTAGATTTTACTTTGAGATCAAAGTGTGTAGTTGGTTCTAGACTTTTCCATTTTTTTATTTTTTAACAATCTCCCAAAAAATGACATAATAAAATATATGGTAAAAATATCTCATTTGGAGATCATAAGAGATGATGAACATGTATGATGGGCGCAACTCAAGGGACCATGTGTAAGAGGATTCATGCTATAAAAGGAAGTTGTTATCTACCAAGCATGAATTAGAGATTGAAGTCAATGAGTGAATTCAATTGTTTAGAATAGAGAATCTAAAGAATTGGAAAGTGAGAAAGAGGAGTTCTCGACAGCAACAAAAATTACAAAAGCGGAGACAAGAGTAAGTAGTTGTCTTGAATGGAAGCTTCTTAATTCAATTAGTAGCCGCAAAAAAAGTCCCAACATTGCTATTGCGGCTTCACATGCTAGGATTTCTTCCCGTTCTATCTTTTCCTATTCTACTTTATCTTGTCCATTTAATTTTATGTTTGTTCGTAATAGCATGTTCTTAGGGAATGTTTTCATTATTGCTTATTTATAGGATTCATTCTATTTTTGTTTGCATTTATCTTTAATGTCCATCATAATTCAATTGATGCACGCATTATTTTTTTTGATGAATTAAGTGATTCATGGATTTAAGTTAAGCAATTAATATATAAATGGATTGATTTAAACAAACAAAGACACAATTATTAACAAAGTAAATATTTTAATTAACAAGGATCGATTGACTATGTACTTTTGTTTGCTTGTTGTTCACTTTTAGGAGAGAGTGGCAGTTATAGATCTCTTACAATTGCTCATTAGGTTAATATTAGACTTTATATACTTAGAGAGAGGATAGGAATGTACATCCCACTAGTGCACACCATCACCAATGCAATGCGATAAAATTTGAACGAAAGCTTAAGTTTCCATAAATGTACTTCACTAGAAGTTAAAATCTAAGTGTGGTGTGAATAATTCTTCTTACAATTAAAATGGTCATAGTTACAATTGTTTGGAATCATATTTCTATTTTGAACCTTGTTACTTAATTTACTGTATTTTACTTAGTGCTTCAATCAATTTCACTGTCATAAATTCAAATTGCGAGGTTCTTCGTTATGACTTTTAGTCATTTGTAATGAATGCCACATTCTGCACGGTGATAGCTGAGGTTTTGCACAATTCATTCCCAAGTTAATCATGCCAATCACATTATAATATCAATTCAGATGCAACCCATTTCACTATATAGAATTCTTAAGACGATCAGTCCATGTGGATATGACTTAAAAATTTATTATATGATTACAAATAACAACGTACACTAGTATTTTCATGTGAACATAGATGCTTAGGACTTTATTGATGCAAGTCACATTTATAATATGAGTTAAATTGTTTTGTCCGCAGACTTATCAAGTTTTTGGTGCTGTTGGCAAAGACTGATTTTTATTTTAAGAGTTGATTATTATATTTAAAATTTATCATTTGAATTGTATGAGTAACTCATTCAATTATTTATGTTGTTGGACACTTAAAGTCCATGAGCGAATGCTTTAGTACTCTTTTCAACTTTGATCCTGAAATTGATAAAACATGTTATCGGAGGCAACAAAGGAAGCGAAGGTAGAAACAAGAAGGAATAACTCAACAAGAAGGTATCAATTTATTGGGAATAAAGGGTAAGAGCATGCTTAATACGCGACATAAATGTGTGAACATTAAAAAAATTTCAAAATAATTAAATCATTTAATTATTTAGATTAATCCAATCAATCTATATGTTTAACCCTAGGTGATTGGCATGTTGTTGTTTAACCATACTTACAATGACTGATGCTTGTGATATAATATGGCGGGTATTTATGTTAAGTAAGATCGACTCTTCTCATCCACGATCTCACACATTCTCCTCCACTCTTCTAGGGTATGACCTATAATTTACTGCTTGTAGGAAGCCTTTAAAAAATGAAGCTAGAAACTTTTTCACTCATCTGACTATAGAGAAAGAAAATGTAATCTCAGCTTTGAAAGAAGTTTCTCTCTCTGCGATGAGTTACTCTAAAACTGAGTGAGATAAGAATGAAAACCTCCAAAGTCTCATATTTATAGTAGATAAATGAATATTTAAATTTGAAAAATAAAATATTATTTAAAATGTAGAATTCCATGAGTTTGACTAGATAATTGCTTAGGACTTTTATTCCTACTCACACTTTTGGTAGCTCAAATACCCCTAAAGAGTTGATGTGCTTTTTATTCGCATTCCCTTCAAGGCTAACATTCATACTTTACCTACTCACTTTATGTAGTTCTTAAATGACACACTTCATAATAGCCACACACTTAAGTAATAGAAACAACTCTTGAGTCTTTTCATAGTTCTTAGGATGGCATACTCCAGCAAAGTTCAACACTAGCAATTGGAACAATCTTAAAGTTGAAGTATTGACTAAGCAATGGAATACTTTGAGAAATTATGTCTACTGATCTTGATTTTTTTTTCCCTCAATGTCTTCAACATTTACTATCCCCCAGCAGATTTTTTGACAATTAGGGAACTCGGGTTTTTCTCACTCCCAAAATTGAAGTCTTCAATATCCTCAATGAAGGTGGGTTCCACTCCCAAACTTAGTTTTTTCTATGTTTGGAGAAATGACGGCTAAGCTTTCAGGTTAAATGTTGGGTTTATTCTTAGTCCATTACTTTAGAAAAGGATTAAGCTAATCGAAGCTTAGGGATATTCTAAAAATTTCCTAAGACCAAAAGTCTATAATATATGCTAACTACTTTTGATTTGCTCACAAATTTTCAAGAATAGAAATAAATGCTGAGAGTAATGTGGAAAATATTTCAGAACAAGAATGTTAATGCACACAATAGTCAGTTCTAATAAGTATTACTAAGTTGATGAACTTGGAATCATGTAAGTAGGATCAAAGGAGTTGTAGAGAAAATAAAAGATCATTATTTCTAAACCTAGCCGAAATCTTTTGTTATGTAATGCGTGGGAAATTGAAAATATGGTTAGCAACAATAGTGATATACATAAGTCAGCAAAAAAGATCAACACAAGACAGGTTAATTAGAACTAGATTATTCATTACTTGCATTAATTACAAAGATAGATGAACAAAATTAAAATTTACAAGTAATGACAGAAAAAGCATAAAGAGTAAGAGCATTTTCTTTTAGAAAACGAAGCTCTGACTCGAGGAACTTTCTTTTTCTCGAATTTCAGATGAAGACTTTAAAGAATGGGTGACTTTATTTGGGAATGTTAGGAACTATATATCTCGCACATTGCTCTCGACCACCTGCTTTAACAATGCGTCACGTCGCTCTGCGTATTCCCAATATGGTCGAGCTTGAGCAAAGTATTGCTTCTATTGGCTCTTTATCTCCTCTAGCTTTTTCAAGACCTCACCAACCCTTGCTCTTGACTAGGTTATTTGGTAGGGTGGCCTCGGTGCTAAAATATCATATATTGATGTTGGCCGCACTCATTGGTGAATGCACATGAGAGTGATGGTGTTTGAAGAAGATCTTGCCATGCTTCTTACTGATACAGCGTATAATTTCCCCATTGATGATGCAGCAACATCAATGTTGAGGCCTTCATGTGGAGCGTACAAAAGTAGTGCCCGACATCAGTTGATATCTGTATCATGCATAGTTGACATCAGGCTGTACTTTACCAAGTTCAGCTAACAATGCGCCTCCGCATCCAATAAGGTCATTTGTGTAACAACTCGATCACAAGGGTACCCAACCAATCTATCTTCATTAACAAAAGACCTGGCAGGAAGCCCTGTCACAAGGGGTACCCAAGCAATCTATCTTCTTCAACATAAAACTTGGAAGGCAACTAGATCACAAGGGGTACCCAAGCAATCTATCTTCATCAACATAAGTTTTGGTAGGCAAAAAACACCCAAGTGTTACATCAATAAATCTACTTAATGGTTGTTTATATTCATTAATGAGTTCTTATTTTACTGTTAACCTTATTTATGTTTATACTGATCCAAGTTATGGATCCTTACTGAGTTTTTGCGAACTCACCCTTTCCAATTGGATTTCTATAAGTACGCACGGGCTTTACCAAGATGGCTGATGCAGAGTTGAGTAAACGATGGACTCATGTTGATTATCATTTCTTGCATAATTTCCTTTCTTCATTGATTAATTATTAGAGACATGTGACTATTTTACATTGATTACTCTATTTTTATGATTTTGAACTGAGTACCTGCCTTATTTAGTATTTATAAACAATTATGATTTTCTTTCAATACAAGTACTATTCAGCAAGTCTCTAGGATTTTAAAGGTCTATTTCTTCATGCATCTAGGGTAGAGGCCTAGATTGGACCCTAGTATGGGTTGAGGTTTTATAGTCTGCACTATCCTTGTCTCATCCGTGATCTTCCACATTGTTTTTAGTGCTTCGATTGCTTCTAAGAAATCTTTCATTTGTGCCTCTATAGGATTTACGCCATGGCATTGTTCTCTGCATTCGGGTTGTCTCTCAACTTGAGTGCTTTCTTCTACACTGTAACACTCTAATCTATCGATACTCTACAGACTCGACTATGAAGCTTTCTCTCCTCGTTAATGTTCACATAGAATTCACGAACCCATTAAGCTCTTGCTTTTGTCTCTAGCCATACAAAGACGACCCTTTTGCACCTCGTAATATGTTGATGACTCCCTCTAGTTACCTAGTTCTATGGAATCCATGTTGATTGAGGAACATGTTTTCTTTAGAAAGACAAAACTTTTCTCCGCCTTGGCCAATACCAAGTTGATGGTCTGTGATACCTTCTTCACAATGTCTCTATACTTCTTGGAAGCGGAGGACATTCTTATAGAAATAGTAGTCAATTTCTCTTCCTTTCCTCTTCACTTCTTCTCTTGTCATCTTAGGGTCTTCTTCATATTCATCCCATTCTGACTCTTCTATTTCTTCCTCTACCCAATATTATGGGTTAGATTTAGCCTTTTGAACACATTTGGGCCTATATAGCTCTTCTTCAGCTATGACTTTAGCTTCAACCACTCCTTCTATTTCTTCTTTCTCTTCTTCCACTTCATTGCCCCTTTCCATTGTTTAATGACGTGAAGTGCAGTGATGTGTCTTGCATCGAGACTTGAGCTTCCTCCCCAAACTCCATTGAGGGATCTACTTCACTTA
Source organism: Cyclanthera cordifolia (assembly GCA_037832605.1). Taxonomy (NCBI): domain Eukaryota; kingdom Viridiplantae; phylum Streptophyta; class Magnoliopsida; order Cucurbitales; family Cucurbitaceae; genus Cyclanthera; species Cyclanthera cordifolia. Next base: position 5,198 of record JBBMEG010000098.1, read on the forward strand.
ACAACCTGAGGAACTGCATACATTCCACTTCCGCCTCTTCCCATCAAGAGCTTTTCATCTCTTTTGTTACTTAGTGCTCTTCCTAATATGTGTAATGCTCTAATTCCATTGATAGGTGGCAAACTTTTTGATAGCGAGTTTCCAGCATGACGTGATGGTTCAATTTATTTTATTTCATCGGCAATAACACCAAAAACTTGATAGGAAGGATGTCGAGGCATGCATATGAAAACAGAATGTGAAAGGCATTACTAATATCATAAACAATACTAAACAACACTTTTATGAAAACACAAGTTTACATTGTGAATTATATTAAGTAATAAATATCCAAGTCATCTCCATAAGTATTGATTCTTTGAAGTCATTTCATATTATGGTTCGAGAAAGTTAACATTCAATAATAAGGTGGGTTGTGATATTTAATTAAAGTGTAAATGCTGAATACATGATCAATGCGGTAGGCATTGACTTGAGTCAAACAACATTAAGCCTAATGCCTACTGTTTAACTTGACAGTAATGCTAAATAAGATGAAGTACATAAATCATAAAAGTATTGAAATGAGTTAGCTTAGAAATGCGGCATGGTAGAGATTAAGGTTTACACTGCACATCAATGCCTTCTTCCGAAGTACATTCTCTCTTAATGTCATATGCATTAAGGATTCGGTTCGTATTCATTATTGGGCAGGGGTATGAGGACCCTCCCCAAACTTACTAGTCAAGTTAGTGAACCTAATAACAACAGTAAGGACCTTTCATTTTACCTCCTTCGATCCCAATAACAAAGTAAAGAGTAAACAATAAGTAGATGGTCGGTCGACCACTTTAGTTAACATACTTACTTTGTTAATATAAATTCTACCTTTTCATCACTAAACTACTCAAAACTCTACTGAAAATATAACTTGCAAATATTGAACGTGAATGTATGCAACGTTAATGGCGGGCCAGATATTGATTAGCTCCTATTCAATAGAAGATAACCTCTACACAATACTACATCATCATTTACATAGAAAATAAAAGCATAAAAGTAAATATAAATTAGTAAGTAAAATAAATTGCATTAAAAATAAAATATGTTACAGATATGGTATAAAAAAAAGTAAAAAAAATAAATATAGAGGAATTATTCCTTGGATATGTGTTAGTCATATGAATGTTGAGGACGGTAAGGCAGCTATCTATCACTTCAACTTCTTTCCAGTGAAGTTAGTTACAATGTCCCGACCAATGGCAATGTCCTAAGCCGTGGACAATTGACTCTCTCACCTTCTTTTACTTGAAATAAAAGAAACATTGATCTGCACATTGACTCAAAATTCGACGATTTTTACTTATAGATGATGACCCCTTTATATAGCCTCAAAATTCTCATGTCTTTCTCACCAATCCACCACTTCCTAAATTTTTGGAAGCTATTTTTTGTGGTTTTTGACTTGCTGCCAAATGATCTTACTTGGGTAAGTAGTAAAAAATCATGGTCGGGCAATTCCTCCTTGATCCACGTGAAATGACCATTTGTCCTTTCTCAACCTTTAATTCGAACGTGGGTAGAATGCTACCAACATTGGGGTTGCACTGCACTTTGTCACTTATGGAATTCTACATTATCTTTAAGAATACGCCAAACATTAAGATTGTCTTGAGTTCGTCCATGCCCTCAACAATCTATATTCCTATACTAATATGGAGGCCCCTAGATTTCATGAGATTTTGGAAATAAAATGATTAAAAAATATCCATTTTAACATGATAAAAGTGAAATTTTCATATTTTCCATATTTAACATGCATAAAATGACAAAGTAGTGTTTTTAGCCTAATTACTTCCTATTCTCATGTTTTTATCCTAAGATTAACCTTTTAATTGCATGAATAAGAGGTAAAAGTAAGCTGAATAACTCTATATTTTGAGAGGTATCACATTTCCAAACAGTAATCGATAAGAGGACATTCCTAAAGAAGTTTTAATTGCGGTCTTAATAACCAATCTTTTCTAGTACATTTAACTACCATTTCTAATATTTCCTTAATCTCTCGATTTGAAATCTTTACTTGTTCATTTGTTGGGGATGATAGGGTGTTGCAATGAGATGTTTCACACTATATTTATGCAACACACTAGTTATTGTCCTATTAAGAAAATGTGACCCCTCATAACTAATCAGTTCTCTTGGCATTATGAAGCATGTGAAAATATACTTGCTGGGGACCTACATACAAAATTTGCATCATTAAATGAAGTTGTAATGATCTCCACCCATTTGAAAATGTAGTCCAGTACCACTAGAATATATAAGCTGTCATAAGATGGAGAAAACAGACCCATGAAGTCAATGCCCTATACATCAAAGACTTCAAATTCAAGTATGTATTTCATAGGCATTTCATTACTCTTGTGTATAATATACATCCGGGGCTACCCTGTTAGGGAATGCCACTCTCGGGTCTTCTAACGGGTCGTTCACCCATTGGTGCACTTGTAACAGGATCATAACATTCATCGAAGTTTGCATGGCATAATTTATAACTAATCGGAAACAAGGTATCAATCATCCCCTATTCGTAATCTAACTTAACCAAACGTACTACTTACTAGCTTAAAGCTTGTAAAAATGTCAAGAATTTTCCCTTACCTCGCTCGAGAATTCTGGATTCCTTTATCGTGTTCGAAATACTCGCCTCGGGACTATCTTCCAAGCTTAACTATGCAAAAAAAGTGTAAATTGTGCAAAACAATGAGATTCTGGCCTTCAGACCATAAAAAACGAATTCGGAACGTCGAAAATACTTGAAAAATAGTACCCGAAAGTTTTCCGGCGAGGTGGCGGCGGCGCGTGACCGGAACAGTAACCGGCGGCGGCGACGCGTGCAGCAGTGACGGCGGCGCGTCAATTTCACGCACAGGGGACAATTTCTGCAGGCTCGGGCGTACGTGGCAGTGCTGGATTCGCTGCCTCAAGTTCGAGCGACAGAAAACTAGGCTCGGGCGACAATTTCAGGTACGGAAATCGCGAACCAATGGCGAGCTGGGGATCCCTGGCGGTGTCAGTGGCTGTCGGCGCACGTGGGGAGCAGGCCGACAGGCGGCGCTGACACGGCAGGGGCGGTCGCGGTCGCTGATTGGCGGTCGCGCTTCTCTCTCTGCCTGCGATTGGCTGCAGCTGGCGGCACGCGTTTTCGAGGCGACAACTGCTGCTGGCGGCGCTGACACGGCAGTCTTTGTCGGTGGCGCTCGAAATGCAGGGATCTGATTGGGTGACGGTAGTGGTCGGGCGACAGTGTGTCGGCGGCGCAGCTGAGGGGCACGGAAGCTGAGGATTTTGGTCGGCGGCTGTCAAATAATCATGACCTAATGATTTTAGGTCTTTTGGATTTAATTATAAGGACGAAAACCCCCTGGAAAATTACAAAAATGTCCCTAGGGCTAAAAATGACCAAAATACCCCTCATTTCCGAATTTAAATTTTACAACCCCCGAGAAAATTACCTTAATAATCAAAATAAACCAAAAAATAATAAAACCACTCCCGGTAAGTCTAAAATTTACGAAACTAACCTTGCTAATTCCGGAGCTAAAAGTTGGGCTGTTACAATATTCCCCCCTTAGGAAACTTTCGTCCTCGAAAGTGAACTAAGGTAAGAATAGTTCTGGGTATTGAGTCCGCATATCATCTTCTTTCTCCCAGGTGGCCTCTCTCTCTGCTTGGTTTTTCAAAAGTACCTTGACTAAACCGATTTCTCGATTCCGCAAAACTTTTCTATCTTTATCCAGAATCCGAATCGGCTTCTCTTTGAAACTCAAATCTTCGTTTATCTGTAATGGCTCGTGGTCGATGATATGGGTAGGGTCGTGAACGTACTGCCTGAGCATCGAGACATGAAAAACATCGTGCATGCTGGACAAGGAGGGAGGCAAAGCTAAGCGGTACGCAACTGCTCCAATCCTTTCGAGAATCTCGAAAGGTCCAATGAACCTAGGGCTAAGCTTGGCCTTAGCTCCAAACCTCATAATCCCTTTCATGGGAGAAACCTTGAGAAAGACATGATTCTCCACCTCGAACTCGAAATGTCGGCGTCTGACGTCTGCGTAGCTTTCTGTCGGCTCTGTGCGGTAATCATCCTTGTACGGATCTTCTGTACTGCATCACTAGTCACCTGTAGAAGCTCGGGACCCAAAAGTTTCCTCTCACCAACCTACTCCCAAAATGCGGGTGATCTGCAATGTTTGCCATACAAGGCCTCGAATAGAGCCATCTGAATAGTGGACTGGTAGCTGTTATTATACGCAAACTCCATCAAATACAACCACTGCTCCCAATTACCAGGGAAGTCAAGTACGCAGGCTCTCAACATATCCTCTAAAATCTGGTTGACCCTCTCAGTCTGACCATACGTCTGTGGATGAAAGGTAGTGCTGAACTTGTACAAGGTTCCAAGGCCTTCCTACAAACCCTTCCTGAACCGCGAAGTGAAACGGGCATCTCTATCTGACACAATGCTAACAGGTATCCCGTGATACTGCACAATCTCTTTCAAATACAACAATGCCCACTTTTCAACCGAGTAGTCTAACGCTCCTGGTATAAAATGGGCGCTCTTCGTAAGTCGATCCACGATCACCCATATTACATTAAAACCCTTCGGCGTCCTGGGGAAACCCGATATGAAATCCATAGATACATCCTCCCACTTCCACTCCAATATGCTCAAAGGTTGCAATAACCCTGCTGGTCTCTGCCTCGGTGCCTTTACCTGCTGGCAAGTTAGACACTTACTAATGAATTCAGCTACTTCTCTCTTCATATTGTTCCACCAAAAACTCTGCTTAAGGTCTTGATACATCTTAGTACCCCCTGGGTGCCAACAAACGACGAACTGTGAGCATCTGACAATAACTCGGCCCGGATTTCAGCATCAGCCGGAACTACTAATCTCTGTCTGAACTGTAACCCACCATCAGAGGCAACTGACCAGTCACTACCCTC
>JBBMEG010000100.1:0-10188 GCA_037832605.1 Cyclanthera cordifolia
GTGCTGACATTTTAAATACCAAAGCCCTAATGGGCTTAAATGTGGGCTTTCTCCACAATGTGAATAAACCCAACAGTATCATCTATTCTCATTTTAACTAGTGTAACTTTTTTCAAATCATAATTATTTTATTTGTGTTAATCATGTTTAGAAGAAAATTTCCCAAGTTTGTTCAGAGACATACTTTTTAGATATCATAATTCAGTGTTTTTTAAGGTTAAAAAGTATTTGGAGGTTGAATTCTGTTCTATTTTAGTCTCAATTTAGAAAAATTAAAATACTGGTCAGCCAAATTTTAATTTTTTTTTTCATTTTGGTCTATGAAATTGTAAGCTTGTTCTTTTTAATCATCAAATGTTTAATTTTAGTTTTAAACTTTTAAAATAAATTTAAATTGGTTCTTATTAAATAATTTGGTTAGTTTTTAAACTTTATTTTAGGTTGAATATAGAAAATTCAGAAACAAAAAATGAAATAAATTTGAAAGTTTTTAGATTAATATTAGAATTTTTGAAATCAATTTAGAAACTAAAATAGAATAAAATTCAATGGAATAAATTTGTATTTTAAACATTTTCTTAATTATATTTTGGTAATGATTATTTGTATTTATATGTGTGTATATATATCAGAGAAAAGTTAAGAGTCCAGGTCAAGTTTAATACATGATTTCAGAATGCATAGGTGTTAATCAAGTATTGTTCATACTTTTTTTTTTTTGGGTTAATGTAGCAGAACAAAAATTTGGAAGATTGATATTTTTATGTAAACTGTCATTACTAGTATTAGAAAATAATTCAAACCCATAATAGATCAATGGAAATTGGAAAAATGAATGACTTGAAAAGTGTCTAAAACTCATTTGCCATCATCTTTAATCCCAAATCGATCATACACACCCACCATGAGACAGTATCACCATCCATATAAATTCAACTCTCTAATCCTTCCTTCTCCATAACCCAATTAGTTTCGGCATCGACAACTACAATGGAATAGCCAGAGAACTTATCTTATAAATGCTTAGAGAACTAGGATAATGAGATCTGTTATAAGCTAAAAATATCCCGAAAGACTCGGAAGAGATTGAGACCCGCATGAAGGAAAAAGAAGCCCACACTGACCCCGGGGGTCGGCCAAGTCCATTTTCGACCCCCGGGGTCAGCCAAACAAGTCCGACTCCTCTGGGGGTCGGCCAAGGAAGGCCACGACCCCCTCGGGGTCGGCCCTTGCAGCCGGTCGGCCAAGGAAGGCCAGGACACCCTCGGGGTCGGCCCTTGCAGCCTCACCCTTCTCGGGTCTGGCAACGCATAGGTCATTCCGAGTGGATTTGCCGTGAAGGTTAGGACTCTCCGAAGAGTCGACCAAGTCCTAGTAAAGTTTGGAGTCACTGCACCCCGTGGCGTCGCCCGTTACAACGAGTAGGTCCATCCGAGTGGATGGGTCGTGGAGGTCAGGACTCTCTGAAGAGTCAACCAAGTCCAAGTAACGTATGGAGGCGCTGCACCGCGGTGTCACCCGTTACAACGAGTAGGTCAGCCCTTTTAGGTCGACCGTGGAGGTTATGACTCTCCGAAGAGTCGACCGAGTCCAGAATCAAGATCGTTACACCTCAAAAGGTTAACGGCCAGGAGTTACGCCGGTATTCATACCCGACTTAATGGCGGACGTTTCTAACGGCCGGCCATTAATATATCGCCATAAGTAAGCTGCAGCGGTTACAAAACCGGCTGCTATAAAAGTTAAGTCATTTCTACCTTTTAGGGGACGGATCCTAAGCTAAGTACCCTTAACCCATTCTTAGTGCTTTAAACTATTCTCCCTAATTCCGTTTCTGGCTTAGGAATCGGAGGCCCTGTGACTCACACCACACCGATGTGTCCTAAATTTGCTTTTTTGCAGGCCCTTTTGTCCTCAGCTAAATAAATCATTATTGTGGATATACGTTGACCATTTTTCGGCATCGACAAGATCCTCAACACGCACTCTCAAGATGGTGCCTCTTTTAGATCCACCAATCTTAAATTGAATCTTAATTTCATTTTTCATTTTTATTGGAACAAATATTTGTTCGGGTTTATGGGTTCTGATGGCATATTAGAAAATGTGGACATCCATCTCAAGATCAATTGGCAATGCTTGGAGGACTCCCCACTTTTTCAATGCGAGACAATGAGAACCTCAACAATCATGGCTTAATTTTAGAAATTTACGCTTTTTTTGACTCAACTTCTCCATCAAAAGGTTTTTCTTCCCTTGATTATGTTTTTGGAAGTTACTTTTCTAGGCCTATATTTTCTCAAACCATTCGACCTAAATTCATGATTCGTGTTTGTTGTTCTTCCCGAAATGATAAATTGATTTTAGGATCAATTATAAATTTGGCACATATGGTTTATTGAAGAAAGTTAGAATTTAATCCATATAGTTTGCAATTTTATAGTTTAGTCCTTGTCATTTTGACAAACCTAGAATTTAGTCCACATAGTTTGAAAAAATAGAATTTAGTTCCTAATCTCACACTCTCATATTCAGTAAGACATAAACAATTAACATCTACATATTTTATTCATCAACAATTACGAAAAACACATAGATTATTTTCTAAGTTTTATCAAAACATAAAGACTAAATTCTATTCACTACAAGAAATTAAGGGTAAGGCGACGAACGATTCAGCGATAGAAGAAACTTCCATTGTTGTATTGAACCTAAGGCGACAGAAGAAGTCTTATGTTGCCCTAGTCTTCCCTTAAGGCGACATAATTTTTTTTTTTTTTTTTTTTTTTTTTTTGCCTTAGAGGAAGGCTAAGGCGACGGAAAAGTATTGTGTTGTTGCCTTTCATTGCCTTAGGTTGAATTTGAAACGTTTCGTTTCCCCCAAAACAAAGGCTAATGCGACAGAAATGAAAAGTTTCGATGCTGAAGGCCAAACATTAATTTTTTAAAAATGAGCTAAGGCGACACAACTTTATTCAATCGCTTTAGCTCTTTATTATATATTACAACCTTGTTCTTCATTTTCACTCCTCTTCTGCCTCAAACACTCCCAAATTCTCCCAAAAACCAACTTCCGCTGCCACCTCCGTCGCCCACTGCCGCCTCTCGGTGCCGCTCACTACGGCTTGCCGCCCTTCCCAGTGTTTTGAAATGAGCACTCAGTCGCGCACCTTGGTGCAAGTCGCAACTCATGCATCTCACCTTGGAAAGGCGAGACGAGCTTAATAAGGCGCGCACCTTTTGGCGCCTTTCTTGAAGCACGGAGGAGCGCCTTGGGGACTTTAGTGTTTTTTGTTTTTGTTTTTTTTTTTTTTTTACAATTTTGCTTATTTTTTGGATTTTGGGGATCCTTGCACTAGGTCATCGAAGCGCAAGATAAATTTTTTGAGGTATCAAAATGTCTTGAATCACTATGTGTGTTTATATATCATTCTTGATTCAAACTTCATTTCTTTCTAAGAAATGAAGGTTTATAGTCGAATTTAGTATCTTTTCTATATTTTTCTTAGTTAAACTTGATTTTTTCCCATGAAATGAAGGTTAATATTTGAATCTTATGTTTGTTTTGTATATTATTCTTGGTAAACTTTATTTTTCTTCATGAAATGTGTTTGATATTCAGATATATATATATATGCACATATATATATATATATATATATATATTTATTTATTTATTTAATATTTTTTGTATAGTGCACCATAAGAAAAAAATTCTCGGGCCTTTTGGTGCGAATTGTGCCTTAGATTCTAGAGGGTATTGCGCCTTAATTTTCCTTGGGCTTTTTAAAACATTGGTCGTTCCTCATTGACATTCCTTGCCGTCTTTTCTCCGTTCTCTTCAAAAGTAAATTTCAAATTGTTTAAAGTTTAGATTTTGGTTCTTAAATTATGTTAATGGTTATACATATTTGATCTATGGTTAATGTTCATTAGTTTTAGAGATTTAGAGTTAAGTTTAGAACTTATGTTTATAGCCCTAATCAATGAAATCTTAGATTAGAAAACTATGGATATTTTGTTATGTTTAGGAATTATGGTTAGGTTTTGTAAAAATTAGGGTTATTTCATTATGTTTATGTTTATAACTATAAAATTTAGGGAAAAGTAGTATTTGTTAGATATATGATTTAGGACTATGTTTATTATTGTATTTAGACATACTTTGTTTTAGAATTATGGATGACCGTTTGTGATTCATTTGTTTTAGATAGCCATAATTGATTACTTTGTTTCTATATAGTCGTAATTGTTTAATTTGTTTAGATAGTCATAATTGTTTATTTTGTTTAAGATTGCTTTGATTTATTAATTCTTTGTGTTACTTTGTTTTAGATATCCTAATTGATTACTTTGTTTCGATTTTTTGATTCCTTGTTTTACTTAGTCTTAGATAACTCTAATTGATTACTTTGTTTAGATCATCGGAATTGTTTACTTTGTTTATAATTAGAGAAATTTAGAAATATATTGTTTGGTTTATAATTAGAGAAATTTAGAAAATATTTTGAAATAAATAGTACAAGTATTGATGAATAAAACGAGCGATCGAAAAAGTTTGATAATTTAATGAAGAAAGTATGTGATCAATTGTATCTTGAATGTACGAGATTCTCTTCGTTACATATTTTGTAAAACTTATGTACTATAAGTTCACTAATAAGTGGAGTGACAAATCATTCAATCAGCTGTTGAAGTTCTTGAACCTTGCATTTGGTGAAGTTAATGCTTCCATCATTGGTTCATTTTACAAAGCAAAACGAAATTACGAGATGTAGGCTTAACTTACGACTCAATTCACGCTTGCAAGTATGATTGTATACTTTAGAGAAATGAGTATAAAAATCTAAATCGATGTCCAACATGTGGCGAGTCTCGACATAAATTAATAAGCGAAAAATGAACAAAGCTTATGTAAAAAGTGCTGCTTCATTTTCCTTTTATTCCAAGACTTGAGCATTTAATTTCGTCAACGCAATACACTTTAGATATGCAATGTCATAAAGAAAAGTGGATTGAAGAGGTTGGTGTCTTACGACATCCATCAGATGGTGATGGATGCAAACATTTGGATCGAAAATTCTCATTATTTGCTTTAGATTCGAGAAATGTGCAGCTTGGATTATCTTCGAACTGATTCAACCCATTTGGGAAATTGAGTATTTCGTATAGAGTTTGGCCGGTGACACTTGTTCCATACAATCTTCCACAATGGAAATGCATCAAATAAACTAATTTTATCATGACTTTGCTAATTCCTAGTCCAAAATCTCCTAAAAAGAAATGAATGTGTACTTACAACTTTTAATAGATTCATTGAAGAAATTATGGAGTAATGGAGTTTGACTATACGACGTATACTAAAATGAACATTTTAAACTTCATGTTTTTATACTATAAACCATAAATGATTTTCCAGCGTACGACAATTTATCTGGTTGAGTATGAAAGATTATCAAGCATGCTCTATTTGTAAGAAATAAACTTCAAGTGTTAGAATTAGAGAAAAAATTGCTTATATCGGACATCGACTCGCAAAAGTTAACTTTTTAATGGGAAGTGTTGAGAATTCCTTTGAATTACCTTTTAACGACCTTCTCTAAGCATATACTATTTTTTGTGTTTTTGTTTATACTTAAAAAGTAATCAAATACACTTATACACTATTTTTAATCTTTATATCAGATTTTTCCAGCAAGCATATAAGGTGTATAATTGGCTAAAAATAGAGGGAAAAATAATCGAGAGTATACGTGGTTCGGAACTAGGGTCCTACGTCCACGAGCACCTTTGGCGTAGCCAAAGGTGAGGCAATTTTATTAGAGTTCTATGAGGAATTTGTCCAACATACAAGTTACAAAACAAGTCAATTACAAGAAATACCTAAACTAACGAAATTGCCCTTAAGAATTACTTCTTAAACAAAGTGAGAAATAACTACAAAAGGAAAAAAGGAAATTGAATACACCTTTGATGGAGATCAAGATTGAATCACCAAGAAACCAATCAATCCTCAAAGAAAAGCTTCAAGATTGCTTCAAGACTGTTTTCTTTCCCCTTCTTTGTCAAGATCTTCAAATAAACTAATTTTATCATGACTTTGCTAATTCCTAGTCCAAAATCTCCTAAAAAGAAATGAATATGTACTTACAACCTTTAATAGATTCATTGAAGAAATTATGGAGTAATGGGGTTTGACTATACGACGTGTACTAAAATGAACATTTTAAACTTCATGTTTTTATACTATAAACCATAAATAATTTTCCAGCGTACGACGATTTATCTGGTTGGAGTATGAAAGATTATCAAGCATGCTCTATTTGTAAGAAATAAACTTCAAGTGTTAGAATTAGAGAAAAAATTGATTATATCAGACATCGACTCGCAAAAGTTAACTTTTTAATGGGAAGTCAGAATTTTAAGAACCTTTAGATACATAGGATGGAGAAGGGATCTCACTACAAGAAATTAAATGTTAGGCGACGGAAGATACGGTGACGGAACCTTCTTTCGTCACCTTCTCCATAAAGGGGACGGAAGATTTCAACTGTCGCCTTAGAGGAAGGATAAGGCGTCGAAAGACGTCGTCTATCGCCTTAAGGGACTTCCTTCACCTTATCCTTTCACTTTTCCAATTTCTGTTTACTCCTAAAACGACAAAAAATGTCGTCATTCGCCTTAGGGGACGACTTAGGCGACAAACTACTTCTTCCGTCGCTTTATCCTTTCATTTTCCCAATTCCTGTTGACCCCTAAGGCGATGAAACTTTTCACTTCTGTCGCCTTAGCCTTCATTTGAAATGATTCATTTTCTCCCAAAACAGAGGCTAAGGCAATGGAAGAGAAAAGTTTCGTCGTTGAAGCTAAAACATTTTTTTAGGAGCTATTCTATCGCCTTAGCTCTTTGATACAGAATGCAGAACTGAATATTCTTCTTGATTTTCACGCCTTTCTTTCTAAAAATCTCTCAAATTCTCTCAAAAACTCACTTTGGTAGCTACCTCTGTCGCCCACCGTAGCCCTTGCCACCACTTGTCGCTCTTGCGGCGTTCGTAGTCGTATTTTCTCCGTTATCTTGAAAAGTAAGTTTTAAATCCTTAAAAGTTTAGATTTTTGTTCTTAAATTATGTTAATTGTTATAAATGTTTGATTTATGGTTAATTTTCATTAGGTTTAGATTAAATTTTGTTAAATTAGAGAACTATGACTTTTTGTTTTGGATTTTTTAAATTTTTTTATGTTTAAGATATATGATTTAGGTTTTGTTAAAATTATGGCTTTTTCATTAGGCTAATGTTTTTGTTTAGGATTTATGATTGAGTTTTGTTAGAATTAGGGTTTTTCATTATGTTTATGTTAAAGATTTAGTGATTGTTAGCATTTGTTAGAATTAGGATTATTTTGTTAGATTATATTTAGAATTAGAGATTTATTGATTTATTAATTTGTAGTTTAGAAATTTAGAGGCTACTTACATGTTCATTTGTTAATTTAGAATTTTGTTTATGATTACTCAGACTTGTTATGTCTTTGTTTAACTTTGTTTTAGATAGTTTAATTGATTACTTGATTTGATTCTATGATTCTTTGTTTTACTTAGTTTTAGATAGCTATAATTGATTACTTTGGATTAGGTAGTCAAAATTGTTTACATTGTTTAGAATTAGAGAAATTTAAGAACACTTTATTTGATTTATTAATTCATTTCTTTCGTAATTGAACATTATTAAAACAATATAAATAACACAAACTATATATCACACTCTAATTTTTGTCAACACTAATCATGTAGGCTTGTTCGTTCGAACAACGAAAAGAGTGTAAATAAGAGCAGAGAAAAAAATGAACAAAGATTGGCTTAGAAATAAAGACAAATTGTCTATTGAATACGCCGAAGGTGTCAAACAATTTTTAGGAATGACTAATAATCACGTGAATCGTGTGGGCCAAGTTCGATGTCCTTGTAAGAAATGTATGAACAGTTCATGGCATACCTTACAAGATGTAGAAAGACATTTGTTGGTAAATCAAATGTTAGCCTCGTATGATCATTGGGTATATCATGGTGAACATGTTGATCTATCTAGGTTAGAGCGTCAAATACTTAGGGAAGTTGAGCTTAGCCAAGTACAGGTTCAAATAATGAATATTGATGAATCCACTGATCATAACAACAATAATGAGATATTAGAAATGTTAAATGATATCAATCGTGAAAGTATTGAGTTAGAAGACGTTGAAGAAAATGTTCAGAATTTTGAAACAAATGGTACCAGTATTCATGAAGAGTGATCGAAAAAGTTTAATAATTTAATGAAGGAAGCATGTGATCAATTGTATCTTGGATGTTCGAGATTCTCAATGTTAGATTTTTTGGTAAGACTAAGGTACTATAAGGTCAATAACAAGTGGAGTGACAAATCATTCAATAAGTTGTTGCAGTTTTTTGAACCTTGCATTTGGTGAAGTTAATGTTTCCATCCCTGGTTCATATTACGAAGTAAAATAGAAATTATGAGATATAGGGTTAACTTATGACTCAGTTTACGCTTGCAAATATAACTATATACTTTATAGGAATGAGTATAAAAATCTCGATCAATATCCGACTTGTGGCGAGTCTTGATATATGTTAATAAGCGAAAAAGGAACAAAAATTTCTCATAAAGTGTTGCATCATTTTCGAGTAATTCCAAGACTTCAACGTTTGTTTTCGTCAACACAATGTGTTTTAAATATGTGATGTCATAAAGAAATGCGGATTGACAGGGTTGGTGTCTTACGACATCGAGTAGATGGTCAAGGATGGAAACATTTGGATTGAGAATTTCCACTATTTGCTTCAAATTCAAGAAATGTGCGACTTGGATTATCTTATGATGGATTTAATCCATTTGGGAATTTAAGTACGTCGTACAACGTTTGGCCTATGGCACTCGTTTCATTCAATCTTCCACCAAAATCCTCTGGAAAAGATGGATGTGTACTTACAACCTTTAATTGATGAATTGAAGGAATTATGGAGTAATCGAGTTTGAGCGTACGATGCATACAACGATGAATTATGGAATAATCGAGTTTGAACGTACTAAAGACCATAAATTATTTTCCAGCGTACGAAAATTTATATGGTTGAAGTACAAAAGGTTATCAAGCATGCCCCATTTGTAAGGAACAAACTTCAAGTGTTAAGTCGAGGAAAAATTGTTTATACTAGGCATCGACGATACCTCTCAATAGATCATTCTTGGCGCAAAAGTAAATTTTTTTAATGGAAAGTCAGAACTTTTTGAACCTCCATAATCATGTGCTGGAGAAGAGATTTTAGACTAACTAAATACCATTAAATATCCAGTATTGAGCAAACATCCTTCTAAACAGGTTAAGAAAAGGAAACAAGTTGAAAACAATTGTAAAAATAAGAGTATTTTCTTCGAACTTCCATATTGATCAAAACTATTACTACAATATAAGTTGGATGTCATACAAATTAATAAAAAATGTATGCGAGAACTTGCTTGGAACCATATTAAATATTGAAGGAAAGACTAAAGACACATTTAACGCTCGGTTCGACTTGCAAGATCTTAAAATCATAAGAAAGTTACACTTAAAGAAGCAAGGTGACAAGTTCGTTAAACAACATATCACTTATACTTTGAGAAGCCAAGAGAGGGTGGAATTCTTAAACTTCATCAAATTAGTTTAAATTTTCTGATGGTTTTGGATCAAACATTTCACGGTGCGTTAGTGTGAATGAAGGTAAATTTTTTGGTTTGAAAACACACGATTGTCACATTCTATTGCAACAACTAATCTCCATCGATATTCGTAAATTCTTACCCAAGGATATAACTACTACTATTTTTGAGTTTTGTGCTTTTTTTCTCTAATTTATGTTCGAAGACACTTCGTGAGTGAGTTAAACCAACTACAAAATGAGATAATTATAATTCTTTGCAAATTGGAGAAAATCTTTCTACCAGCATTTTTTGACGTAAAATTCACTTAGTTTTTCACTTATCGTACGAATGTAAGCTTGTTTGGCCAGTTAACTATAGTTTGATGTACCCCTTAGAGAGAAATTTAGGTACTTTAAAGGCTTATATGAGGAACAAAGCTAGACCAGAAGGTTGTATAGCAGAAGAGTATGTGATGAACGAGTTTCTAAACTTCTGTTCATCT
>JBBMEG010000101.1:0-10188 GCA_037832605.1 Cyclanthera cordifolia
AGAAATATCAATCGCTTCGAGATATAGTCCCTTGAACCGAATTGAGAAATTAATTTCTTATGATTTAATGGTCCATTAAAATTAAACAGCAGTTTCCTTGGTGTTTTTAATTTGAAAAATCGATGTCCATTGAAATTAATTATCAGATTACTAGATAATGGTCACCTTAACTTCTTGTTGATTTGAAAAATAGTCTCTAGAAATTAAAAGTTTGTTGCCTTGAGATATTGCTCATTGAATCGAAAATTTGAGAAATTAAAAGTTTGTTGCCTTGAGATATTGCTCATTGAATCGAAAATTTGATTGCACATGTCTTTGTACTTGCTTCTAATTACACGTGTCTGTGTAATTGTTATGTGCAAAGTATTTCCCAGCGTATACACACAATTATCCTCGCAATGTTTATTGTTCTTTAAAAAAATGCTAGAAACCGTGCTTTGGATATGTGTTCATGTATATTTTATTGTATTTCAAGTTTGGTTACTACAATCATTAAGAAGTTCGTTTTTTCTAAGGTTGCTAAGTTCGTAGACGAAGAAAGTACAAGGCAAAGAAAAGAAAGGCTAGTGCTGAAAATCCATTTAATGAAGGATAACAATTAGGTATGCAGTTAATTTTGACAAGTATACCTTTAACCTAATGGTTAATTAATCAATCTTATATCTTAACAATGAAATATCTTTTGATGTTGCCTCGTGATATACTCACTTTCTTTCTTTAGTTAAAAGTGTGAAATTCATGAGCATTAGGGGTGTGCGTGAAATATTATAATAGTTATCTTGACATAATAGTCCCTTTGAATATATTAATGATTACCGCAAGATAATGGTCTCTTGAAATATTATAATAGTTACCTTGACACCTTGGATCATGATTAATAATTTCTTTAAGATAATAGGCCATAGAAATTAAATAAAGGTTCATTTGAGATAAAGGTCATTTGGCATATTAGTTACTTCGAGATATAGTTCCTTGAATTGATAGATCTCATTTGCCAGTTTAGCGCTTGGTTCTTTCTGTAAGTTGTCTCTTGCTGTTTTTTTTTTGTTGGACTCATTATTTATTTTTATCTTGCTCTAAGCATGTCGCTTTGTATCTCCCCTCGGAGCTCTCCCTATTGGTTGATTGTAATCTTGTGCTTTGATCTTTTCTTATTTTTAATGAAAAGTTTGTTTCTTTTTCAAAAATAAAGTTTACCTCTTGGTTCGAGTTCTACTTTTTTATTTCTCTATCTATTTGCAATATCTACCTTCTAACATAAGCAGTTCACACACATATATTTGGCATTAATGATTTTCTCTCAAGTTTTTTTTTCTCCTTAATTCTATTATGGGATGATGTGTTGTGTTGTTTGTTTATTTTATTTTTTTCTTAAAGTTGTTGCCTCTTTTTATTTGTAGATTGATTGATTTGGTTTATGTCATAGGCTAAAATATCCCAGATTACCCGGACAAGGCCAAAACACACCGAGGGTCGGCCAATGGAGGCATGGACTCCAAGGGGGTCGGCTAAAGGAAGCTTGGAGTCCCTAGGAGTCGGTCAAAGATGCCACGACCCCCCGGGGGTCGGCCAAAGGAATCCGGGAGTCCCAAGGGTCGGCCAAAGGATGCCAGGAGTCCTCGGAACCCCCGAGGGTCGGCTAAAGTCGGCCACGACCCCATGGGAGTCGGCCAAAGGTAGTCGGGAGTCCCCAGGGATTGGCCAAAGTCGGTCTGGACCTAAGGTGAACAATAAGTTGAGGTTTTTGTGGGAAAAAGGTGTTGAAATTGGTGAAGGGATTATAGGGGGATGGGACTTAAACTAGTACACCAAATACAACCATAGAGGATAATCTAAAAATACAAGCTAATACAACAAAGATAAAGATTTGTATGTCGGTGTAGCCTTGCTTGTGTATGTCGATGCAGGAAGTTAGATGAGAACAAGATACCCGCCTGAAGTTCTTTAGTGTTTGCCCCCAAATTCAATAGTTATGAAGTTGGAGTCGGAATAGTGAATAGATAGTGTATAAAAGATACTCATCTATTTGAAAAAGAAGATTTTCGTAAAGAAAAATGAAAGATGAAGTCTTTTTGAGATTTTTTAATGTTTTTTTAATGATGTTGCAGGTTTCTGTGGCAAAAAAAAAAAAAGGTTGTGAGTTTAATATGACAAGTTTACTCCAGTAGTGGATAAATGTATGGATTCAAGTTCCACACTTTCATCCACGAAATAAACTTTCTCTAAAGGTATTTTCCTTATTTGATGAATTTTTCGTTTTCTTTTTAATTTCATACTTTCTTCTTCCTCGTTTTCTTTGCTTTAGAAACGAAAGTTCGATAAAAAAATAATTAAACAAAGAAGGAAAAGCAAGTATTATTAGTGAACAAATGGTTCGGGTGCATTACTTAGTTATCTAAAAAACACGGAAATAATACACAAGAGAAAAATGATTTCATACTGTTATAGATCATTGAATAAAGAGAAATAAGGTTTGAAGTGTGAGCATGCACATAGCATTTATACTATGGATAAAGAGAAAGTACGTACATTCTTCAATAGTCAGAACAATTGTCCTTCAATTTAAAGATCTTTGACTTAATTAAATCTACGTAATATTATTTGATAGGTTACTAATTTAAAATAGTTCAACAACATTTGAGGATGGAGGTTTCGAACCTGTAATATTTTGATTAGTATGTCGATCTCATTAGAACTATGCTCTTTTGGACTATTTTTATAGATTACTAAGTTATGCAATTGCAAATGAAACATAACATAGTGGTTGCTTGAATATTAGTGTTATAAACTTATATTTGCTCGTTTAATCTAGAGAACTTCTTGATAGCTTACTTATTATTAAAGGGTTTGATTTCTTTTAATTATCTTGTTTCGTGTACTTGGTGTTATTCTACTCATAATGTGTAGTTGCATTTTTGACTTGGAAGGTGAATAGTTTCAAACGATGAGTAAGCCGGATAAGACAAGAGCAGAACTTGCTCTTCTAGATTTGAATATGTAGAGCTATACAATATGGCTCTAAATCTTGAGCATCAAAAGGTGAGCCTGATACATCATAAAATGTTGACATGCTTTAGGTATTTTACTATTTGTTCTTGTATATTTTATTGCATTTCTAAAATATTGAGCCTGATACTTTGTTGCTCCTTCTGAAATATGTTTGAAACCATGCTTTGGGTACGTATTCATGTATATTTTATTGTATTTCAAGTTTGGTTACTAAAATCATTATGGAGTTCATTTTTCAGAGGATGCTAAGTTCTTAGATAAAGAAAGTACCAGGATTTTTGCAAAGGGAAAAAGGCTAGTGATTTCATCCATTTAAAGAAGGATAACAATTGTGTATGTAGTTTATTTTGACAAGCATACATTTAACCTAGTCCTAATGTTTAATCAATCAATCATATATCATCTAACATTTAACCTAGTCCTAAAGTTTATAATCAATCAATCATATATCATCTAACAATAGATATGTTTTGATGTTGCCTTGTGATATACTCAACTTTCTTTCTGTAGTTGAAAGTGATATTCATAGGCGCTATGGGTGTGCATGAAATATAATAATAGTTACCTCGATATAATTGTCCTTTAAAATATAATAATTATTACCTCAAGATATTGTTCACTTGAAATATAAGTTAGTTTGTCTCTTGTTTAAATAAAAAAGAGTCCCTTAAATTGAAAATTCACGTTGAGATAATGGTCATTGAAATTAAACATCATTTGTGTTAATATAATCGTCCCTTTAAATTTAAATATTGGTTTTCGTAAAGATAAATGAAGATTTTCGTAAAGAAAAATGAAAGAAAAATATTGGTTTTTGGAATAGTAAATAGATAGTGTATAAAAGATACTCATCTATTTGAAAAAGAAGATTTTCTTAAAGAAAAATGAAATATGAAGTCTTTTTGAGATTCTTTAATGTTTTTTTAATGATGTTGCAGGTTTCTGTGGCAAAATTTTTTGGTTGTGAGTTCGATGTGACCAGTTTACTACAGTGGTGGATAAATGTATGGATCCAAGTTCCACATTTTCATCCACGAAATAAACTCTCTCTAAAGGTGTTTTCCTGTTTTTTCTTTTTAATTTTATAGTTTCTTCTTTCTTGTTTTCTTTGTTTCCCTTGAAATATATTAGTTGTTGCCTTGAGATAATGGTCCCATAAAATATCGGTTGCTTCGAGATACAGTCCATTGAAATGGTTGATTTCATCACGATGTCAACTTCTTGAAATTAAATATCAGTTGCTTTGAGATAAATGTCCCTTTGAATCATCGGCTGCTTTGACACAATTGCCAATTGAAATGATCAATTTTATGAAGATAATACTTCAGCGAAACTAAATATTAGTTGCCTCGAGATAATGATCCTTTAGAATGTCGGTGGCTTTGAGATAATAGTCTTTTGAGACTTTATATTGGTTGCCTTGAGATAACGGTCCCATAAAATATCTGTTGCTTCAAGATACATTCCCTTGAAATGATCAATTTCATGGAGATAATAGTTCTTTGAACTAAATATCAGTTGCCTCGAGATAATGATCCCTTTAAATGTCGGACGTTGCTTTGAGATAATAGTCCTTTGAAATTAAATATTGGTTGCCTCGGAATAATGGTCCCTTGAAATATATTAATTGTTGCCTTGAGATAATGGCGGAGATAATGGCGCTTGAAATGATTGATTTCATCACGACATTGGTTCCTTGAAATTAAATATCAGTTGCTTTAAGATTATTGTCCCTTTAAATATCGGTTGCTTTGACTCAGTTTTCTCTTGAAACGATCAATTTCATGAAAATCATAGTCCCTTTAAATGTCGGTTGCCTTAAGATAATAGTCATTTGAAATTAAATTGTGGTTGCCTCGAGATAATGGTCCCTTGAAATATATTAGTTGTTGCCTTGAGATAATGGTCCCATAAAATATCTGTTGCTTCGAGATACAGTTTGTTGAAATGATTGATTTCATCAGGATGTCGACTTTTTGAAATTAAATATCGGTTGCTTTGAGATAAATGTCCCTTAAATCATGGGCTTCTTTGACACAATTGTCCGTTGAAATGATGAATTTCATGAAGATAATAGTTCCTTGAAACTAAATATGAGCGGCCTCCAGATAATGGTCCCTTTAAATGTCGGTTGCCTTGAGATAATAGTCATTTGAAATTAAATATTGGCTGCCTCGAGATAATGGTCCCTTAAAATATATTAGTTGTTGCCTTGAGATAATGGTCCCATAAAATATCTGTTGCTTCGAGATACAGTCCCTTGAAATGATTGATTTCATCACGATGTCGGCTTCTTGAAATTAAATATCGGTTGCTTTGAGATAAATGTCCATTTGAATCATCGGCTGCTTTGACACAATTGTTTGTTGAAATGATCAATTTTATGAAGATAATACTTCATCGAAACTAAATATTAGTTGCCTCGAGATAATGGTTCTTTAAAATGTCGGTGGCTTCGAGATAATAGTCTTTTGAGACTTTATATTGGTTGCCTTGAGATAACGGTCCCATAAAATATCTGTTGCTTCAAAATACATTCCCTTGGAATGATCAATTTCATGGAGATAATAGTTATTTGAACTAAATATCAGTTGCCTCGAGATAATGGTTCCTTTAAATGTCGGTTGCTTTGAGGTAATAGTCCTTTGAAATTAAATATTGGTTGCCTGGAAATAATGGTCCCTTGAAATATATTAGTTGTTGCCTTGAGATAACGGTCTCATAAAATGTCTGATGCTTCGTGATACAGTCCCTAGAAATGATTGATTTCATTATGATATTGGTTTCTTGAAGTTAAATATCTGTTGCCTTGAGAGAATTGTCCCTTTGAATATCGAATGCTTTGACATAATTGTCCCTAGAAATGATCAATTTCATGAAGATAATAGTTCCTTGAAATGATTGATTTCATCATGATATTGGTTCCTTGAAACTAAAAATCGATTGCCTTGAGATAATATTCCCTTTAAATATCGGTTGCTTTGAGATAATAGTCCTTCGAAATTAAATATTTGGTTGCCTCGGAATAATGGTCTCTTGAATATATTAGTTGTCGCCTTGAGATAATGGCGCTTGAAATGGTTGATTTCATCACGACATTGGTTCCTTGAAATTAAATATCAGTTGTCTTGAGATAATGATCCCTTTAAATATCGGTTGCTTTGACACAATTTTCTCTTGAAACGATCAATTTCATGAAGATCATAGTTTCTTGAAACTAAATATTAGCTGCCTCTAGATAATGGTCCATTTAAATGTCGGTTGCCTTGAGATAATAGTCATTTGAAATTAAATAGTGGTTGCCTCGAGATTATGGTCCCTTTAAATATATTAGTTCTTGCCTTGATATAATGGTCCCATAAAATGTTCGGTTCTTCGAGCTACAATCCTTTGAAGTGATTGATTTCATCATGACATTGGTTCCATGAAGTTAAGTATGAGAAGCCTTGAATTATGGTTCGTTTGAACAGCTTTGACACAATTGTCCATTGAAATGATCAATTTCATGAAGATAATAGTTCCTTGAAACTAAATATTAGTTGCCTCGAGACAATGACCCTTTTAAATGTCGGTTGCTTCGAGATAATAGTCCTTTGATATTTTATATTGGTTGACTTGACATAATGGTCCCATAAAATATTTGTTGCTTTGAGATACATTCTCTTAAAATGATCAATTTCATGGAGATAATAGTTCCTTGAAACTAAATATCAATCGACTTGAGATAATGATCCCTTTAAATGTCGGTTGCTTTGAGATAATAGTTCTTTGAAATTAAATATTGGTTGCCTCGAAATAATGATCCATTGAAATATATTAGTTGTTGCCTTGAGATAATGGTCCCATTGTAATGATTGATTTTATCACGAATATTGTTGTCGTAGATGGTATGCTACCATCTAATGTAAAAATTTCTCCTACATATATTTGTCTTTGATGATGTTTTTTCGAGTTTTTTTCTCCTCAATTCTTAGATAGATGATATGCTATGTTGTTTGAAATTTTGTTCATATCTAGAATAAACAAAGCAACAACTTTAAGAATGGTGCTACTAGTCTTATGTTGTTTTCTTGTTCATCATTTCCCTTGAAACAATTAGTTCTTTATATTTCACTATTATCCATATAATCTCTTTTATTTTTTTGTAATATGCTTGTACTTGTTTGATATGAAGTTCAAATTGAGGAATTTCCCCTTAACTGCTACTGGTTATCAATGTTACAGACTGTTCTATGTTGATGACTAGTGCATTGGTTAACAAAGTTGCAGATTGTTCCATGTTGTTGATGCGTTGGTCCTCTACTAACTTGAAATCAAATGCCAGGTTCGTTTGATACTCTTTAAATTTAAATATTGGTTTCCTTGAGATAACGGTCTTTTGAAATTAATTAGTGGTTTCCTTAAGATAATGGTCCCATGAAATATCTGTTGCTTCGAGATATAGCTCCTTGAAATGATTGATTTTATCACTATAATAGAACCTCCAAATCAATACTAGTTGCCCTAAGATAATGCTCCTTTTAAATACCGGTTGCTTTGACACAATTGTACCTTATAATTATCAATTTAATGAAGATAATAGTTCATTGAAACTAAATATCAGTTGCCTTGAAATAATGGTCCCTTTAAATATCGGTTGCTTGTGATAATAGTCTTTTGAAATTCAATATAGATTGGCTTAAGATAATGATCCTTTGAAATATATTAGTTGTTGTTTTTGTGAGATAATGATTCCATAAAATATCTGCTGCTTTAAGATACGATCTTTGAAATGATTGATTTCATCACGGTATTGGTTCCTTGAAATAAAATATTAGTTGCCTTGAAATAATGGTCCGTTCAAATATCGATTGTTGAGACATAATTGTCCCTTAAAATTATCAATTTCAACAAGAGAACAGTTCCTTGAAATTAAACATAAGTTGCCTTGAGATGATGGTACCTTTAAATATTGGATGCTTCGACATAATAGTCCTTTGGCATAATTTAATATTGCCAGCCATGAGATATTGGTCCCCTGAATTATCTGTTGCTTTCAGTGATAGTCCCTTAAATTGAAGAATCGATTTCATTTAGATACTCTACCCTTGAAATTAAATGTAACTTGCCTTAGATAATACTTCCTCTACTAATTTCTTTGAGGTGGTTGCCTCGAGATAATGATTCATTGAAATTTAAATATTGGGTTCCTTGTGGTAATGGTACCTTGAAATGAATTAGTTATTTCCTTGATATAATGGTTCCATGAAATATCTGTTGCTTTGACACGTTTGTCCCTTGAAATGATAAATTTCATGAAGATAATAGTTCCTTAAAACTAAATATCATTTGCCTCGAGATAATGCTTCATTTAAATGTTGTTTTTTGAGATAATAGTCCTTTGAAATCAAATATTTGTTGCCTTAAGATAATGGTCCTTCGAAATATATTAGTTGTTGCCTTGAGATAATGGTCCCATAAAGTATCTGTTGCTTTGAGATAAAGTCACTTGAAATGATTGATTTCATCGCGATATTGGTTCCTTGAAGTTCAATATAAGTTGCCTTGAGATGATGGTGCTTTTAATATCGGTTGCTTTGACACAATTGTCCCTTGAAACGATCAATTTCAAGAAGATAATAGTTCCTTGAAACTAAACATAAGTTACCTCGAGCTAACGGTCCCTTTAAATGTTGTTTGCTTTGAGATAATAGTCATTTGAAATTAAATATTGGTTGCCTCGTAATAATGGTCCCATAAAATATCTGTTGCTTCAAGATACGGTCTCATGCAATGATTGATTTCACCACGATATTGGTTCCTTGAAATTAAATAGTAGTTGTCTTGAAATAATGGTCCCTTGAAATATCGGTTGCTTTGACACAATTGTCCTTTGAAATGATCAATTTCATGAAGATAATAGTTCCTTGAAACTAAATATCAGTTGCCTCGAGATAATGATTCCTTTAAATGTCAGTTTCTTCGAGATAATAGTCCTTTGAAATTAAATATTGATTGCCTTGAGGTAATGGTCACTTGAATTATAATAGTCGTTGGCTTGAGATAATGGTCCCGTATATATCCGTTTCTTTGAGATAGAATCCCTTGAAATGAAAAATGGATTGCATCAAGATAATGGATCATAGAAATTAATCTATATGAAACGAACTTAATCTGAGAAATCCAGGCCTTTTTTTTTTTGATATTCCTTATTTATTTAATTGAGTTTTCAACTAATTAGTTAGTAGTGTGCAACTTAGCATCCCCAACAGGTGGCACAATGTTTGAAGGCTTCGGCATTGGAGATGTGATCTCTCAAGGTCTTAGGTTATCTCTATTCCTTCGATGTCTCGTGGTGGTTGGTGTTAGAGTGAGTGTTGTTACCCTAGGGAGTGTGCAAGTTAGTATAGTGCAAGTGATGATAAAATAGATAGGGACATCAACACTTATTAAGAGGATGTTGATTTGTC
The DNA here is from genome assembly GCA_037832605.1 of Cyclanthera cordifolia. Taxonomy (NCBI): domain Eukaryota; kingdom Viridiplantae; phylum Streptophyta; class Magnoliopsida; order Cucurbitales; family Cucurbitaceae; genus Cyclanthera; species Cyclanthera cordifolia. The sequence continues at coordinate 9,459 of JBBMEG010000101.1, forward strand.
GTTGGGAATCTCTCTGATGCACTTTATTATTATATAGTTTTTGCTTGTCATGGATTAATTTAATGAAGATAATAGTTCCTTGAAACTAAACATAAGTTGCCTCGAGCTAACGGTCCCTTTTAATGTTGTTTGCTTTGAGATAATAGTCATTTGAAATTAAATATTGGTTGCCTCGTGATTATGGTCTCATAAAATATATGTTGCTTCAAGATACGGTCCCATGCAATGATTGATTTCACCACGATATTGGTTTCTTGAAATTAAATATTAGTTGTCTTGAGATAATGGTCCCTTGAAATATTTGTTGCTTTGACACAATTGTTCTTTGAAATGATCAATTTCATGAAGATAATAGTTCCTTGAAACTAAATATCAGTTGCTTCGAGATAATGATCCCTTAAAATATCGGTTGCATTGACACAATTGTCTTTTGGTATCGGTTTGATCGAGACTAAAAGTGAACGACACCTTATGCCCGACACCAAACGCGACCGACACCTTATATCAGTGTTTTCAAATATAATTTGAATTATCCAGTCACTTATTCCCTGTTTAGTTGTAGTGTTATTTTTTTAATTTCTTTTTTCATGAATAATAACTTTATTAACGAATGAAATGAACACAACACGTTGATATCGAATTTCTTACTATCGATATCAACGGATAAATTCAAATCTATTTGAGATAAAGTTAACCTGTGAAGACATAGAACAAGTGAAGAAGCAGTTTT
>JBBMEG010000102.1:0-10186 GCA_037832605.1 Cyclanthera cordifolia
AGGAGTGTGTAGGACAAATTTATGGCAAATTTAAGTTCAAATCATGAATTAACCACTTTTGAAGCAAAAACCCTAAACAACTGGCATAAATCTATGGGTAAGTGAATAAAAAATAAAAGTTCGTCGAACTAGAGTTTGAGGGAGTGTGTATGACTATTATAAGACGAATTTAAGTTTAAATCATGAATTAACCTTTTTTGAAGCAAAAACCCTATAAAACTCGCATAAATCTATTGGTAAGTGAATAAAAAATAAAAGTTTGTTGAACTAGGATTTCAGAGGTTTGTGTAGGACAAATTTTTGGCGAATTTAAGTTCAAATTATGAATTAATCTCTTTTGAAGCAAAAACCCTAAAAAACTTGCATAAATCTAGTGGTAAGTGAATAAAAAATAAAAGTTCGTCGAACTAGGGTTTGAGAGGAGTGTGTTGGACGATCATCAGACGAATTTAAGTTCAAATCATGAATTAACAACTTTTGGTGCAAAAACCCTACAAAACTTGCATAAATCTATTGGTAAGTGAATAAAAAATAAAAGCTCTTCGAACTAGGGTTTGAGAGCAGGGTGTAGGACGATCATTAGATGAATTTAAGTTCAAATCATGAATTAAACACTTTTGAAGCAAAAACCCTAAAAACTTGCATAAATCTATTTGTAAGTGAATAAAAAATAAAAGCTCGTCGAACTAGGATTTGAGAGGAGGGTGTAGGACGATCATTAGACGAATTTAAGTTCAAATCATATATTAAACACTTTTGAAGCAAAAACCCTAAAAACTCTCATAAATCTATGGGTAAGTGAATTTAAAATTAATGTTCGTCGATCTAGGGTTTAAGAGGAGTGTGTAGGACAAATTTATGGCAAATTTCAGTTCAAATCATGAATTAACATTTTTTGAAGCAAAAACCCTAAAAAACTCGCATAAATCTATTGGCAATTGAATAAAAAACAAAAATTCGTCAAACGAGGGTTTTGAGAGGACTGTGTAAGCCGATCATCAAACGAATTTAAGTTCAAATTATGAATTAACCACTTTTGAAGCAAAAACGCTAAAAAACTCACATAAATCTTTCGGTAAGTAAATTAAAAATTAAAGTTCGTCGATCTAGGGTTTCAGATGAGTGTGTAGGACAAACTTATGGCGAATTTAAGTTGAAATCTGGGATTAACCATTTTTGAAGCAAAAACCCTAAAAAACACGCTTAAATCTATGGGTAAGTGAATAAAAAATAAAAGTTCGTCGAACTAGAGTTTGAGAGGAGTGTGTATGATCATTTTCAGACGAATTTAACTTCAAATCATGAATTAACAACTTTTGAATCAAAAACCCTAAAAAACTCACATAAATCTATTTGTATGTGAATAAAAAATAAAAGTTCGTCAAACAAAGGTTTTGAGAGGACTGTGTCGGCCAATCATCGAATGAATTTAAGACCAAATCATGAATTAACCTCTTTTGAAGCAAAAACCCTAAAAAACTCGCATAAATTGATCTATAGGTAAGTAAATTAAAAATTAAAGTTCGTCGATCTAGGGTTTGAGAGGAGTGTGTAGGACAAATTTATGGCGATATTAAGTTGAAATCTTGAATTAACCATTTTTGAAGCAAAAACCCTAAAAAACTCACATAAATCTATGGGTAAGTGAATAAAAAATAAAAGTTCGTCGAACTAGAGTTTGAGAGGAGTGTGTATAACGATTATCAGACGAGTTTAAGTTCAAGTCATGAATTAACCACTTTTGAAGCAAAAACCCTAAAAAACTAGAATAAATCTATGGGTAAGTATATTAAAAATTAAAGTTCGTCGAACTAGGGTTTGAGAGGACTGTGTAGGACTAATATTGGACAAATTTAAGTTCAAATCATGAATTAACCACTTTTGAGCAAAAAACCCTAAAAAACTCGCAAAATTCTTTCGGTGAGTAAATTAAAAATTAAAGTTCGTCGATCTAGGGTTTGAGAGGAGTGTGTAGGACAAATTTATGGCAAATTTTAGTTCAAATCATGAATTAACCACTTTTGAAGCAAAAACCCTAAAAAACTAGCATAAATCTATAGGCAAGTAAATAAAAAATAAAAGTTCATCGAACTAGAGTTTGAGAGGAGTGTGTATGACGATTATAAGACGAATTTAAGTTCAAATCATGAATTAACCCTTTTTGAAGCAAAAACCCTATAAAACTCGCATAAATCTATTGGTAAGTGAATAAAAAATAAAAGTTTGTTGAACAAGGATTTCAGAGGAGTGTGTTAGACGATCATCAGACGAATTTAAGTTCAAATCATGAATCACTTTTGGTGCAAAAACCCAAGAAAACTTGCATAAATCTATTGGTAAGTGAATAAAATATAAAAGCTCGTCGAACTAGGGTTCGAGAGGAATGTTTAGGACGATCATTAGACGAATTTAAGTTCAAATCATGAATTAAACACTTTTGAAGCAAAAACCCTAAAAAATCTCATAAATCTATGGGTAAGTGAATTAAAAATTAAAGTTCGTCGAACTAGGGTTTGAGAGGAGTGTGTAGGACAAATTTATGGCGAATTTAAGTTCAAATTATGAATTAACCACTTTTGATGAAAAAACCATAAAAAACTTGCATAAATTTATGAGTAAGTGAATAAAAAATAAAAGTTCGTCGAACTAGGGTTTGAGAGTCGTGTCTAGGACAAATATCAGACGATATTAAGTTCAAATTATGAATTAACCACTTTTGAAGCAAAACCCATATAAAACTAGAATAAATCTATGGGTAAGTAAATTAAAAATTAAAGTTCGTCGATCAAGGGTTTAAGAGGAGTGTGTAGGAAAAATGTATGGCAAATTTCAGTTCAAATCATGAATTAAACACTTTTGAAGCAAAAACCCTAAAAACTCTCATAAATCTATGGGTAAGTGAATTAAAATTAAAGTTCGTCGAACTAGGGTTTGAGAGGAGTGTGTAGGACAAATTTATGGCGAATTTAAGTTCAAATTAGGAATTAACCACTTTTGAAGCAAAAACCATAAAAAACTTGCATAAATTTATGGGTAAGTGAATAAAAAATAAAAGTTCGTCGAACTAGGGTTTTAGAGGCATGTGCAGGACAAATATCAGACGAATTTAAGTTAAAATTATGAATTACCCACTTTTAAAGCAAAACCCATAAAAAACTAGAATAAATCTATGGGTAAGTAAATTTAAAATTAAAGTTCGTCGATCTAGGGTTTAAGAGGAGTGTGTAGGACAAATTTATGGCAAATTTCAGTTCAAATCATGAATTAACCACTTTTGAAACAAAAACCCAAAAAAACTCGCATAAATCTATGGGTAAGTGAATAAAAAATAAAAGTTCGTCAAACTAGAGTTTGAGAGGAGTGTGTATGATGATTATCAGACGAATTTATGTTCAAATCATGAATTAACCACTTTTGAAGCCAAAACCCTAAAAAACTAGAATAAATCTATGGGTAAGTATATTAAAAATTAAAGTTCGTCGAACTAGGGTTTGAGAGGACTGTGTAGGACTAATATTGGACAAATTTAAGTTCAAATCATGAATTAACCACTTTTGAGCCAAAAACACTAAAAAACTCGCAAAAACCTTTCGTTGAGTAAATTAAAAATTAAATTTCGTCGATCAAGGGTTTGAGAGGAGTGTGTACGACAAATTTATGGCAAATTTATGTTCAAATCATGAATTAACCACTTTTAAAGCAAAAACCCTAAAAAACTTGAATAAATTTATGGGTAAGTGAATAAAAAATAAAAGTTTGTCGAACTAGGGTTTTAGAGGCGTGTGTAGGACAAATATCAGACGAATTTAAGTTCAAATTATGAATTAACCACTTTTGAAGCAAAACAAATAAAAAAACTAGATTCAATCTATGGGTAAGTAAATTAAAAATTAAAGTTCATTGATCTAGGGTTTAAGAGGAGTGTATAGGACAAATTTATGGCAAATTTCAGTTCAAATCATGAATTAACAACTTTCGAAGCAAAAACCCTAAAAAATTCGCATAAATCTATTGGTATGTGAATAAAAAATATAATTTCGTCAAACGAAGGTTTTGAGAGGACTGTGTAACCCGATCATCGAACGAATTTAAGTTCAAATTATGAATTAACCAATTTAAAAGCAAAAACCCTAAAAAACCCACATAAATCTCGGTAAGTAAATTAAAAATTAATGTTCATCGATCTAGGGTTTCAGAGGAGTGTGTAGGACAAATTTATGGCGAATTTAAGTTGAAATCTGGGATTAACCATTTTTGAAGCAAAAACCCTAAAAAACACGCATAAATCTATGGGTAAGTGAATAAAAAGTAAAAGTTCGTCGAACTAGAGTTTGAGAGGAGTGTGTTTGACGATTATCAGACGAATTTAAGTTCAAATCATGAATTAACCACTTTTGAAGCAAAAACCCTAAAAAACACGCATAAATCTATTTTTATGTGAATAAAAAATAAAAGTTCTTCAAGCGAAGGTTTTGAGAGAACTGTGTAGGCCAATCATCGAACGAATTTAAGTTCAAATTATGAATTAACAACTTTTGAAGCAAAAACCCTAAAAAACTCACATAAATCATTCGGTAAGTAAATTAAAAAATTAAAGTTCGTCGATCTAGGATTTGAGAGGAGTGTTTAGGACAAATTTATGGCGATATTAAGTTGAAATCTTGAATTAACCATTTTTGAAGCAAAAACCCTAAAAAACTCACATAAATCTATGGGTAAGTGAATAAAAAATAAAAGTTCGTCGAACTAGAGTTTGAGAGGAGTGTGTATAACGATTATCAGACGAGTTTAAGTTCAAGTCATGAATTAACCACTTTTGAAGCAAAAACCCTAAAAAACTAGAATAAATCTATGGGTAAGTATATTAAAAATTAAAGTTCGTCGAACTAGGGTTTGAGAGGACTATGTAGGACTAATATTGACAAATTTAAGTTCAAATCATGAATTAACCACTTACCCATAGATTATGAACCATCGGACAAATATCATGATTTATTACCAAACATGCCATTCGAATTACATGATTTGAGTTGTGAAAAGTGGTTAATTAATTCATGATTTATTATAACATAACCATAGGTTTACCTTAATGGGTTATAATTCACTTGATTAACTCTCCTAGTTGGGTATACCTTGAACCCTCGTTTTTTAAGTTCGAACTACCATGAACTTAATTCATGATTTATTCACTTTTGATGAATCATACGAGTGAATTAAATTCATCGAATTTTAGATTGGTAAAGATTGTTAACTTATGATCATAGGACACGAATTATTTTTTTGTCCACTTAAGTGCGAACTTTAATTTTTGACCTCTCGAACTAGGGTTAATCAACGAACTGTAATTAATAGTCAAATATAATAGATTTACCCCTAATAGTGAATACGTATCAGGTTAATTACCCATATAATTTCCTCTCAATCCCTAGTTCGACAAACTTTAATTTTTAATCATTGTATTTAGTTCAAATCGTGAATTAGGACTAATATAACCAGGTCAAAAGTGTGTAGACCCTAAAAAACTTGCTTAAATCTATGGGTAATTCATTGATTAGGGTTAATTCATTATCTAGGAATTAATACCATCATGATTTATGATGAATTCTATAGGGTATATGAATTAATTAAACTTAATGATCGAATAGAATCTGTAGTGGTTCAAAAGTTGTATATTGAATAGCCATGTATACAAGTTAGATCAACCGTAAACCTAACCATTGTTCATACAGCTCCAACTTTAATCTTTGCACCAAAAGTCCTCATAGGAACTCGCATGAATTAACGACACGCAAAATACTAAAATTATGGTCACTTACCCATTATTACACAACTACACCATGAATTTAAAATCGAACTTAATATGCAATCCAGTTGGGTTCGCTTCTAAGTACATTATTTCTCCCACGATATTAGGGTTAGTGAATCATAATTTGTTTTGATAAAATTTGGGAGAAGTGGATCTCATTACGGGGAACTTAAATAGGGTTTAAAAAATTAACCTATAGTGGATAATTCATAATTTCTCGATAGACATAAATTTACTTCAAATATCATCTTAAATAGTGGTTAACACTAGGGTTACCAATTTTATGAGTGTGTAGGACGATCAAGCACTAGGGTTTGAGAGAAGTGTGTCACTCTTAATTCAAAATCATAGATAATTTGAACATAATTACCATCTAATTTTTTAATGCAAGTTTAGGGTCGCGTTATTTTTTATTCACTTACCCTTAGATTTGAGTTATGGCAAATTATGGATAGGACAAATTTACGTTGCATAATGAATTAATCTTTTGATAAGACGAATTACCAAAAGTATTCAAATGAATTGAGCATAAAGTAGATCAAGATTCAACTGTAAATTCACTCCTTTTGCCTAATTACGTCCCCGTTGAGCAAATATTTCAAACTCATGATTTTAAATCTACCATTAAACTACAAAATGGTTATTCACTTAAGATTCAAAAAATATTTCCACTTCAAATCATGATTTGAACTTAAACTCGCATAAACCCTAGTGTAAACCTAAGTGAATTATGAACTAGAGTTTAAGAAGAGTGTGTTACACCAAATATGGTTACATTATCATTCGTGTATACCCTATTTTCACAAAGTCGATGAACTTTTATTTTGTATTTACTATTTATCTGATGGGACGATTCAACGTAATTTTGTGGACATAACTGGAATGATTATCCCTAACCTCTTCCTAAATAACTAAGAGATTGTGGTATGATGCCAATAAACCCTAATTTAATCTATTGAAATTACACCAGTGGTTAATTCGTCGTAATGTTCGACACTTAAAGTCGCCATATGGTATTAATTCATGATAGTTCATCTTATCAGTGGTTAATTATACCCTAGTTCACTTTGGTAAACGAGGGATGGTCATAATGGTTAATTCATAAATTAAATTCATACAAATATAGTGATGTATCAAACTTATCCAAAACCTCTTAATATAAACTTAGAGAACATAAATCATCAAAGAACTAGGGTCCCTAAAGTGATATTATTAGGCAACCTATAATCATTCGTACAAATATGAACAAACTGAGCATTTGCTGAATCCATCGTCTTAATAATTTATGCGGTTTGACCACTTATATTTGTATGAATTTAATTTATGATTCATGATAAAATATACATCATTGATTACAAATTAAAAATGACCCTTAATTTGAATTATGAATCTATCCAATGTGATGATCCAAGGAGTGGGTTGTAACCCCAGTTAAGAGTGTGTAGTTGCCATCCATAAAAAGTGAAATTCATAAACGTGGTTTTTCCTACACACTAAAACCCTAATTTAAGTCCAATCAAAGTCAAATCATGAGTGGTCCTAACCCATTAGGAAAAACCACGTTTGTTATTTTAATTAAACCACTTTTGGTGGGACCAACCATGTTCCGTGTAGGACTCAAACGTATCTGCCACTTTTAACCACTTCCTTTCCAAACGTATATCTATGAGTTTAAAAGTTCACAAATTATAGGATGATTTGATCTAGGGTGTGAGAGGAGTAAGTAGGACGAATTAACCCTAGACGTTCAGTGTAAGTGTGGTCATAGGGTTGAACTGCATAACTCCTCTTAAATTCCCCGATATTTGAACTACTATTTGGTCATAATTTGAACTAGGGTTAACTCACGATGATGGCAATAATTTGAATTAATCATGAGGACAACTCAATTTTATAACGTGTGAGGAAAATTAAAAGTAGGCAATAACACCACTTCTCGCATAAATCTATTGGTAAGTGAATAATTTAATAACTAATCATGATATGAATTCACCCATGATTAAACCCTAGTTCGTATCAAGTGAACTTAAATTCGCCATGACTTGAGAACAGCTCAAATCATGAATTAGCCCATATTAGATTTAATAGGGTTCCAACTTGCATAGACGAATCAAAGTTCTCCCTGGTTTTTGCTTCAATATTAGCTGTGAAACGCCAATAATGGTTAATTCATGATTCGACTTAAATTCGACCGATATTTGTCCTACACACTCTAATGGTTGGATTTGAACCTAAGTAGTTTTTATGAAAGTTAAATGAAAATCATGAATTAACCATTTTTAGGGTTTTGTGAACTAGGGTTATAATGGTTACCCATAGTTACCCATAAGTTCGTCGAATTAACATGAATTAACCACTTTTACTCTAAACCTTTGAGATGAGTTTCTTGGCATTCTTTTTCTTGGTCTTAAGTCACATTATTAAAGTTCGTCGAACTAGAGTTTAAGAGGAGTGTGTAGGTAGTCAATACGATATTTTGAAATAAAAACTCGCATAAATCTACAAAAACCCTAGTGGTCTTACCAAATCATAACACGTTATAAATTTAAGTTAATGGACAAAAATGGGTTCAAATTATTCGTTTACTTAAATAGTGCAAAAGTTTACTCGAATGAGGGTAATGAACCTGATTGTTTACTTGGGAGGTTAATTCAAAACGGATTAATTAACCATAGAACCCTAAAAAACCCTAAAAAGTTCAAATCATGAATTAACCACTTTTGAAGCAAAAACCCTAAAAAACTCGCATAAATCTATGGGTAAGTGAATCAAAAAAATAAAGTTCGTTGAACTAGGGTTTCTGAGGAGTTTGTATGACGAATATCGATCGAATTTAAGTTCAAATTATGAATTAACCACTTTTAAAAAAAAACCCGAAAACACTCGCATAAATCTATTGGTAAGTGAATAAAAAATAAAAGTTCGTCGAACTGGGGTTTGAGAGGACTGTGTAGGACAATCATCGAATGAATTTAAGTTCAAATTATGAATTAACCACTTTTGAATCAAAAACCCTAAAAAACTCGCATAAATCTATTGGTAAGTGAATAAAAATTAAAATTTCGTCGAACTGGGGTTTGAGAGGAGTGTGTAGGACGATCATCAGACGAATTAAAGTTCAAATCATGAATTAACCACTTTTGAAGCAAAAACCCTAAAAAACTCGAATAAATCTATGGGTAAGTGAATAAAAAATAAAAGATCTTGGAACTAGGGTTTGAGAGGACTGTGTAGGACGATCATCAGACGAATTTAAGTTCAAATCATGAATTAACCACTTTTGAAGCAAAAACTCTAAAAAACTCGCATAAATCAATGGGTAAGTGAATAAACTTAATTCTTTAACTTTTAGGGTTACCCATTGTATTACAATCCCTATTTAAATTCGTCTGTGTAACTTACAAATTATACAAGGGTTTGAGAAATTTGGTGATAAAGTTCAAATTGGATAAATTTACCCATACCCCACCACTCTAGTGTGACGAATTAACCACTTAATTAGATATGTGCTGTCGATCATGAATTTTTAAGTGTGTAGTACCCATATCTGGCGAAATTCACTTGGACGAATAAACTCGATTACCATACCATTCGATTGAATTAAGTTAATTTCATTAGTCAATACGAACCAATGGTATAAGTTCTTGATTTATACCATTGGTTCATAAATACGAGTATTTGAGAGGAGTGAATAATCATAACCATTATAACTCAAATAAGTATTCACTGATTAAGTTTCTTTTTGCTTCAAAAGTGGTTAATTAAATTTATTAAGACCAAATCATGAATTAACCACTTTTGAACTTAAATCCGTCCGATGTTTGTCCTACACACTCCTCTCAAATTCGTCTGATGATCGTCCTACACACTCCTTCAAAAGTGGTTATTCACTAATGGTTTTATCTCCTCTCTAGTGGTTTCTATGGGTATCAATTATATACCACGCCCTTCATAGTGTATAAACATAATTTGAATAACCACTTTTGAACTTTAAGTTTGTTAGGCCTTTTGTCTATGCTCTTCAAAAACATAATTGGTAAACATATTAATTAATTTGAATCATGATTTATGAGGAGTACCCGCTTGAAAAGTGATTTTTAACCCTTACTTACACTATTACACATAGTGGTTAACCCTAGTTTTCGCCTTAAAAGGACAAATTAAAGTGGTTAATTCATAATTTGAACTTAAATTCGCCATAAATTTGTCCTACCCTAGTTTGACGAACTGTTATTTTTATTCACTTACCAATAGATTTATGCGAGTTTTTTAGGGTTTTTGCTTCAAAAGTGGTTAATTCATTATTTGAACTTAAATTCGTCTGATGATTGTCCTACACACTCCTCACAAACCCTAGTTCCAAGAACTTTTATTTTTTAT
>JBBMEG010000103.1:0-10185 GCA_037832605.1 Cyclanthera cordifolia
AAAGCGCTTCTGTCGTCGCCTTTGCGCAATTCAAAAATCTTGATTTACATCAAAGGCGACGGAGGAAGCATTTCTATCGCCTTTGCTATGAGGAAAGGCGACGAACAAGTGTTCCGTTGTCGTACGTTGGTCTGACACAAAGGCGACGTTGTGGTTTTCTGTCGTCGTATCGTATCAACAGCGACAAAATTTTCGTTCGTCGTCGTTGCCCTCGTCGCCTTTAGGGTTTTTTCTTGTAGTGGTTGCATTTTAGCTTTTATCAAAATAAGGTTGGTCTATTTCTATTAACAACAATGATATCTTAAATTATCCCAAAAAATAAAAAACAATGATATCTTAATTTTTGATAAATGTTGCATTTTAATTTTTAATAAATTAAGGTTAGATGGTTTCTATTAACAACCATGATATATTAAAATTTTGAGTAAATTAAGATTGAATTTTTTTTTTCTATCAACAACAATGTTTTTTTTTCTTTTTAAAAAAATACTAGTAATTTTTTGTAATGATTTTTTTAGTTCAACCAATGAAAAATAAAAGGATTATTAACGAAGCTAATTTTCCAATTAAATAGACAAAGCAACTTTGAATCATGGAACTAGAAGAAACCCAAACAAATTATATAAATATTGTTGACCTCACCTCGTGCATTCTATCACTACAACTCAGAGAAAAATTGCTCTCTTCTATTGCCTGTAACTAGAAACATTTACATCAGTCCTCTTCCCATACATCATTTCTATTCAAATGCACATCAACTAAGATTATATTTGCAAAAATAAATATAACTCATGCAATTCTAAAATGGTTTTGGTGTGGTTAAAAAATGGTACTACTAGGTGACAACTGGATTTTTCTCGCTCGAAACTCTATTTTCAACTTGGTTGTCGAATATATGGTAGGGTGTTTTGACCATGGATTTTGGCAAAAGAACGTCCCTGAAAGTCCTCCAGAAAGGAGTCGAAATTGGGACCGAAATTGAACTTGACAACACAATTTGGTTTGATTAGGTGATGTGTACATTGAGGCTTAGGATAATAGCGACCCTCGTTCGGATCCGTAAAAGCAACCCCTTAGCATACTTCATTTTTAGGAATGAAATCTCTCTTTATGCACAAAGAATATCATACATATTATGTAAGTTGTAACATCATAGAGGAGATGATAATTCATTCAAGAATTAAATTATGATTAAGAGAAAAAGAAACGAGAATGAAAAGCATGAGGCCAAATGCAACAGATTGCTGGAGGATTTTCAACCAATCACTATACAATGAACTTAACAAATGATTCATTTTTTACTTTTAGCTCGCTCAATGACGAACTTGAGATGCCAAGTCAGTATGGTCAAGAAACTCTAAACTCTTGCAATGAACCCAACCCTTGGAGACAAAAATGGTTGGTTTAAAGGATAATAAATGTGACTCAAACGAGTAGACAGGAGAAATAGGAAACATCATAGACCCACTAAACCAGTTTATAAGACCAGATAGCATATAATCCTCTATTCTTAATTGAAATGGCACTTGAGATTATCATCTTTTTTGATGCAAAGAACAAAGAACCGAGGTATAGCAAAGGCCGATTTATCGTTTCAGTTGTCATTTATAGTCAATTGGTGATTCGATTGTGGCTTAGCCACATTATAATTTTCAATTAAAAAAAAATCAAAGAGTATGCCTAAGTAAAGACTCCAATTTTGCACTTTAGAGGGATTGATAAATGATGAAATTAAAACAATTCAGACTCTAAAGAGAAATCATCAAATAGTTCATAGAAGTCAAATGAATAGGCACCCAGTTCACAAACGTAAAACAGGAAATCAAGTAAACTAGTTACATTTCTCAACAGTAAATCAATGTAGAAGAGAAATAACAGTAGCAATGACAGTAAAAACATGACAAGCCCATTGTCTCTGCAGCTGCTGATCAGCTATCTTAATAAAGCATGTGCGTACCAATGGAAGCCCACAAAGAAAATGGATGGGTTGTTAAACCCACTAAGGATCCTTAACTTGGGATCAATATAAGCATGAGTAAGATAAGTGTTGTAGATTCACAATAAAGTAGACAATAATTTAATGAATGGTAGTGTCAGGGGTACCTTAAAAAAGTTTGCCAACTTGATCTTAAATAATATGTAATTGTGTGGGTATCTCATGTAATGAGATTATCTGCCATGACTTATTGTGTGGATAAGGCATGCCTGGGTACCATTGAGTTCTGAATTGTCTACTAAGTCTTATGAGAAAATAGAATTCATGCTGGGTATTGTTGATCCCTAGATTGCTAACCAAGTCTTACAGTGAACATGTATAAGTGAGATTTCATGAAATAATATAATCATAAAACAGATGAATACAACGTGCTTGCAAAATAAAATAACACGCACAGTATAAGTAACATGATTGTCTAACATGAATTCCTAATACATTTTAACATGATGTACTAATCACAATAGAGCTATCAATCAATTAAGGCAAATATCAGTCATGAAAATACAACTAAGAACATCAAAGTTTAGCATCCTAAATACCCTAGACCTGCTCATCAATACTCACAGGTCCCTAAGTCAAGGATATATTTCCCTTACCTTGGCTGATATTCGCTAAGTTTGCTCAAGAATGCTCGAATCCCTACTCCTAGAAGTCTCCCCCAACAAATATTGGCTAAAACAGTGTTAAAGAGTCATAATTAGCACCTAAAATCATTGAAATCAGACTCAAAATGTTGCTAATACTAAAGGGGACTAAACTTTGGAAATTATATTTTCAAAGAACGGGACCCAGTCAACTCGATTAACTAGTCAAGGCTAGTCAAAGCTCACTCAAATTCTTTCAACTAAACTGAAGCGTCAATTTCCAAGGTTAGAATCATGAATCCAATTTTAATATTTACCGAGGCTTATTATGTTTACATTATTTATTTAGTCATAAAACAATCAATAAGCATAAGTCAAAGACCAACCAAAAGAGTAGGTTTGATTGAGTAAACTCAGTCAATCCTTCTAGTAGTATACTAAAAATAGTCATTCCAAATCTCTCTTTTCTCATAGGTTCAACAAAGAAATATTTGCCCAATAGTTGTGAGATTTATACTCAATCTCAATAATATAAAACAAAATAAAATTCAACCAAACCAATCACCATTAAAGTGCTTTTGAGGGCAGGTTTTGGTGGCTTAAATGGAGAAAAAATATGTGGTGTTCGACGAGCGACGACACAACAGAACCGCGAGGCGGTGCTCGGAGCAGCATGCAACGGTGCAGGCTCGCATAGACAGTGATGCTATAGTGTGAGGATGGCTCGACGTGGATAGAACGTGTGGTGGACGTTGAGGTTTTGTGCGACCCAACTTAGACGCGTGGCGGCACGATTCCGGTGGTGAGAAGATGCTGATCAGAAAAAAGTGAAGAAAAAGGGAAGAAATGAGGGTTGTCGAAATGAGAAAGGGGAATAGTATCAGCACGAGTTTCTAAGAGGAAGAGAGAGAACATGATTTGGACATTTATATACAAAAATAATTAAGCCAAATCATTTTTAAAAGAAAAATGAGGTGTTTGTTTTAAGTGGATATGGAAAGAGCTTTTAGGAAATGGTCGTTTGGGAAAGGCTTTAATCCGCGTACTTGTTTATAAACTTAAATGAGCATAAACTCATTCAAAAATCCATCCTTCCAAAATAAAATTAATTCAAATGAGTGCTTAATCACTAAATTAAATCAAAATAAATACTCAGGAGTCTTGGTAAGTCTAAAACTAACCTTTAATTGAAGAAAAAAAAATCTCGGGCTGTTACAATATTCCTCCCTTAGAAAACTTTAATCCTCGAAAGTTGATTAAGGCAGGAATAGCTCGGGTAACAGGAATGCATGTCATCTTCTCTCTCTCATGTGGCTTCTTCAACTTGACTTCTCCACAGAACTTTGACCAAGCTGATCTCGCAGTTTCTCATCACTTGCCTATCTCTATCTAAAATTTGTACATGTTTTTCCTTGAAGCTCAAATCTTCATTTAACTTTAACGTCTTGTGATCAATCATCAGAGTTGTGCACGTAATTTCTAGGCATTGAAATGTAAAACACATCATGCACATTAGACATGGAGGGAGGTAAAGATACTCAATATGCAACTGTTCCAATCCTTTCAAGGATCTCAAAGGGTCCAACAAATCTTCGACTAAGCTTCCATTTAGTCCCAAATCTCAAATACCTCTTATGGGTGAAACCTTGAGGAAAACGTTATTCCCCACTTTAAACTCTAAACCGCGGCGCCTGACATATGCATAGCTTTTATGTCGGCTCATTGCTATAAGCATTCTTACACAAATCTTTTGCACTTAATCATTAGTAACTATAGAAACTCGAGACCTAGTAATTTCCTCTCTCTCCTACCTCCTCCCAGAAAGCAAGTGACCTGCAACGCTTGCCATACAAAGCTTCAAATGAAGTCATTTCAATAGTAGGCTGATCATTGTTATTGTAGGTAAATTCCATCAAGAATAACCACTTATCCCAACAGCCGAAAAAGTCAAGCACACAAGCGTTCAACCATATTCTTTAGGGTGTGATTAGCCCTTTCGGTGTGACCATCAGTTTGAGGATGAAATGCAGTACTGAACTTACAGAGAGTTCCAAGACCTCCCTGAAGGCTCTTTTAGAATTGCAAAGTGAAGCGAACATCCCTATCTGATACGATGCTAACAGGAACCTATGATACCATACAATCTTTTCCAAGTACAACTGCGGCCATTTCTTACAAAGTAATCCAGTGCCCCTAGTGTAAAGTATGCGCACTTAGTAAGTCGATCAACAATCACCCATATTACTATGAAATCTCTCGGCGTCCTAGGGAGACCTGATATAAAATCCATAGAGATGGCATCCCACTTCTACTCTGGAATACTCAAAGGCTGTAACAACCCTACTGGTTTATAAATTGGTGCTTTTACTTGGGGACACGTCAGACATTTGCTAGCATACTATGCTATGTCTTTTTTCATGTTGTTCCACAAGAAACTCTACTTAAGGTCTTAATACATTTTGGTACTCCGCGGGTGCCAAGAAAACGATGAACCCCATCTGAACTGCAACCCACCATCAGATGCAATTGATCAGTCACTGCTCTTCTCGGCATATGCCTTGCCAAACAAAACAATCAAACCCGAGTCTATCTTCTTACTCTCTACAATCCGCTATCTCAACAAGGGTTGAATTGTCAATTGTGTTAACTGTGTTGTGGCTTCCCAAACTAGTGTAATTCCGGCTCGGTTCATCTATTCTTGTAAAGAAGTCTGACTGGCAAGCAAAGTTGGTGATTGTGAAGTTTTTCTACTTAGAGCTAGCATCGGTAACAACGTTAGTCTTACCCGGGTGGTAAAGGATATCACAGTCATAGTCTTTGACCAATTCCAACCAACGTCGATGTCTCATATTCAATTCTTTTTAAGTGAAGATATACTTTAAACTTTCATGGTTTGAGAAAATCTGGATCTTCACTTCATACAAATACTGTCTCCAAATATTGAGTGCAAAAACTACTCTTCAGCATCACTATACAAGGCGAAGCACTTGTCCCATCAGGAAGTGCCATGACATGGGTGCCAGTCAAACACTTTTTCGACTTTAGGAAGCTCGTTTCACACTCGTTGGTCCATACAAATTCTTGGCATTTCCTGGTCAAACGAGTCATAAACCGTGCTATCTTGGAGAAGTTTCGTACAAAACACTTGTAATAACCGGTTAACCCCAGAAAGCTCATCACCCCTACCACTGAAGTGGGACTGTGCCAGTTACTCATTGCTTCAATCTTGGCGAGGTCTACTCATATATTCTAGCTCGACACAACATGCCCTAGAAAAACAACCTTTTCTAACCAGAACTCGCATTTAGAAAATTTTGCATACAATTGGTTCTATTTAAGAGCGGATAAAACTTTCCTTAAATGTTTCTCATGCTCGAGTTTACCTTTTGAGTAGATCAGGATGTCGTTAATGAATACTATCACAAATTTATCCAAGAACTCCTTGAATACTCGATCCATCATATCCATAAATGTTGCAGGTGCATTGGTCAAACCAAAATACATCACAATAAACTCATACTGTCCATAATAAGATCTGAACGTCGTCTTAGAAATATCCTCCTTTTTGATCCTCAAGTGGTGTTAACCGGTCCTAAGTCAATCTTTGAGAATACAGAAGCTCCCTAAAGCTGGTCAAACAGATAATCGATCCTGGGCAAAAGATATAATTCTTTACTGTCACCTTGTTTAACTCACGGTATTATATACACAACGGCATCGAACAATATTTCTTCTTGACAAACAGTACGAGGGCTCCCCAAGGCAACACACTAGGTCGAATGAAATCACTATCAATCAACTCCTACAATTGTGCTTCCAATTCTTTCGATTCACTGTGGGTCATCCTATATGATGCTTTTGAAATGGGGACGCTTCCAAGCTCTAACTCAATACATAACTCGATTGCTCTAGGCAGTGGCAAAACTGGTAACTCGCTGAGAAAGACGTTAGCAAAGTCTCTAACCACAGTCTACATTTACTAATAACTTGGATTTTTTTACCTCTAGATATCAATGCAAAGTAACCCCATGCTTTAGTGGATAAAAGTTTACTTGCCTTCAAGGTTGAAGTGATCTTCAAATATTCGCCTAGACTTTCATTCCTCTAAACTTGAAGCTAGGTCTCGATGGCGGATTAAAAACAAATTCTTTACGACGACAGGCAAGTATTACATGAAACACACTCATATGTAAAACTATTTGAGAAAATATAATGCAGGACTGGGTATCGTTAAGTGGTTGCATGCTTGTCGGTTCACAGACTGGAGAAGAATCATTCTTTCTTCAGAAAGAAAATCGTCAAATATCCAGCTCGAACGTGCATTCAAAGCCTTGATACATATGGACCTTACCAACTCTGCCACCAACATTAATGTTTACCTTTATGTTTGTATTATATATAATACAATGTTAAAAATGGACTTAAATCAAGATAAAAAGCCTTTCATCTAGGATTCAAACCTGTATTGTTTGTCAAACTTATCAATGATACCACCAGCTGACCTACATTAGTATATTGAGTAACTAACTTCTTTTATTTTTAATATAGTCGTTCGGTTCGGTTCATATCTGACACCAACAACTGAAAACTGAAACAAACCAAAATTATTCAGTTTTTCTTATTATAAAACTGAAATCTTCTAAAAAATTTGGTTTGCACTCGAAGTAAAATCAGTTTGGTCAGTTTTTCAGTTTTTCCTTGCACATCTACTTAAGATCATCAAAATCAAACTCATAACATCAACATTACTATAGGAGACCCAACTTTGAAAATTGAGTTTTTGGGACACGAGACCAGACCAACTCGATTGACCGATCAACGCTGGTCAAAGCTTACTCAAATTCTTTCAACTAAACTTGGAGTGGCATGCAGCGGTGTAGGTTCGCGTGGACATCGTTGCTGAAACGTGAGGATGGCGCGACGCAGATGACACGTGCAATGGCTGCTCTGGTTTCGTGCGACGCGACCAGGACGTGTGATGGTGCAATTTTGACGGTGAGAAAATGATTAGACCCAAAATTATATTTTTCAAGATTCATCCACATATATTTTGTGCATAAACCTTGAAAATGGGGCATTTGTTGATTGAGAAATTTTGGCGGTTCTACATCATTTCCAGATAAATCTAATTAAAATATTAGGCCAAATACAAATCTATAATTGTTCCGGATTAATTGAAAATAATCATTTTATTTGGATATAAGGTCCATATCAAGTTAGGTTTAACCCCATGTAGTAGGCCTAAACATTTTGTATAGGCCCTGCCCAGACTAGGGTATCATCTACCCTAGATGCATGAGTAAATCGACATTTAAAAACTAGAGACATGGCGAGTTCGTAAAATGTGGATACTGAGTTTCAAAAAATAAAGTAAGTAAAAAAAAAAATCGCATGTCTCTAAGCATCAAATAAAGCAGAAACAAAATAATGCAAAAATGATAAATGACACGAGTCCATGGTCTCCTCAGCTCCAAATCAGCCATCCAGGTAAAGCTCGTGCGAACTATAGAAATCAATAGTGGAAAGGGTGAGTTCAAAAAAACTCAGTAAAGATCCATAACTTGGATTAGTATAAGCATGAATAAAAAAATATGTGATAAATGCTTAACAGAGAGTTAATTGTTTAGTAAATAGTGTCGTCGGGGTAACCCTTAGCAGGAATTTGCCTACTCGATCTTAAGTTGAGATGTAGTTGTGACCCGGGTATCCTATTTAACAAGATTACCTACCAGGACTTATTATAAAGTATGAATGCATGTCTGAGTATCGTTGATTTGAGGATTGCCTACCAGAGCATATAATGAAATGTGAATGCAAGCCTAGGTATCGTTGATTTGAGGATTGCCTACCAAGTCTTATAATGAAGTATTAATGCATGCCTGTGTATCGTTGATTTGAGGATTGCCTACCACGTCTTATAATAAAGTATGAATGCATGCCTGGATATGGTATAAGAATGATTGCATTCCAGGCCTTATAGTGAAGTATGATCATAGGTTTTTGTAATATGCGTAATCGCAAAGCATAACAGTAGAATGTGCTCGCATGACAATTAACATGTGTAACATATATAACATGCTTACCTAACATATAATCATAGTATAACTCAATAAACGAGTTAAACAACATGCAATCATTCATGTATAACATATAAGTTTCAATAAACAATTCATCAGGAATCAGTAAGTCATTTATACTAATTAAACTCTTAGACATGCTTATAAATGAAGAAGAAGGGAGGAGATGGAGGTTGGTCAAATTTGCTTAAGGAAGGACAAAAGGGAATAGTGCCGAAATGGGCTTATAAAAAGGAAGAGAGAGAACATTATTTGGACAATTATATAAAAAAGAATTAGGTCAAATCATTTTTTAAAAGAAAAAAGAGGTGTTCTTTTGAGTGGATATGGAAAAAGGTTTTAGGAAATTGTTGTTTGGAAAAGGGTTTAACCTCATACTTGTTTATAAACTCAAATTAGCACAAACCATTAAAAAAAAAAAAAAAAAATCTATCCTTCCAAAATAAAATTAATTCAAATGAGTGCTTAATCACTAAATAAAATCAAAATAAATTCTTAGGAGTCCTGATAAGTCCAAAGCTAACCTTTAATTGAATAGAAGAAAATCTTAGGTTGTTACAGCTAAACTCTTTCGCACTTTAAGACAAATTATGTCCATGGACATAAATGGCCATCTGTCGTATGATTCTTCACTAGCTTATTCGTAATCCATAGCTGAGACAAAAAATCTGTTCTACCCCTATGGTTACATCTTTCTCTTTAATCGCCTCTGATTCCACTAATAAACAAGTTGTTTATAGTCTCACTATAAACCAGTGTTCTCTCGAGCTAATGAGAGGCGAGATCCCTTTATTCAAGTCCCATAATCAGTTCTTAAGGGAACAACTTTACATCTTCTTCAATATCTGGGAAGGCATTAATTCTTTTTTGTGACGTTGCATTCTCAGCCACTAACTACGATAATCCTCAACATAGGAGGTTTATTGTTCAAGCATTTTTGACTAGCCTCACCCATGTACAAAAATGACACTTTCATAAAGTATGAGTTCATAACCCACTCAGGATTCAGATCGCATGCGAGCATCTTTAGTGAAGTAATTGATGCAAGACTATAATGAAATTATTAGACCGATCACAAAAGTTCTGGTCCCGTCTTATGCATACGCACTCCCACCCACATATCTCCACATGAATAACCAGATTATATCGTCTACAACAATTGCAAAGTAGGCTGTACCAACAATGTCACTAAGACTTAGACGTCCTGCCTTATTCCATATATTGTAGATGTTTTTGGTTATTTACTTGGAACTAGATCAACTCATATGTTCCACATACTTGTCTAAGTGTACATTAAAATAACCATCCATAGAAAAGATATTTTAGAGGGTCTTGTGTTTTCTCTCTGAAAACACGAGAGGTTGGGGTCCTTCTGGTAAGGAGCGTGGGGGCTGGGCTGTTGCGGAGGCGAAGCTGGTCTTGACTGAGCCGGGTGGTGGTGTAAGTTTTTTGAAGAGGTTTTAGGATGGACGCAAATAGTTTTGCTGAGCTTATGAATGGGTTGGTTCTGGCTGAGGATGAGGAGGGG
>JBBMEG010000104.1:0-10181 GCA_037832605.1 Cyclanthera cordifolia
ATTTTCTTCTTTTTGTTCATTGAATTTTTTGGCTTCATAGTTACGATTCTTACCATCATTTTATTTTAGAAGAATGTTACTTATAGACCTAGCAATGTCTTGGTGGCAAACTGAGGCTCTAGGTCTGAGTGGTTGCTTGGGATGAAGTGTTAGTCGGGCACTACATTTTATTCCATGTATCAAAATACCACGTTTTAAGGTTCTACATAATCTCTCAAAGTTTCTTATCTCAAAGAAAAGTCCACCTATACATGATGTAGGTGGCATGACGATAGTAGTGTTTTCTATAGAGCAACAAAACAATTTATGGACAGCATTAAGCTACAAGAAGTATTTTTTTTTTTGGGTTTAAATAAAAATATAGGAATCTACTTGTGCGGAAGTTAAATTTCCACTTGCGTTGTGCTCTAGCATCTTAGGATAGGAAAAGGACATTGCATAGTATTAAGGTTGATGACCAATTTTACCACTCTATTTAAAACTCCGTGGCTAAGATTTTGGGAGAGGGAGAAATAGAAAGCTGACCGCTATATTGCTTCTATCCTTAATGGAGAAGATGAACGAAAATGTATGAGCTACGGAAGACCTGTCAAATAGCATGAAACTTCGCCAACAAAACTAGGGTCTTTAAAATGGAAAATAATGTGTGCCCATGTCATGGCTAAATAATTAATTGATTCAATAAGATTCCCCTTGGCTTGTATGCGAAGAGGGAGTCGTTCTGTCCTTCCATATTATCCACCAAAAAGCAACAAGAAACAACTTCCAAAGAATTTTCTTATCACCATTAAAAGGATGTCCATGAGACCGTAATTAGTGGGATCTATGATGGATTCAGGTCTTGTAAAAGGCCACTTGAAGGCGTCTTGCAGATGGTTCCAAACTGAAGAGGCACTAGGACAACAACTAAAAAGATAAATATGAATTTTGCAGTCCCTAAAATAAAAAGGGCAACAATCTGGAGAGAGCATCATACCGAAGATCCTTCTTTAATGGTTATCCATCCTTAGATCGTCCTTTTCAGCAAAATATCTCTGATGCCACTTTGCCAAAAATCCTATTTGTTCTTGAGGCTCCCAGACGCCCTCATCTTTAGATTTTTTGATAGTTTCCCATTTGAGGAGATGGATGGTCTTACTGCCGTTGTTGCCTTTCTATAGAAAATTTCTCATCTTTTTCTTTCAGCTGCAGCTGTGAATTTTTTGGGGTCAAGGAAGAGGGAGAGATAATACGTGAGTGTAAATAATAGTGAAGAAGAATAGAAAACTTTATATTCAATAATGAAGATGTTACATATATATAAATATATAGACACTTCAAGAAAACCCTAACTATGAATATGAAATTACTAAAGAGGACAAACTAGAAAACTCATAAACTCTAATAGAAAACTCATCAACTCTAACACCCCTCAAGTTGGAGCATATATGTTAATCATGCCTAGCTTGTTACATAGATAATCCACTCCACCCCAACTTAATGCTTTTGTAAAGAATCAAAGACATCTCCTAACTGATCTTTTGTCTTCACATACGTTGTAGACAACAACCCTTGTTGTATTTTCTCATGAACAAAATGACAAACAATCTTGATATGTTTAGTCTGCTTATGAAACCCTGGATTCGAAGTGATATGGATAGCAGTCGCACCATAACTTGATCGGAGTAGGAATCGTGAAGTCTAACTCGACCATGAGTTGATGTCATATTACTTTGCACGTTGACCAGTGTTTTCAAAGCGCAAGACAATACTCTCTTAGATCGCCTTAAGGGAGAGGCGACAAAAAGGCGAGGTCTGAGCGAAGAAAAAACAAAGAAAAAAAGGAAAAAACAAGCTAAAAGATTTAAAAGTATCAAGTAACCTCCACAATTTTGTTTTTAAACTATAAAGTTCAAAATAATAAAAAAATAAAATAGAAAATAAATTCAAATAACAATGAAAAAACATAATTTTAAAAATTAAAAGTTAAAATCAAAATAAAAAATGCATAAAATAAAATCTACTTAGTATATTAAAGATAAATAATATATGAGGATGTATGCATTCCGTAGTATTAAAATTATCGATTTTAGAAGTAAACAAACAAAATTTAAACACCACGTTATGGGTTGAATCCTGGAAATCAGTATTTGGCTCTCATATATTTGAGAGCAGTGGTCTCCTCTATGTAGGGCTTGTGGTCCCCCTACCAAATTTGTACTAAAAAACAAAAATTTAATTATCCTTTCTAGTAAAGTTTTACTATTAAAATAAGTAAAAAAAAGATGCGCAAGGCCATAATGAGGCCACGTGTATAAAATTTGGAAGTACAAGAAAATGTATAATTAAATTTAGAATTGAGTGGCCTAGTCTTTTCTTAGACTGCCAAGTCAATTCCAAAGTCTTTAAGATTAAGCAACATCATTTCCATTTCCCCATTTTACATAAAAATACAATCATCAATTTTGAAGTTTTAAGTTGAAGACTCCAACCCCTCTGCCTCACGACGAATGTTGAAGATGAACAACCTAGTAATTGTTTTGGTTATAAAACTGCAACCAACAATATTCAACCAGATGATGAAGTAGAGAAAGAATCCATGAAGAAGCAAATATGAAGAATAAAAGAAGAATCATTGATGATGTAGTATGTTTTCTTTTAGTATATTAACTTTACAAAAAAAAAAGGTGCTGAAGAGCGCAGCCAGGCAAGAGTTAAAGACGACGTCAGGCACATGAAAGCGCAGTCAGCGAGCGCCCGATTGAAGGCCTTCATTTATACTGCCGAAGAGGCGGAATACTCCAAAATGCCTCGCCCTTTGCCAGAGGAGAGCGCCCTATGTTGGCTTGAAAATAGTGACATTGACTGTGACATAGCTCTATATTTTGATTTAGCACTCAATTGTGAGACCACATTCTATTTCTTACTCTTCCACAAATCTAGGTTCCCTCCCACAAACACACAATATCCAGAAGTGGACCTTCTATCATCTCTTGGCCTAAAAATTCCCAGATGCTTAGATTCGTGTCTGGGCTACCTTTTGGCGTGACGATGATAGTTGCGATAGCGGCAGCGGTAGTAGGTGGTGAGATTTTTTAAACCATAATGCTTTGATACCATGGAAGTAATAGTGGAGAAGAATAGAAAACCTTGTATTCAATGATGAAGAGGTTACCGATATAGTCACTCCAAGGAAACCCTAACTACGAATGTGGAAGTACTAAGGAGGACAAGCTAGAAAACTCATAAACTGTAATAGAAAACTCATAAACTCTAACATGGGGAGGTTGGTTAATGCGGAGGCAATGAAAGTTAGTCAATCTCCTTTGGATATATGAGATGATGCCTAAGAATGCAATATTTTGTCCACTTTCTCGATCATCGGTTGCCAGAACGATCAAGACTTAGGGTTGCCATTGAGGGACAAGCCGAGGATTTAAGATTGTTAATCTCTCTCTTCCAATTCCTCTGTTTCGTGCTTGTTATAGCCATTGCTTTCTTCTTGTATGTTGGCTTATAGAGTCGGTTCCTAGCAAGCCAAGGGGAGATGGATACCACTTCATTTAACATTTCTGCCTCTGTTTCATTGTTCCAATCATCAATAAGTGGTCAATGAGACACCTTTGTTCCTGTTGGTTTCGTTCAAGTATTTGGGGTGTTCATGGTCTGTTGGTGTCGGTTTTTCGTGAAAATTGACACCGAACCGACCATATTGATTTGTTGAAAATGAAATCAAATCGACCGGTCGTTCAAGTCAATCGAGTTGGTTGGTTAAGTCGGTTCATTCATTTTATTATTTTTCTCTTTTTTAATAAAAAATATATTCATTATACATTTTTATTGCAAGTTTGAGAATTAATTTTAAAAAAATGAACATATCTACTAAAAAAAAAGTGAACATATCTTCTAAAATATCTAATAATTTTTAGAAATACATTTAAAATTAAGTTAATTTTACAATAATTTAAGAGGAAATCTAAATTATTATATGAAAATTTTGTAATAATATATAAAGGAACATTTTATTAATCTAATTGAACGACCAACTTAACCGACCGAAAAAATTTCGGTTAACTATTTTTCTAACCGACACCGATCGACATATACTTGAAAACCGACCGACCGCCTTTAATTCGATCGGTTTCGGTCGGTCGAATCAGTTTTCAAGGACCCCTACCAAGTCTTTCTAGCTTTGTTCTCATTGGTGTGAGTTTTGCCTCTCTCACATATTCAACATATTTGCTATAAAGTATATTGGATTAATCCTTTACGATCTCGGATTGATGAATGAAGAAGGCTTTTGCACTTGATGGGGGTGGCTCTAGGAAACGAGCATCCATCTTCAGATTTAGAAACTGGGTGAGGGTTGTTTGTAGAGTGCTTGATGCTGGTCAAGAGTAGAGCAGACTTTTCATTAAGAACTGTCTATTTGCCTCTAGGAATGAGGATGGGGGAGAAGGGGGGGGGGGGGGGTTATGGCAAATATGGTGGTAGGTTAATTGACAAAGATGAACAAGGGGTAGGTAAGTTGGTTGGGGCAATTGCTATTTATATTGAGAACTGAATCTTCTTAAAAAAAAAGAATTTGAATTAAATCCCTCTAATTGAGGGGCAAGAAACAAGAGGGGCAGGTGACTGATGGAAGACACGCTTGGTAAAAACCTTGGAAGAGTTCTTGATAGGAAAACAACCCAAACCTTGAAGCAAAAAAAAGGTTCAAAGGGGGCTGTATGGAAGCTATAATGGAAGGATAATTTCTCTCAAACTATCAGCATTTAGAGTAGTAATGGGCATAGGACTCGAAGAATTTATTTTTTATTTCAAGGATAAATTTAGAGTTGTTTGATGAGGAGAGAGAATGCCAAGAGATGGCAATTCAATTGAATGTTGCTCATTATGGATTGAAGCTAGAGGAGGTACTACAATTTCATTTCCATTAAGAGGCTCACAAGAAATTGGAGGAGGCGAAGAGATGCCAAACTCCTAAAAAAGGTTTCTATATATAATTTATAAGCTAACTCAAGTAGTAAAGCCAACCACCATTGGGCAGCCTAGTGGTCAATAAGGCCATAAGAAACCAAAAGGTTATAGGTTCAATCCATGGTAACCACCAAGAAGTTAATTTCGTATGGGTTTTCTCGACATCCTAATATTGTAGGTTCATATGGTATGTCTTGTGCGAATCGTCGAGGTGCGCGTAAGCTAGCTTGGACACTCGCAGATGATATCAAAACGAAACAGTAAAGTCAGAATTTCGTGAGAAAAGTCGAGGTGCACATAAGTTAGCCTAAACACTCATGGATATAAATGAATTGTTTTGTTTCCTAACAATTTTTTATGAATCTCTTAGTTCTACATGGATCACATTTGTGTCTGTAATTTCAGTATCTTGCTTACGAGAATAGTTTTATTTTATACTTCAATACTGAATTTCAGATATCATTTTTAGCTTGCTTTATGGGATTTTCTATGCCTATACTTATTTTCTTTTTTTGCAAAGTGAACCTTCTGGACAACCTAATCAACAGTTGAAGAAAAGACGCAGAAAAGATTTAGAAAAAGATCATCCCGGTAACCAAGATGCTCCCTTATCAAGTAAGCACACAAAAGTGGGAAAGACAAATGCGGGAAAGAGTGCACGGATGGTTGCAAAGAGTTTTTCTAATCTGTCTCAAAACATGGTGGTTACCCATGAACATCGTGAGGGTGAAAAATTGCAAAACCAATTGAATATGCCTGGACATAGTGTCAAGAACATATCTGGTGATACAAAAATGATATTGGACCCTTGTCCACCTTCAAAAAACTATAACGGCGACATCTCTACATCTGTAGTGGAAGCGAAGAACATTGATCCACCAAAGCCTGGTGGTTTTCCATCCAAGAATCTTAATAGCAAATTGAAAGAGTCCTGTGGACCATCTGATTCTTTACAACAGAACGTGCTTGAAAAAAATGCCCATGCACCATCCAAACCCCAACCTGGGAGACCGTTGAATAGCACAAATGAGATAGATTCGTCAGTTCAATTGAAAGAGAAACATGGTCTTCGTGAATTGCCAGATATCAATTTTCCAGATGAAAAGTATTCCTTGCAAACAGCAGTAAGTTTTCTATAGTAATTATAATGATGATCATTCACCGCAAAGTACTGATTCTACCGTTGTTTATGAGAATGAAACATTTTATTTTAATAGTCTATGACAAACGTTTTGTTTTAATTATTCTCGTTCATCAATTGATCTCCTTTTGACTCCCCCTGGAGTTGGGATGAGTGTTTGTGATTCATGCTACTGGACTTCTTAGTAAAATGTACAATTTTTATTTTGGAGGCTCGCATGTCTTTACTCTAATCGAAATGTAATTTGTTTCCCTCCCTCTATTAATAAGAATATGATTTGTGGTTTAAGATTGGTACATTCCTAAACTTTCCTAATTTGGTTTGTTTTATACTTGTTTCTATACAATTTAAGCATCCCGTGTTTCTATACTTGTTTATACTTGTTTCCATACAATTTAAGCATCCCGTGTTTTTGTACTGGAAGGAAAGGGAAAGCCTGAGGGGTGCTTTTGGACAAGTAGGTGAACTATGATTGTATCAATTGATGAAACAGATATATGTTGTTATCTGTTGGATTTCCTGGAAATGAACTAACTAGCAAGGTGCATGTTGGCTTGGGTTTTGCAACGTTTATTATTACTTTTGGAATGTTTTCAAGTAAACTAAACCAATGCAAAGTTCTGAACTTCAACTCAGTTTTCAAAACAATCATTAGACTCTATTGTTTTGATATGACCTTTATGGTTAAGTATCAAATTATTTCTTATTGTTCTAATAATTTAGACATTTTTTAGCTTCATTAGGGTTTTTTTTTTCATTTTTTATCATTTATTTTTTATGGAGAAGAAACAATTTTATTGATTTATGTAATTAAAAATGATAACAAAGAGAAAGTATCTAAGGATCCCTAGAGAGGATTACAAAAGGCCCCTCCAATTAGGTTGGAGAGGGGTGTAAATATAGTTATGAAAAAGGGGATTCACATCTATTAAGACAATATCTTCTACAAAATTGTAAAATGGCTAGTCTTTCCCCTAAAGATTTAATGATTTTGCTTTTGCCAAAATTTGGGTTTTCTTATAAAATATTTTGGACTTCGATTTTAGCTTGTTGAAACATTTGTTTGTTTAGTTTTTTTTGCAAGAAACAATTACATTGATTTATGAAATTAACCACTAGTTACAAAACAAGAGGAAATCCTGAGGGGGGAGATATTACAAAAGGCCACTTCAATCCAGTGTAGCTATAGTTGAAGAGAGTGGAGTGTTTGCACCAGTATACACCTTTAAGAATTATAGTGTCCTCTCCAAAATAATATCAAATGATGACTCTTTATCTTGAAAAATCTGTCTTTTACACTCTTGCAAAAATGGTTCAACAAATCACCAATGAAAATTTCTCACAGTAGCTTTTTCTCTTTTTTTTTTGTGACCCAAGTATTTGAAATAGAAGCTAATTAGGATCCATTGGGAGGGCCCAATGGCAACTTAATGTAGCAAAGAGGATGAAATATGCAACCGAGAATAAATTTTTAGTTGTAAAAACGAGATTAATGGTTAAAGGTGAAGTTAATCAGCTTCGGTGGTTCTTTTTTGCCTTCTTTAGATAATTTTTCCTCATTTTCCCTGAGTTACTTCTGCCCCTTCATTGGCCGAGAGGCAGTTGATGCTATTGGTCTCCTTTCTATTATTTTTATCAGTTAATTCATCATGGGAGGATGGATTTCAGGCTTTTGCATCATGGGAGAAGGGATTTCAGGCATTGGGTTTCTTCAAAGCCAGGGGTTCTCTTGCAACTCCTATTTCTATATCTTGTATGCTCCTTTTTGCAAGGGAGTCTTTGTGTTCTACTTTCCTTAGATTCTTTGTACTAACTTCATTTCATTTTCTTAATGAATAGTTTGTCTCTTGTTTAAAAAAAAAGCTAACGATTCTCTTTCATGTGTCATGCTTTATCAAAATATGTATGATTAGCTCATTCTCTGTATTTGAGTATAGTTGTTTTGGAGATTTTTTATCTGATGTCCTCTTCATTTCAGTACTAAGTGTCCATAGAATGAATCTACTTATATTTCTGCCCCTCTTTGTAGTATGGCTTGTTAGGGGCCTAGGGTTGGGCAAATGTACACACTTTAGAGCCTTTCAAAATTTATTAAAGGCTTTCTCTTGAAGATTTGTCCTTTATTAGAGGATATGTTTTCATTTTTCCCTTATAATGTCTCTCTTATTAATATAATTAGGCTTTCTTATAAAAACTTGTACCTTCGTTTATTTATCATTTCTTGGTATTATAGCAACTTTGGACAATTATTTTCGTTCATCGTCTCTACCCTAGCTTCAAATTTTTGGTGTCACCTTGCAGAAAACACCACATGTTCATAAAAAGGACGGTTCTAGTGTTAGACCAAAAAGCTCCCTGCTTGAAAAGGCTATAAGAGACCTAGAGAAGATGGTTGCAGAATGTAAGCTTAATTTTATTTTTCTATGCCTAGTTTTTAATTCACATATCAGACTTCTCTGCAATTTTCTGGTTATTCTTTTAACATAATAAATGTTGCAGCTAGGCCACCACTCACGGAGAATCCAGAGGCAGACAATACTTCTCAGGCTGTCAAAAGGAGATTGCCAAGAGAAGTCAAACTCAAGCTTGCTAAAGTTGCTAGATTAGCGGTATGATGCTGCTGTTGTTAACTTGTTCTTAGCTATTTGAGGTACATGTCTCTGAGACTTGTGCCATGAACGGGACTGCTGCTACGGATGTAAATAGTTTTGATTTTCAAGTTTACTTTGGTTTTCCTTTCAGAATCAAAGTGGAAACAATATGCATTGGATTGTTAGAGTTATTAATATCGTTGGGAGAATTTAATAATAGGGAATCCTCGAATGTAGTTTGGTTCAATTTTTATGGCTTCTTCCAACATTTTTTGTTGCAATCTTTGTTTTTTCTACTTGTTGGTCATTTTTTCCCAATTCCCATCGCACATAGTTTTTCTTAAGCAACGAACATGCATACCTGTGTATGAATTTATGTCCTATGATCAATCATAGTTTTTTTTTTTTCTTATTCTATTTTATATTGAATACTAAAGGATTCTAACTTGGTTAGTTATTTAACAGGCAAGCCATGGGAAATTGTCAAAGGGGTTGATTAACCGACTTATGAGTATTCTTGGTCACTTGATGCAACTGCGAACTCTAAAGGTATTGCTTTTCTTTTTCATTATATAATATAAGAATGTAGTGCTTCAAATTTCTTTTCTTTTTTTGCTTCCTCTTTTTTCACTTGTATATCTACGCTTGTATTTCTGAAGATTATGGAGAGGGTTATATTCTCAGTGCGTTATGTCAGCTCAGCTTTTTAGTTGATTGTTTTGTCTCTCAATTTTAGATTCTAATTGTATTTGTAAACTCGGCATGGCAATAATCTGTTTTATCCATTTTTTCTTCTACTCTGGGAGATTCGTCCTATCATATTTTCAACTTGAATCTATATTATTTTGCTGCTTATTGAACCGTTTCATATTTCTATATGCAATGCCTATTGTAGAGAAATTTAAAAATCATGATCAACATGGGTACCTCAGTGAAGCAGGAAAAAGAGGATAGGTTTCAACAGATAAAGAAAGAAGTTGTTGAGATGATTAAAACCCGGCCTTTGTCCATGGAGTCCAAGGTATTATATTCTGAAACCTTCTTTACTATTTTCTAAGAATACTGGACTAGAGTACATGACAGATGCTTGGTGCGATCCCTCCTATATCCAACATATGTGGTTTCCCTGACCAAGCACTCAATCTTCTTAGTTCTTATGTTGAATTGTGGGCAAAAGATAAAGATTGAATATTTACCGTTTTTGTACTTGATTTAAAGTTATAGCATGATTTTTGCCTGACTTCTGATTGGAGAAAGGCTTGTAAGTGGTTGGAACACATGGACGAACGTATAAGACCCATCAACAATCTCCTCTGCGCTAGTTTTTTGTGTCATTGTAACTTTTTTTTTTGAAACAAGAAACGAACTTCTCATTGATATCATGAAAAAGGAGAAATAATGGTTACAAAACCCTCTCTCCTTTATGAGTTATGGTGGGAGCGTAATCAACGAATTTTTGGCAATATTACATCTTCCTGGGAGGTCAAATT
>JBBMEG010000105.1:0-10181 GCA_037832605.1 Cyclanthera cordifolia
CTGATGTGACCATGGGCAAGATGAGTTAGTTTCTTAAGTAATTTTGAGCTTAATATTGAATTATGATTTTAAAGCATAGGTTTTTAATGTTATTTTATCGTTTTCCGGGTACCCCTAAACTTTGTTTACATCTTATTAAATTATTTCATTAAATAAACAAGATATTTAGCATGTCTCCATGATTTAAATAAACGTTATTCAGCATAAGAGGTTAAGGCCCCGGGTTAGACTTTGTGTTGGGTCGGGTCCTTACAGTTGGTATCAGAGCATAGAGTCACTGATTCTATTGACTGACTTACCTCGTAAATTGTTTTAGTCCCATGGTTCACAGCTTCCAGGTCGCCATCAGGTACGCAGTAAAGGGTTGAGTTTAATAGCATGTGTTCATTTTGATAACTTCATGTTTTCTGATTTCTTTATGAGTTTTGTGTACTGTTTACGGTAATTTTGTTATCATGAGATGTTTATTGTATGATGATCTTGTTAAAAATTTCAAGTTTGAGTATTAGACCCCACTAGAGTAGAATAAAACTTAGAGGCTTAAGTTTTATTTGCAGACTTAGTAATGTCTGACCGTGTAATAAGGAGTTCTTCTAGTGGAGGTCGCAGAGGGAGAGGTCGAGGTGGAGGAATACCACCTGTCCCAAGAAGGACTAGGTCGTCTAGTCAGCGAGTCCAGCAGCCGCCAGCTACTGCAGAAGAGCACCAGCAATCTCCGGGCTAAGTGTGAAAGCCCTGAATGCTATTCAGACGATGATTCAAGAAGCTATTCAAGGTATAAGGCTAGCAGACTCGGTAGTTCCTCGGGCAACAAGAAATCGAGAAGCGAGTTCAGCGTCACAAACTACCCCAGTAAAGCGTGGTACAAATTTGACCCCAGCGACAGCTTCAGTTCAGCGTACACAAGCGAGCGAAGAGAAAGAAGAGGTTGAAGAAGGTCGGGTCACGTCTGAAAATCGCAAGTTTATCAAGGATTTTAGGGAGTTTAGTCCCAAGGACTTCGATGAAGTATCATGGAACCCTCTAGATGCTTAGGAGTGGTTGTCCCACATGGAGACAGTGTTCCATTATATGGACTGCCCTGCTAGATAACAAGTCAAGTGTGCCGTTTACACACTACAGGGAAGAGCTAAGTCTTGGTACATGCGAGAGACTAGGAGGCGTCCAGCAGATGCACCGCCTATGACTTGGGGTGAATTCAAGAAGATGTTTCGTGATGTGTACTACACAAGTGTTGACCAGCGAGCTAAGATAGCTGAGTTCACAACTATCCAGCAAGGTGATGACTCCGTGATTGCGTTTGAGCGGAGGTTTGACGATTTGCCTCATTATGCCGAGGCATTGATTCGCACTGAAGAGGAAAAGATTGGCTACTTCTTGGCTGGTTTGCACCCAGGTATTCGAGGAGACATGGATGTACACGAGCCAAAGACTTTTAGGGCTTGTGTAACATTAGCAAGGAAGTTGGACGAGAAGTTCAGGGCTAAAGAAATCGAGTTCAAGCCAATTGAAGATAGCCAAGGCAAGAAGCGGAAGTTCGAGCTTGTTAGGCCATCTGGGTCTGGGGAGCAAAGCAAGAAACCATGTGACAAGTCTGCAGAGAAACGACCAGTTCAGCACCACCAGGAGCCAGTAGAGCGTACTTATCGGGAATGTAAAGGTTGTGGGGTAAGACACACCAGGCGGTGTGAGTCAGGGAAGCGGATTTGTTATAAGTGTGGCAAGGAAGGACATTTCGCCAAGTACTGCACACAGGAGGATAGCACAGGAGCAAAGTCGAGTAGAGGATAGGTTGCAACCATTTTTGTTTTGATCTCTAGTTTTAGTGTTTGCTTGTTCGGTTTACTAGCTGATAGCTTAGGAATATGATCTTTAGGTTTGAGTTGTAGTAGCTACTCCAGTGGGAGTAAGCGATTTAGTTGCAGGTAGGTCAAGTTTGTAATTCAATAAGTTGTTATTGTCTTAAGTTGACTTTCAAGGACGAAAGTTCTTTTTAGGAGGGAAGACTGTAACAACCCGTAATTTTGAAATTTAGTAGAAATTAAGTTATTATTTTATTTCGAGAAATTCGGAAATTTAAATAACGAAATTACCTTAGGATTTTGGTTTTAGACTTAAGAAAGAAAGGGCAAAAGGGTCTTTTCACGAAATTTGGGTCAAAATAGGAGTTTTGGGTCAATATGGGTAATTTTGTAATTTTGGCACTAAAGGACAAAATAAGGAAAAAGACAAAATAGACTAGAGGACGAAAGGCTTTGAAAACCCTAATCATTGGGTTATAAATAACCCATGATTGCTTGGTTTACAGAGCCAAATCATTAGCCGTCAGAGGAGCCACTGATTTCCGTGTAGAGCTGCCGTCGTCGATCCACTCGCCAACCAGGAGAAGACACGCGTCGCTTCGCCGTTGGCAGCGCCAGCGCTGCCTACTTCAGCCAACCAGCGTGCGCCGTGGTGTCGCCCAATCAGGAGGCGCCGTCGTCTACGCCAGTCAGCTCGCGCCGTTCTGTCAGCCACTCAGAAGCTGGGATTTCATAGCTTCGGATTGCGGAGTTCACGTTGAGCCTGTAGCGTCAACCGAGCCAAGCCTCGAAGACGGGCGCGCCAACTCGAACCTGACGCGTCATCCGTACTTGTTTTCGAAGCAGATGGTGACGCGCCACATCCTGCTCGTGCACGCGGGTCACGCGCCGGCGAGCCCAAGCCCACGCACCGCCGCCGGAGTTCACGCGTCGTCGCCGCCGTCTTCGGTGACCGAAAAAACCAAGACTTCGTTTCTAAGGTAAATCTCGTGTCCCGAGTCTGTTTTTGGGGTTTTTAGAGCCTAATTCTCACCCGTTTGTCCTGTACGACCCTTTTTAGGTGGAGATTCTTTAGGGGATTCTTCCTTCGAGTTCCAAGGGCCGTTCCGAGCGGTTTTCGGCCAAGGTAATGGACTGTTTCCCCAGTATTGGGTCATTGTGGGTAATTTTGAGCACGTATTTGATTAGTTTAGCACTATTTAAAGTACTTTACTATGAATGTATGTTTTTGAACTTTGAGATGTTTTATCTGTTGCGCTTAGTTCGTCTGGCTTGTTTTCCGAGTATATTGTGATTGTTATTTGTTTCTATATTCATCATGTTGTTCCTAAGACTGTTATATCATGCCTAGAGTCGGTTTCCTGATGTTTAGGTTATCGTGTTAGTTAAGGTTCGAGGTCTTGTTTTGGATGTCACCTTCTGTTACGTGTTTAGTGGTGAGTTTTATTGCAATAGTTACGTGTTAGCTGTCCCAATGGGAGTCGAGTGTGTCAACCAAGTAGCATGAACTGAGATAGGAGTTCCGAAGGGGACCATTGAGATTAACCGAGTTAAAGGTCTCAAAGGGGACAAGGTTTAGGGGTTTAGTTCAGGTGCGGGGCGTTAGGGAAGATATTCCCACTTCGCGGTAGTGTCAAGGATCGGAGGGCCACCAGATTAGCCATACCTACCCAGAGTTCGCCTGACTTTTCCCAGGTGTCATGCTAGAGGTGTGAGTTAGGAGATATCCCATAGTGGAAGGTCCTGGATCTACCGTTCGTGCGAGTGTTCGAAGTCTGGTGGCAACCAGGTTGTTTCGATTCGTCGAGGTGCTCGCACACTAGTATAGGTTACCAAGTTTAAGATGAAGAGCTGAGATATGGTTTTGTGATGAAGCTAAGGTAGTTGAGGTTGAGTTAAGGATTAAGTTAGAGCTATGGCTTAGGACATTTACATAATCACGTTACTTAGTGTTTCTATGATTATTTATGTGTTCTTGCTAGATCCCGTGCTGGGATCCCTTACTGAGTTTTCGCGAACTCACCCTTTTTCCATTGTGGATTCTTTCCAGGTATTTACAGGTGGACCGGGATGGCTGAGTTGAAGCTAATGTTACCATGGGCAAGATGAGTTAGTTTCTTAAGTAATTTTGAGCTTAATATTGAATTATGATTTTAAAGCATGAAATGGGTTTGAGACATGTTTAGCATAGGTTTTTAATGTTATTTTATCATTTTTCGGGTACCCCTAAACTTTGTTTACATCTTATTAAATTATTTCATTAAATAAACAAGATATTTAGCATGTCTCCGTGATTTAAATAAACGTTATTCATGCATAAGAGGTTAAGGCCTCGGGGTAGACTTTGTGTTGGGTGGGGTTCTTTCACGTATAAATAGAGACCGAGTTGAAGAGAAGTCGACAACGGAGACCGAAAACAATGGTTGGAGTTATTGATTTTGTTCAGTGGCTGAAGTTGCAGAGAATTCGACAACAGACGCCGAGAACGATAGTTGATTAAGTTGACCGGAGACGATCAACGAATTCACCAGCCAACGACAGAGAAAATTATCAATTGCATCCCACAATTTCCTCCATGATTTTAGCTCTCTATGTGGTTGACGACGTCACTACTGCAAACAAGAAACCCTAATTTAGATACCATATGTTTCTTGGTATTATAATATTGTATTATTGTAAAGTGTATTATAGTTAGGTTTTGTGGATATATGTGTGCAACTATGCAATATTATATTATATAATAAAATTAATATTAATATTGTATTAAGTTATCTGAATACTCAATATGTATTATAATGTATAGTAATACAATACCAAATAAATATATAAAACTATTGTCATGTGACATTCTATTATGATGTTAACTATGTATTATGAAAAATACTCGATTAATACATCGTGACAAAAACTATTATATATCATAATTAAAACTAATATTGAATGACAATACCACTTATTGATACGTGGATTCGTAAATGCAATGTTAATATAAACAATTTTTTTTAATATGTTATAATACAATTATAATATCAATATGAAAGCTATTAGAGTAATTAATTACATTTATTAGATTTTTTTTAATATTATGTATTATGATAATTACTCGATAATACCTTTATTATAAAATATTCATTTATGATAGTGTATGATAATAACATACAATATAATAAAATATACTAATATTGTATCATTATTAATACAATTCATACTTTACGTTGTATATGAAGTAGAAGTGAAATTCCTGTTAGTTTGCATTTCACAAGTAATAATAATGTATTATGAAATACACAACATAATGGCATTTTCGTAAATAGATTCATCTTCCACTTAGAGTTTGTTTTAAATAAATTGACGGCTTTGTTCTGTAACTAAGAATATCCCAGCGATCCTTCACCAGGGTTGTAGAGAGACAATGAGTCGACCTACTCCATGACGAACCTTGCTTTCTTCCCGATGTCGACAATGAGGATTTTTTCGACTAACGAATCTCTATGAAAATGCTTGAAGCTTCATTTTTCGGTGTACATGAAGGATACGACGGCGAAACTGATCTGAATCGACGATGATGGAGCTATAAGACGACGACGTTCATGGAGGATTTAACTTCGAGACAACGATGACGCTGACAGAGTCGACTTCGGGATCGACGATGGTGATGGTGAAGGACATCTTTCCAATTGCGACGCTGGTAATAGTGAAGGAGA
Organism: Cyclanthera cordifolia; assembly: GCA_037832605.1. Lineage (NCBI taxonomy): Eukaryota > Viridiplantae > Streptophyta > Magnoliopsida > Cucurbitales > Cucurbitaceae > Cyclanthera > Cyclanthera cordifolia. The sequence continues at coordinate 5,507 of JBBMEG010000105.1, forward strand.
TATTTAGGTTGGTGTTCAGGGAGGACGTATGGTATTGGTGGTCTTATTTAATATATATTTTTATTTCATGAAGGGTATTCGAGTCTTTTGCTAAATAATCACTACTATAAAAGAGGTAATAGGTGACGGTCTATCCATTTAAAAAAAAAATGGTTATACGGTGTCGGTCACTTTTGGTATCAAACATTTGGTATTGGTCTGAACAATTGGTGTCGGTCAGATCGAAACCAAATATGACCTACACCAAATCGGCCCAACAGATATATGGTGTGGTCTGAACAATTTGTGTCTGCAGAACGACACCAACTAAGAGCGACACCAAAAGTACTGACACCATATATTAAAAACCGGCCGAACAGATTTATGGTGTCGATCTGGCCGACACTAAAAGGTAGACCGACACCAAAACCTTATTTCAAAACATCAGTTATATTTTTCTCTTCTTCAGTTTCGACACACTTCTTCAGTTTTATTTTTTCAGTACGTTTTCACTCTTCTTTCTTCTTAATTTCAAGCTTCTTTTCTCCTTAATTTTCAGCGAAACCCCACTCCATTTTCAAGTTTCTTCTTTTTCTTCTTCCCCACAAACTCCATTTCTTTTCTTCTTCTTCTTCTTCTCAGCTTTCTTTTCTCTTTACCCGCGGCCAAAACTCCATTTTCAAGCTTCTCAACTTCTTTTTCTTCTTCTTCATTTTCGGGTTATAGCTTTTCTTCCACCTCATACATTTCAAAGGTACTAATTTTTTTGTTATTTTTTGCTATTTTTGCTATTTTTTATTTTTCTATAGTTTTATTTATTTGTTTGTGGGTTTAGTGATATGTTTAAAGTAATGTCTTACAGTAGTAGTGCCTTAAAGTAGTAGTATCTTAAAAATTTGTGTTTTGATTTTTACCTTGTATGTAGGTATTATTTTAGTTGGGATATGGATAAGTTGTGGATGCTTAAGGATAGAATGTCACAAGAATATAGTTTAGGAGTTGAGAGTTTTATAGAAAATGCTTTACGACATTCCAAAGGGTCAAATGTTGTTTGTTGTCAATGTTTGAAATGTGTGAATGCCAAGTACCAAAATGTGAATGTAGTTGTTGGCCAGTGATGTTGGTGACTTACAATCTACCTCCATGGTTGCATGTAACGCCAGAGGTTAGGAGGGGTACATGAATGAACCGAGTCCACATCCGAATGAGATGGATCTTGGGGATATAGTCCCATGGTTAAGGCATAAGAGAATTGATTTGTACTACCTATACCATTAAGGTGCACCTTCCTTTTCGATGGCTCAATCGAAAGAACTTCATAGTTAAGCGTGCTTAGCTTGGAGTAGTCTTAGATTGGGTGACCTCCTAGTAATTTTCCTAGGATGCATGTGAGTGAGGACAAAACATGCTAAAAGGACACGTGATGGTTCGCAGCATATGGAACAAGAAAAGCGTTAATTAAAAGTCTAAGAATAACATGCACAAACGAATGGGAAAGCGTCACGACTCTCGGGTGTCTATGCCACGCGTTCCAAAACTCGTGGCAATACTCGAGGAATCTCACCAGCAGATGCTGTGAAACTCCAAAGTCACAACCCGACCCCTCAGGGTACAACATGTGAGTGGCTTGGAAGTTCAATTAGAAGAATATTTTTACCTCCAGCATGTTACACACTAACATTATTTGAAATTAAAGTACCTGAAGAATATTCATCCAACACAAGTAAAACAGTGTCGATTAGTGATTTGAAACTTTACGGGTTAAAATCGCACGACTATCATGTTTTGATGCAACAACTACTACCTGTAGCAATTCGTGGAATTTTACCTAAACATGTTTGATATTGTATCATTCGTCTATGCTTTTTCTTTATTGTTATATGTTCTAAGTCGATAGATTCAACTAAGTTGAAAGGATTGCAAGATAATGTAGTTGTCGCTTTATGTCTTTTGGAGAAGTTTTTTCCACTATCATTTTTCACAATAATGGTTCACCTTGTTGTTCATCTTGTAAGAGAGAGATAATTTTGTGGACCAGTTTATTTGAGGTGAATGTATCCTTTTGAAATATATATGAAGATTTTGAAAGGTTATATTCGTAATAGAAATCGACTTGAGGGATGCATTGGAGAAAATTATAGTAAAAGAGTCGATAGAGTTTTGCTCTGAAATCTTACAAGGAGTTGTATCTGTTGGATTGTGATCATCAAATAATGCAGATGCAAATAAGATTGATCGACCATTATCTGTTGCCAACTAAGGATATGATTGATTAAGCTCATTTGTATGTACTACATAACTTAGATATTGTGCTTCCATTTGTAGATAAACATATGCAGATGTTGTCTATATGGAATCCTAGTAGGTCTAAAAAAAAAATGGCTTCAAGACAAACATAATCGAAAATTCAGTACTTGGTTGCGTGATCGTATTGGGCTCGCATTAGGGGTTCAGAACAATTTTATATCATCTATGTTGAGGTGGGTATCACATGGACCTCGTTCAAAAGTGACCACTTATAATAGTTATATGGTCAATGATATTCAATATCATACAAAAAATCGAGATGGTTTTAGAAGTGTGCAGAATAGTGGAGTTATGATAACGACATAAATTTTGCAAGTATTAGTTCGAATGACAAAAGTCCCCTTATGTTAGAAATGACTTTTTATGGTGTACTTCAAGAAATTTGGGAGCTTGATTATCATAATTTTACAGTCGTTTATTCAAATGTGATTGGGTGGAAAATAATTATGGAATTAACGTAAACGTAGTTGGATTTAAAACTGTAGACCTTAATCGCATTAGACATAAATCCGACTGCTTTATTTTGCCACTCAAGGGAAGCAAGTATTATATATAAAAGATCCACTTGATACCTCCACAAAGAATGGTTGAAGATCATGTTCATGATGAAGTTGATACCCGTCAAGATTATGGGTACGGGGTCATCGAAACATTGCCTAATATTATTGATGATGACTCATTCACCTATATTAGAAATGATTGTGAGGGTACATGTATAAATAAATAGGTTATTGATTATGATGATGACTCGTTCACTTATATATTAATCATTGTGAAGATAATTTAACCAATTATATATTTTATTAGCATATCTCATCTCTGTTGTGCAGATTGACATCATGTCTAGCTCAGAGAGCGATCATGCTGATGGTACACCCATGAACACACCTACTCGAAACAGGTTCACTAGAGGCGTGACAGTCTTGCGTGAGCTCGCTCAGGAAAGAATGGCAGGAGAACGACACGTAGTTCAATATAACTCAATGAGTCAAGAAATCAGAGATAGTACGAATAAATTGTGTAGTTATATTGGTGTATGTGTCAGATCACATATACCTCTCACATATGATACTTGGGCATCTATCCCCGATCAATTAAAAGAGAATGTCTGGGATTGCATAGAGGTAAATACTTACTTAACTAAATATTATCATGTATTACATACTATAACTAACCCGATTTTATTCTATTTTAAACAAATGTCATTTCAGGTGGATCCTATGTCCAAACATAGAATCATGATGTCTATGGCAAGGACATTCAGAACGTTTAGATACAATCTCACTAAAGATTATATCAAGCCGTTTATAAATATAGACCATGAGAAGTTAGTCCATCTGCCTACAAAATACCCATACATCACACCAGAACAATTAGATCATTTTGTAAATATTTGATTATCAGAGGAATTTAAGGTAACTACTTAATTCTTTTGTATTTGTATATTATTTTAATGTTTAGCATATTACTAATGTGTTAATTAAACACAGAAAAATAGTGAAGAGCAAATCGAGAGACGAAATCTTCTTAAATATCCTTACCGTATGACCAGAAAAGGTTATGCCCACCTCAGTCATGAGCTAGTAAGAATTCTAAACCTTAATACATTATTATATGTTATGATTATTTTATTCCACTTTACTAATTCATTGTTGGATGGATTTAGGGTGTAAATATTAAATCTGATTCATCCTCACGTGCACTACTATAGATGGAAGGGCGAAAAGGAAAGAATAAAGTTCATGTCGATGAAGCCACGATTGAAGCCTCGAATCAATTGTAAGGATATTTATTTGATAGTACAATTAACACTTCAAATCTCTGATGGATTAGTTTTAATTAATAGATAATATTTTCATTTCATAATAAGTTGGAAAAGACACATCGAGGTGTAGATATTTTGACTGGAGCCTTGAGAACACTTGAGCATCAAGGACGTGTTAGGGGTGTTGGTCAATTTGTATCTCCATCTGCTATTTTCAAAATGGCTCATCCAAATGATAGTACGGGAACACTCGAGCATAGAGGACGTGTTAGCCAAGTTGGTTGCTCTCCTTGTATGGGAAGTAATCACGATCAATCACCTCTGATTCTGGAAGAACCAATGAGGCAAGCAGATGACATCCTTCAAACGCCTCAAGTCATTAGAGATCATCCCTGCATTGTCCATCTCGTTGTTGAAGACTTAGGAGAAGTAAGTTGCATATTATTAATTTCATTTCATTTCTTCTATTATCAAATTAATATTTATATTTATTTAACTATGTGTTTCTTTTAGGGGTGTGACAATGCTCTAGAACCGGCCAAAGAACGTCGACCAATGCTCTGATACCAAATGATAAGCTCCAAGATTGCTTGGTTTTACAAAGCTAGAGGTCCTTCTAGGATC
>JBBMEG010000106.1:0-10181 GCA_037832605.1 Cyclanthera cordifolia
TTAAGGTGCGCCTTGCGCCTCAGGCCCCAGAGGGCCATTGCGCCTTAGTGCGCCTTGGGCTTTTTAAAACACTGAATGAGAGCATGGAGACCAATAATATCCACATAATTGTTTATTTCATCATCTTTCAAGTTTCTTCTAAAAATCAGGTTCCATGACAAGGTAATCCTGTCCCAAGATGAGACAACCTTACTCTGAGTATCCCTAGATAAGTTGTATAGAGAAGGGAATCTAGATTTCAGAGGGACTAAATCAATTCAAATGTCATGCCAAAAAAAGTTCGGGCCCCATTTCCAACTAGAATGGAAGATAAATTTGCTAACTGAAGCCAAGATTTACAAATACTCACACAGGGGCCTCCGCAGGTTGAAGGCAGGTTTACAATGCACAGACCATGCAGAGGAGGGGGAACCATGAATACTATAAATTACTCTTGCACCATAAAAATGAAGGGTTAATGATAAAACACCAACCCCACTTGGCCCAAAGAGCTGAATTTTTGTCTTTTATGCTGCCAATGGAATGGGTATATTAAATTAACATACCATTACCGTAAGTTCCTTTTCGCTCAAATAAAAACCCATGTTCTCGTTACACAAGTTTTCAAACGAAATCCTTGCTTGTTAAGGGAAGCTTGAGAGATTTATAAGAATGGGCTTAAACATTTTCTTTTTTCTTTTTTTTTGAGTTCTACAACAACTGGCGAAGAGGGAATTTGAACCAATGACATATGATCACTTGGTAAGTGGGCATATACTTAACTTATCAAAAAGTTCGCATCCCTTCTTGACTGCCATTTGCAACATAATTTTTGAACTGCTTACTTTCTGCATCTGAATGGTCTATGGCTAGACCAGTGGACATCCCTTATTTTCTTCTCTATGTTCTGATGGGGTATACATTCAAAAATGAAAAGAAGAGGAGTGTAAATGTGTACTATTCACTACTGGGACCTATTGCGAGATTGCTTCTCATTGACTATGATCTTCCCCGTCCCCAGAGATACACACTCCCTCCTCCATGCTCCAACATACACTCATTTGTCATCCCCAGTGTTTTAAAAAGCCCCAAAAGATGTGCCTCATGCTAAGAAAATGCTCTAGGCTCAATGGTGGCATCTCGACTAGGAAATACGAGGTGAAGAAAGAATCGCCTATAAAAGGTGTACGCCTTTCCTGAAGCCCTCAAGGCGAGCAAAGAGGGCTTCTTGTTTATTTAAAATCTAAAAATAAAAGTTGTAAAACGACAATGTTTTACTCATTTTCTCAATTCGTTTTTTAATTTTTAAATTCAATCGACAATTATTTCAAAATTCCATTAAAAAAAAAACAAACAAATAAACCATAATCATCAAACCTAATCACCAATCCACTTCTTTGTTCTCTCTAATTTTTTAGGTTCTTTGTTCTCTCTAATTATCACTAATGAAGGAGTGAATGAGTATAAATATGTATTTAGTGACCATAAGTTTGAGTGTTAGGACTTTATAATTTTGATGTTTCATGTTTTTTATGAGGTGAATACTTGAAAACTTCTATATTAAAAGAGATTAATATAATGATTTTTGCACATATGCATGCATTTTTTATCTATGCACGGTGCGCCTTCCACCTCAAGCTCCAAAGTTTCTTTCCACCTTTGTGCTCCTTGTGCCTTTAAAAACATCGATTGGCCCTTTAGAGAGAAAAAGAAGACTTCGTGGGCAAACTTGTGAGGGCTTTTTGCCATACCATCAGAAAGGAAAGAAACAGCCATACTTTTCAAGATAAGGAATCCAACTACATGAACTTCATAGAAAATTTAACAACTGTAGTGATTTCTTGGTGCAAACATCCTCCCTTTTTTATGATTATAGCTATGACACTTTTGAGCAATTGGAGGTCCATTTTGTAATTAGCCTTGTGCCCCTTTTGTAATTCCATTATCTAATTAAATTGTTTCTTAATCTTATCCAATAAAACAAATGACTTCTAAGATCAGTCACATGTTTAATTAGACTCCCGGGCCGAATAAATTAAACATGGCATTTCAAAAGTTAGTTTAGACAAAAATTATAAGCAGGCAAAACTATTTATATCACAATCAAATGAAATATGAAATATGACAAAAAAAATAAAAGACCGTTGAGTCTTGACTTAATATTAAATATATAAGAACAAAGTAAACAAACCGTGTCTTCCCGCTCGAATCTTTCAAGTATCTCTTGTGTTGAGCCAGGTTTTTTATGCTTTAAATCAAATTCGTCATCTGACTCTTCAAGATTATACACAGGCCTTCGTTCTGATCTAACACGAAGCCTCTCAACCAGGCTACTCATATTCTGCACCAAGAAATCATTACGTTAGTATCAACATATAATAATGAATAATAACATCAGAAGAACTCTCGATAGAAGCAAAAGAATAAAGGAACAGTGCTGACAGTGAAAAATATTTGGCTGTGTGAAACAGTGGTCCAAAATAGTAAGAAAGTTTACACATCTAGGGTTCACAGTGGAATGCAATGCAACAAACTTAGTAACCATGTAAAACGCCTACCAAAGAAGGAACCTTAAGATAAAATCATACGTCCACAGTTGCACATATGCAAATAGATTATCATAGAAAGATCAAAACAAATATGAAAGCATAGAACAATAACAATTCCCTAGTACACACCAAAACAGTACTAATTTCCAACACGCTACACGATGAACAATTTCTCAAACATATATTTACGTACCATTCAACAATAAAACCCATAACAAAACAAAGATTTTCATTAGAGCTGAAAAGTAAAGCAGCCAAGCCCGTTTAATCACGATAAATACCAAAAGCAAACGAACGCATGACCACCAAATGTCACTGCCATAACAACAACGAATTCTCAACAAAAAAGAAAGTTGAAATCAAGCATTTCATCACCACCCAGAAAACCTAACACGCGTATTTCCTAAACAACACAACTCAGAAGCAGAATCACCAATTTAACACGAACCCATCAACAACATAAACAAGAAATACAAAACACGATTCCCCACTTCATAAAACCAGCTGAAGAAGAACTAAATGAACTACACTTAGTGTATAAATATGGTGGGAGAGAAAAAACACGAGAATTACCAAAGAGCGCCGGATCTTTAGGCAGATAAATTAACGGAAATCTGTCGAAAACCCACGACTGGAGTTAGGAAAGAGAGTAGAACCAAAAGAGTAAAACACGACATGAACTGAATGGAGAGAGAAAAATGGCCGCTAATCTCAGAAAGATTAACAGAAGCGATGTAAGTAATTAATGAAGAACGAGAATTTTACTCAGATCAGCAGTCGAGCTAATGAAATTTCGATCATCTCATTCTCATCTTGATTCACAACAGAGAAGATGATCTTAAATTCTTAAAAATCACTCGTTCATAAACATACAGTAATGATCTTTAAATTCTTTGAAGAAGAGGCCGAACTGGAAAGCCCTTCCTTACCAAAAGCAAGTGCTAACATTGAACTCGATCATGGGCTTTTGACTATTTTGGGCTTCTTTTTTTCTTTCCTTTTCTATCTATAGAGTTTAATAGGGTTTACTTTAGGAACTTTAGGGTTAGAAATTATGTTTTGGATTATCAACATGATTTGTGCTTAGAGTTATATAGAAGTAATCTATATATAGTAGTTGAATGTAAATAATCAATCGCATTAGATTTGCTCGTTATTGGGTTGAGAGGTGTTTTGGACTCACTCGTAGATTTGTTCGTGACGTTGTTTTACCTTAAACTCCGTGCATTAATAATTGGTTAGGGATAAACGGTTGTGTTCGTTGTTAAGGTAGGAGATTTTTTTTATTCGTTTAATTACTCTATTAGGAGATATTTTGGACCGACTCGTAAATTTGTTTATAACGTGTGTTTTACCTTAACTTAGTGCATTCGTAAGTGATTATGAATGAACAGTTGTTTTATTATTAGAGTAATATTTTTTATTTTGTCTGTTTACTTGTCTGACTCATAAGTTTGTTTGATTCATTTGTTTTATATAACCTTATATATGTAACTTAACTAACTCGGTTTTATTAAGTATCTAACTCGGTTATTTAATACTCTTAGTTAACCAAAAAGTCAAGTTAATAAAGAATAATGCAAGTTCTGAAAATTTGACCTAACGATGTTTGGATGGTCTTACACATACACATCAAAAAATGTTTTCATAAAGAAGGAGCTCACAACTCAATCAACATTAAGAACATATTAGCATATGATCATCTTAGCGAAATATTTGATCTTTGTCTAAGACAAAAATATTGTACGAATCAAATATTTTAAATCCAGTCTTATGCAAAAACTCTTTTTTCATAGGCACTCTCACTAACACGTCTCCATATAAACAACCAGATTAATTTGTCTGCAATAATTGCAAAGTGGGTAAAACCAACAATGTCACGAGGACTTAGGCGGCTAACCTTAATGCATATATTGTAAACGAGTTTAGGTCATTCACTTAGATCTATATTTACTTGTATGTCTCCTATATTTGTCCAAGTGTTTATATTCGAAACCACAAACTTAAGGTCATTAATCTAATTAATGTGCTAAGGTTATATGAAGTTTATAATTAAATACATAACAAATAACTCTTTATTAATAACGGAAAATACATTAAATGTTGTTCTTTAAATTACAAAATATTAGGTCTTCATGCACAGTCCCTAACAATGTCCCACTTGCATTAAAACTTTAGTAAGACTATAATACATGTTTAGTCAAACATCAAGCTCACATTTGCTCTAGACCACATGAGACGCATCTTTAGACCTAAACTCTTTAGATAACCCTCAAACACTATATTCGGAAGATCCTTTGTACAAGGGCCAACAACATTATCAGCCGTCTTGATCTTACCGACAACAATTTCACCTTTATGTACTATCTCTTTGTTGACGTGATACTTCCTTTCAATATGCTTATTTCTATTATGAATTTAGATTCTCTAAAGTTTGTCACAATCCTTTTGTTATCACGATATAGTGTGATAGACTTATTCATACCCGAAACCACTTCCAAATTTGTAAGAAAGTTTATCAGTCATACTGCCTTAGTTGCTTCACAAGCAGTCACGTACTCAGCTTTTATAGTGGATCGTGCAGTGAATCATTGATTGATGCTTCTCAAAACTATAGATGTGCCATTAAGGATGAACATTTATCTTGATGTGGACTTCCTAGAATCCTCGTGAGTATGAAAATCATAGTATATATACTAAGTAAGGCTCGAATCCTTAGGAACGGAAACAAGCATATAATTTCTCGTTCTTCGAAGTACTTGGAATATTTTTACCGCAATCAAGTGATACAATCCTAGATTTGACTAATATCTACTAAAAATGCATATTGCATGACATATGTCATGCCTTGTACACAACTTTGCGTACACTACACTTCCTACTACCGAAGCATAAATAATTAATCTCATATCCTTGATATCTTGAAGTGTCTTAGGACTCTGTTCCTTAGGCAGTGAGATTTTTTACCTAACAGGTAATGGTCATTATTGAAATCTCGCATCACATACCTGACAAGCATTTTGTCTATGTATGATGCTCTTGACAAGACTAGCATTTTCTTGGACCGATTTCTTATTATTTGGATTTCAAGTACGAATGAAGTTTCGCCCAAAATTTGATTTATAATTGGTTAGCTATCCATTCCTTGATATCAGTTAAGTATCACTTCAACAAATAACCCTTTTAATAACATTTCATTATAGTTTTTCATAAAAAAGTTATAAAAAAAAAAAAGTAAAAAAGAAGGCAACAACTCCAAAAAAATAATAATGAGGGTGCCTTATTTTTAATGTGTTCACGCATTATGCTTTTGAGCAGCTTCACTTCTTTGGTTCATTCACCAAACAAACTTGAACTCTTGCTGGTAAACAGACATCATTAGTGTCAGTTGAGCTATGCTCGTTTTGACATTTTTTTCTACTTTGTTCTTGATTAAATATCTCTTTTATTGATCGAGTATTGTAGGGTTGTCGATTTACTTTTTATTTCTTGCACTCCCTTGTGCTAGTTTATTATCATTTTTATAATAATCTAGAATTGAAGTTTCTTGTCATATATACCATACCAAGAGACCTAACACCCACTAATTCAATCATTCTATTTGATTTGGAAGTAAATGTATTAAAATAAGATTAAAGTTCTTTTTATAAGAACGTACTCACGAGGCCATGGGCTTCAAAAGTAAATGACCTATATGATTTTCTTGCTCTAAAATTATCGCATGTACTTTATTCTCTAATTTATCGCATCGAAAAGTTAAGTAATATCTTAGCATTTATGTTCAAAATATATATATATATATATATATATATATATATTTAAAAGAATTTTGATTAAAGACGACTTCGAACTTATTATAGACATAAATTTACATGGATTAAGATTTTTGAAAATATAATGACCAATATGAAAAAACTAGGATTAAAAAATTATTCTAACCAATAATAATCTAAAATCAAGAAACAACTTTATTAGTGTAAATATTGATTATCGATGAATATTGCATAATTGGACGAAAAAAATATAAATTAGATAATTTTAACATTATTTAGATATATTAGACGTTTAAAACAATTTTTAAAATAAAATAATTAGAAAAAAAAATGATGAATACTAATGAAAATGTCATATTATTTTACAAAGAAACGTAAATTTTACTATAATTATAATTATCTTATTTTATCTTTAATTTTTAGACGATTTTGCCCTTAAGCCACATCATATATTTTCAAATATATCACACCAAATATAAATAAATTTAAAGTTAATGTTTAAATTTGTTTTAATAATTATTATAACAAAAATTGAAACATTCATTAATGTGACCTAGAGGAAAAATCATTTTTAGACGATTTTGCCCCTAAACTACATCATATATTTTCAAATATATCACACCAAGTATAAGTAATTTTAAAGTTAATGTTTAAATATGTTTTAATAATAATTATAACAAAAATTGAAACATTCATTAATATTTTGATAAAATTTCACATTCTTACACGTACATGGAGATTTTAGAATATGAAAAGTTCATCTTAATTAAAAATATTTTTATTAATCGATAAATGTCAAAAGTTTTGTAACTTCTATTTCATGCAACTATGTATATAAATCTCTCATTCGATAATTTTCTACATCACATAAATTGTACTATATTTTTATTAATGAAGATGTTTAGGGGTTTTTTTTTCATCGTTCATGGCTTTATTTTACTATTTTTTGAATGCTTACTTTAGCATTTTATTTTATTTTTATTGACGTTCCTCTGTAATTTAGGAAAGATAACTTGAATATTACAAAAGTAAGTATATATATGTTCATTTTCATCGAATAATTATAATTCATATGTATTTTCTTTTTTTATATATTGACTTCTTCTATAATAATATTACTTTTTATTTGCATATTAATTTATCATAACATATTTTAAGGTGTAGCCTTGAATGTAAATTATGTTTAGACAGATTTGTTCCCTTATTTATAATATTTTAAAGTGTGGTTTAAGGTGTAAATCAACAAATTTATTTCTTTATTTATCTAAAATTTTCCACATACTCATGCATATTTTGTCTGTTTATTCATTAAAAAAAATGTTTACAATTTCAATTACAAAGTTTTAGTTTTAATAAATTTAAAATAATTTTACTGCTTATTTTTTTACCTTTCCACATTCTCCACTCTCAATTTCTTAATATTATTTTAAAAAACATCACTTTCCCACCTAAAGAAACTAATTTAATAAATATTTAATAAGTCACATCATTGTTCAAAACATAAATCAAATTTAATAAAATAATTTATAAGGTTTTGCGTGTATGTGTGTGTATATATAAGTCTTCTCATTTGCATAAATCCAAGACCAATGGTTTTTAGTTATATGTTTAAATGGTTTGAATTTCAAAAGTTTTAGTAATTTTCATCACCTCTAGCTATAAAAATAAAACACACACACACACACATATATATATATAAAATCTATTGTGGATAAACTCATATCTATATTTTCAATTATAAGTTCGTTCGTATATAATAGTCTCCATTTTATTAGGACAAGAAATATGTAATTTTATTGGAAGTACTTAGTGTATCGAAATAACAACTTTTTATTCTTCATTTGGGTTAATTTTAATTTTAATTTTTTCTTTTTTTTTTATTTCAAATATGTCCTTTTATAAAATAATTTAATAACAACTTTAAATAATAAAATAGTTTTATAATTTTTAGAATAAAACTTCACTTAAATTAAATAAGTCTATAATATAAAATGAATGGTAAAATATATTATTATTATACAATCTAATATAAAAATATTACAAAAAATGGAATAGAAACATACATGCATACTTTCAATTTCTTTCCATGCTCTTTTTAATTAATCTAAATTATAAATAGTGATTAAAATTTAAAATTATAAATTTGAACGATATAACTATATAATTTTGTAGATTTTTTTAAAAGTAACCTGTCTTTTTTTCTTAAATTTTAAATTTTATAATTCAAAAGTTATTTATTTAATTATTTTTAACAAAAAAAAAATATTTAACATATTAAAAATAGTTGTATACATTTCTCAAAAAAAAAAAAAAAAAAAAAAAACTAAATTAAATTTTGATTTAATGATATTTTTTAGCTCTAAATTTTTAAAAATATTATATTAAAAGAAAATACACGTGCAACACACGAATAAGCTTTATAATATATATATAGTATACATACGACCACTTCACAAATGTTCACATTCAAAAAGACTTCCATTACATATACTAGCAACACCCTGTACAAAAAACTAGATTTGAAAGAGTTATCGACTAAAATTTCGATGCATAAATATACATCTAAACGAGCTATTGACTATAATTTATCGAACAAACAAATCTACACCTAAACTATTACAATATTTTTTATTTATTATTACTCAAAATAACTCACCGTTTTAATAATTCAAAATAACTACTCAAGCAACAAGTCATTCAAACACCTGGTATGATTAGTAGATTATAAGTTTAAATTAATCATAGTTATACTAAAAAAATATCAGCAAGTCCATGTCTATGTCAAACCGCTTCCTATATTTGTTTTTGGTAGAACAATATCATAAACATTACTCATAAAAGCCGCTTATTTTTATTTAATAGTAAATGATTACTCTTAAACAGTTATCAAACTATTCGTTAAATTTCATATTATACCTCTATCAAATTTTACATTAAATTTATCATCCACTATTATTAAAATCAACTCGTAAACAAGTAGTTAATTACTTAATTATTATTAACAATAATCTTCAAACGAGTAGTTAACTTTTCGAATTAATACTAACACCGATCTTCAAACGAGTATTTTCTAATAACTAGTCATTTCCACTTCAGTCTAGGGATGTACATGGGTAGGAGTGGTTGGAGTTGAAGAAATTTGTAGACTAAATCAAAATTTCGAGTTGGTCAATTTTTCAACTCAACCCAACCCATTTATAGACATAACCCGACCCAACTCATCTATGGACATAAGCCAACTCAACCTTACATTTTCAGGTTGAATTGGGTCGGGTTCTTCGATTCAAATTATTAATTTTAAAGAGTTGATCAAGAGCATGATTTTGTTTGAATAACCCAAATGCAACCATACCCATATAATTTCGGATTGGGTTGGTTGAGTTAGCAATTGTTTTTATTTTCAACTCAAATATATATTATTTTTATAAAAATCAACATAAAAACATTAATTAATCATTCAACTTCAATTTATACTATTATATATTTTTGGAGGATAAAAAAATTTAAAAATAAAATAACTATATACATATATATAATTATGTTATAGGCAAAAAATATTTTTTTAAGATTTATAATAAATTGGAGTTAGCTCGAGTTAATTCAACATTTTTCTAAGGAAGTTAATTCAAATTAATTTTAGGTCAGTATAATCATTTAATTTATTTGAATGGAACTAAATTCAAATAAGTTGATAATTTAACGGGTTGAGCACATAAGCTACTTCACTCTACTATTTTTTTACAAAGACAAAGAAAGAAAGACCGATTAGTAACGTTGAAAACTTAAGCTTTGAAGATATGATACATCCAATAAACACCACGCACATCAATCAAATGCCACGTGTTCATTTCCAATTCGATCAGATACTGTCATCCTACGT
>JBBMEG010000108.1:0-10177 GCA_037832605.1 Cyclanthera cordifolia
GAGCCTCACTCGAGAAATAATGTTAAGACATGTTTTTCAATAGTTCCCTCCTTACCTATTATCAACACTATTCGAGTAAGCAAGTTATAATTTTTCTTTAGTAGGTATTAGTCCTTTCTTAGAGGCATGGATCCTGAACAAGTTTTGTTCCTATATAAATAGAGGATAAACCATTTTGTGGTAAATCATCAAGCCAAGTACTAAATGCAAATCTAATAGAATAAAGAGAAAGTTTCTTTTGTTCTTTATTGTCTTCTTATTTTTTGGATTTTTTCCTTTTCTATCTTCTTTCTTATTAGCTTGTGGAATAAGATGCTCAAAGCATTGCTATTTTCATCTTTTATTCTTAGTGGTCCAAACAAACCCTAAATAGCTGGCTTGTATGTGTGGGGATATCTCCTTTTTCACTAAGATTTCAAAGCTCTATAATTTCATAGGTTTGAGGTTTGCCCCAATCTTTTCCTTAAAAAAGAAGAGTTTTTGGAGACAAGACCTAGTGGTGGATAATTTCCTTAAAAAAATATGGTCAAAGATTCAAAAGGCAAAAGGAAGTAATGGGTCAAACACGTCAATGATCTAAGGACACAGACCTCTCCTGGACGTCCACATTAGACACACAGCACAATATTTCACTATTGATTTCCACACAATTCCCCATGAAAATGAATCCCTCATTTCTGACCCAAAAAAAAGGCTGCCCATTTCTCTAAATCACAAATCCCCAAATTCTTCCTCTCAACCTTTCTCCATTTCTCTCTCAGACACCTCCAATGGCAAAACCCTCCAATCCTCTGCACATATTAGCCCATCCTGAACCTGATTCTCCTCCCCTTAAACCCCATTTCAAAGCTCCTCCCTTTGATTCAATGGCTAATCACTCCACAACTCAAAATCTTCAACATTCCATTGCTTCTGCTGCTGTTCCTAAGCTCTCTCCATTGTCCAACCACATCCCATTTTCCAGATTTCACAGTCAAAGACCTCATAGTTCAAACCCATCTCCAGTTAAATCAAAACCCCATCTGCAAAAAATTACTTCTTCTTGTGGGGATGAGAAATTGAGTAAGGTGTGTAAAGAGTTGGGTGTGAAAAAGGTTTTTCATGAGAAGAAGGAAGCTAATGATGGGAAAGCTCTGTGTCTTGTGGTGAAGGAGAAGGAGAAGAAGGAATTAAAAGAGCCTCAAAAGGGGAATGAACTTGAAAGTTTGAGACCAACAGTTTCTTTGCTTGGAAAGGGTGGGAGAAGACAGTTCTTTGCTGGTTCCCTAGTTGAATTGGGTGACATATTTTCCAAAAATGGTGTGAAAGTTATTTCTGTTGATATGCCACCTGCTATGCAGATTCATGCGGTTGATTGTGCAAGGAAGACTCATGATAGTATGGAGAAGCTCACTTCCAAGACTCTTGCTCAATCTCTCAAAAGGGTAATTAGCTTGGAGGAATTTATATGACGCAATCTTGAAAATTTTTAGAATGATTACTGTTAGATTATGTAAATCACTGATCAACTTAAAAGTTTAAGCTGATAGGTTAGCTCCTCCTCACTAGTGAGTTTAGCAATTTGATAAATGTCTTACAAGTGGAATTCAATTTTAAATAGGGGAGAAAAAGATATGGCAGATGACTCAAACTCATGACCTTTCTACTTTGATGTCATGTTAAATTATGTAAATCATCGATCAATCTAAAAATATAAGCTGATGTAACTGATAGGTTAGGAAAAATTTAATAATATCCCTAAGTTTTTTGGGGTTTGTTTGTAATCTTTCAGGAATTTGATAGGGTGTACGGTCCTGCCTGGCACTGCATCGTGGGGACAAGTTTTGGGTCTTTTGTGACTCATTCTGTTGGTGGTTTCTTGTATTTCTCAATGGATCAAAAGCTGTATATTCTATTGTTCAAAACTTCAGTACAAAAAGCTGATTGAGAAGTAGATGTCCAAAACACAGCTGGGAAATCCAATAAAATTTGGCATATTTGAGTTTAACAAAGGTAAAAGAGACTGTTCATCTTAATACTTGTACATTGGATATGATTAGAAATACACCAGCAATACTAAATTTGTTTAGGGACCTCGTACAAGCTGTTGACCGAACAATTTTTGTTGCAATTATTGAAGTTTAGTGATAGAAATAAACCCTTTCTTTTCAGCTCAATTTGGATTGCATACACAATGACATAATCTTTCTGTTAGGATTGCATATACAAATGTTCTCCAATTCTCTGCAAAGATTGTTGATAACCATTTAAGACAAGGAAACAATGCCTTATTTATGTTATTGATCTGGGTCTGTGTACATCATTAAGAAAGGATGTGTTACAAGATTAATGAGAGCAAACTATTCATTTTTATTTTATTGTTTTGAGATGGGGTTTTTGTAGAGCTTTCACTTCACCACTCCCCCCCCTAATTTTGTACAACCTAGCATGTTAGATCTGGACAATGGACAGCCAAGGAGAGAGCTTTTTTTATTATTAAACTTTCTTTGTTGTAAAGTTTCTTTCTTCAGCTGCTGGTCATATGAGTTATTTACTTGGCTGAAAATGATAGTAATGGCAGGCCCACAGCTTTTATGTTTGATATTGGATACACAATTTTCTTTGACTGATAACATGTGCATTTTTATATAGCTCCTCATTTTGAAGATTTGGACTATTGATTTTGTCTCTTTCTTGGAAGTTGGAAAATTTATCACTTAGGTGTATTTGAGCCACCGAGATGAAGTGAAGAGAATGAGAATGAGGACACCGAGAATCATTCGTCCAGAATCGTGTTTTCTTATAACCATCTTTTTATTCTTCAACTTACTACTTTTTATTCTTTCCATGATAACCTTTTATCATCCCATAACTATTTTTCACTCACATCATATTCATTATTTTATTTTTTTCATAATCATTCTCTTCTTCCCAAATACAAATAATCATTCTCGCCGTTATCATTCTCTTTCTATTCTCCCCTAATTCTCATTCATCTCATAATCATTCTCATTCTCCTTCCCCAAACACCCCAATTTTTCTTTGTTATTGAATTTGGTAGGAGGATAAGACCGTTGGTTGGTTGTGTCCCTAGTCAATATTAGGCTTCTTTTATTCAAATTTTGATGGCCATGGAATAAAAGCATTTTTAGTTGAAAATCCATCTTGCTAGAACAATTAATGACAGAAAAAGATCTGTCTGCATTAAAAAAATTTGGCCTCTTCCAGTTTCAAGTTTCCAATTAGTGAATGGGATTATACCAAACAAAATTCCTGGCAAATTGCTGTCATTTTAATAAACTCAAAAACACATTTAGGGGAGGGGGATTATGGCTTAAAAATCTCTAGAATCTTACAACATTTTTATCCCATTGTAATTGGGATGAAAGCTAACCAAACTCCTTGCTTTTCTGGTTTCCCTTGAGGTTCTACATTGCTCCAGCCATGCCCTCAAAAAGAAAGGAATATTGGCTTTTTCCCTCCCTTCTACTTTTGATAATGTAAATCCAAAAGCACTTTCTTTAACACAATTTCCACACTTCTGAGTTTGATGGGTTATCATGGGAGAACAAAAAAGAAAAAGAAAAAATAAAAAATAAAGGCTTTCGGCGTCTACACCCGTTGCTGACTGCTGAATATCGTTTAAGCTATGCACCTGCCAATTCAAAACCAAACGCCATCGAACCCTGAGTTTGTTGGTTGAAGCTTTTCCTTTAAACATTAGAGAAAGCTAGCTGAAGAAAAAAAATGGAAAGAAAGTATCTTACTGCAATGGAAGAAATTAGCAGCTGCAAAGCTTCATGAAGAGCTTTACATCCTGTATTCAGAATGTCAGACAACACTATGTACAACCTAGAAAGAAAATAAACTGCAAGAAAAAGGAAACACCCACCTAAAATTCAAACTCTATATAGTTGAAACCTGTCAAAAGTTACTAAGTAATCCGGAAGTTACGAATCACTGTTCACGTGGACGAGGTTTTGAAGTTTCCTTAATTTGTTAGAAGTTGATGCAAAATTTCTTTTTCCTTCCTGCTTGGAGGAATCATCATCTGCTTCGAGTTCTCTCACCATGTCGTTAAGATGTGAGAGTTCTCGGTTCAGTGTAGAACTTCTTCCCTTTCCTGCTAGATTAGAAATGGAAGTTAGTTTTTTCCCCAGAAAGTTTCACATTTTCATTGTCGATATAAAACATAAAACAGTAGATTGAATTATGCTAAATCACCAATCAACCTAAAACCTTAAACTATAATGGGTTGGAGTCCCTCACTTGAAAATTTTAGAAATATCATATAAGTGGAATTCAACTTTAATTGAGGAGGAAAATGACTTGGCAAAAACTCGAACTCGAGACTTTTGCAATTATATCAAGCCACACAATACCTGTATCTTCATCTACTTGATTGACACTGCCAGAGCTTGATTGCAGGGAAGAAATCTCATCATCTGAGAACGAGATTTTCCTTGTCTTTTTCAACCGGCCTAAAAGATATGTTTTTTCTCCTTTAAAGCTTGTCTGTGGTTCATTCTGGTTTTCTCTCTCAGCCGTCTCTTGGAAGAATGACAAAACTACCCCATCATTATTTGTACTTTCTTCTTTGCTTTTTTCTTCTGTAATCTTCGGCTCGGAGGGTATAATGGTAACATCCAAATTGTTAAAACTTTCCTTGTTATTTTCTTTCCCAGTGAAACCAAAAGGTGTGCTACATTCAGATTTCTCATCAGAAGACAAATATGATTGTGACTTTGATTCTAGGTAATCTTCATTGGATATCTCATCTTCACTACCTTCCTCAAGATATCCATATTTTTCTCTATAAGCGTCAAGTTCAGCCTCCAAGACCTTAATTTCTTCCTCTCTCTTAGCAACCAAATCATTTGAAGCTTGCAAGGCTTCCTGGTCATACTCTTCTTGTTCTTCCATCATTCTTTGGTACTGTAAAGCTTCCATCTGAACGGCCGCCTTCTGAGCTTGTAATCGAGTGATCATGGCCATTGCGTTGTTCGCCGCCACGGCTGCAGCGCTTCTCTCTTCGTCAAGTTCCATGTACAAGTCCATTAGTGATTTTCGATCGATTCGAACTTGTCTTTTCAAGGAATTCAAAATGGAATCATGGTCTCCTTGCCCTAGCATATCTGCCTCATAAGTGTCTGCTGCTAGCTCTGTTCTTTCAAGTGGTGATTTTTTAGATATTCTAATGGCCCACCTTGGACTGGTGTTAGCTGAATCTGTAAGTGGGATGCCAAAAAATTTGTTTCCTCTACCAAAGACTGGAGTCCTGGAACTTTCATAAATATCCTCAAATTCAGGTAATGATGGCATTTTAACAGCTTTGATATCCTCTTTAACTGCATTCAAATCAAATCCAGAAACTAAAATTTATTCACAAATGAACCATCAAGGTGTTGTGTGAACAAATAGAAGTAGAACTTACATGGATGAGCATCAAAATTTCTTCCATGTAGTAACCCTTCATCATCTTCAACAAACTCGGATTCACTATCAGACAAGAATTTATGTTCGGCGTAACGAATATGCTGCAATTCCAGGCTAGTCTTCTCGTCGTTTCTCAAACTGGCGGCATAGGCCGCTCTAGGGGAAGGCGCTGGTGCCGGAGCATGCAAAAATGTACTCCCGTTTTTGGCTTTCGAATTGGACGATTTCAACTTCAAAGGCTCTCCACAGCAGGAACAACGCGTATCCCCACTGCCCAGCGACAAGCTGAGAACGTGATGATTATCGTCCCTGTGCAAAAACCCAACAAGCGATTTGTAGGTATGGCAATCGGATTCCTTCTCGGTGGCGAAAGAAAGAAGACAGAGCTCGCACATCTTTCGAATGTCGGAGAGCTTCTTGTGGTTGTGACAATATGCAAGGGAAGAAACGTGCTTCTTGTGGGCTTCGCAGATGGAATTGCTGTAGTAGTAATTGTGGACGAAGACATGGTCGATTCTAGTGCAGAACAAACAGGGGACTCGCAGTTCGAAGAACTTGGCGAATTCATCGGCTAAAAATGCAATGAACCCGTCAAGGAGAAGCAAAATGATGAGAACCCATTCGAGGACTGCGCAGAGTACAAAATGTGGGAACTTTCCGAATTCTTGTTCTACGTAACGGGTGAAGGAACGGTTAGCCATGTTTGATTTTGGAATCTGGAAATTGTTATGGAGATGAAAAGATCATGACCTTGGGTGGGATGGACCAAACCTAGATCATGACCTTTTTTTCTTTTTTTTCTTTTTTCTTTTTCAATTTTTGTTTCACCCCTCCTCTTTGTTTGACTGTCTCTCTATTTCTGTGAGAAATTTAGGGGGTCAGCCTTGTTGGGATTTATGTCCGAATTTTCTGGACCAAATTGAGGTTGTCTTTCTTCACCATTTACCTGAAATAACGGTCATTCCTGCACTTCCCAACTAATTTACAAGCACATTATACGCCTTAATTACAATTTTGACCTCCTTCCCACGTGTGCATTCTTTTCTTCTTTTTTTGGGTAATTATTTTTTATTTTTTAAAAATGCTTCATTTCATTTAGCTTTCAATGAATAACATTAAAATTGGTTCTTACGATAAATTTGAAGTTGCTATTTTTTTAAATTGACAAAAAAATGCTAATAATTTTAATATAAATAAAGAAAATATGCAAGCATATTTCTTAAATTTATAGAGAAAGATGTTTGCTTTTTAAATAAAACTTAACAAAAATTTTCAAATAAGAACCAAATTTAATTTATTTGAATGTCTAGGGACTAAAATGAAATATTTGAAAGTTTATGGATTAAAATTAAACGAACTTGAAAGTTTAGAGATCTAATCGAAATAAATTTGAAAATTCAAAAATTAAAATTAAAATTTTAAATATTTATGGATCAAAATAAAACAAATTTCAAACTCCAGAGTTCAAACTAATATTTTAATCTTTTTGAACTTTGAATTTAACGTTGAGTTCCAAAGTTTTTAATATTAAATATTTAAACCTGGGTTAATCCTACTTTAACAGAAAGAAGATAGAGTGAATTTTTCTCAAATTTAATTATTATTATTTTGCTGGTTTATTACCAACAAACCTTAAAAAAATCAAATTTATAACAGAGGTTAAGCATCAAGTTTAATCTAACTCTATGACTTGTATTAAGAAATTGAACTTAAAATTTGTTAATAAGTCAATTTCTTATTAAAAGTTCAAAACTTTAGCAATATTGAATAGTCTTGAATATTTAATTATGTATCAAATCAAATTCTCTCATAGCAAAATTGAAGGGAGAAAAAAAAAAAAATCAACCAAAATATGCTCCAAGTGTAATAAAATTGAAGGGAGAAATAAGAAATAAAATTGGCGAGATTACCGACGTGGGATATTATGAGACCCTTACCACGCCCCCTCAACCGATACCATCTTTGAAAGTGTGAGCATCCATCTTAAAACTAATTGGCAATAAGAGGAGCAACCCACCTTATGTTATATATGCTTGGAGTGCTCCAAGCAAATATAATATAAGGTGGACTACTCCTGTCATTGCTAATTAATTTTAAGATGAATGCTCACACTTTCTAAGTTGATATCAGTTAATAATTTTGTTAGATACAAATCTAACAACTTTTTGCATAAAATTCTCAACTTTGGAATAGTTTATGATAAATAGTTAGGTAGAATTAGACAATGACATATCCATTATCATGCATTAATTATTATTAAGGTAACTGATTATGCGAGTGTCCCATGGATTCTTCTTCCTTGATATTTGTTTGCATGTTTACTTTTTTTATTTTTTATTTTTATTTATTTATTTTTTTTTTTTAACAACTCAAGAGCCAGAAAGTTCATACAAAACTAAAGCAAGCACCTCTGAGGGGAGGCACTTCTTCCAACAATCATCGTCTCCTATGTCCATCACAACATAATTACACAAACATAACAAAAGGGGGCTAGGCTCCACCGCCAGTTTGGCCAACAAGTCAGCTACACGGTTACAACCACGCCTACAAAAAGAAAAAGCAATCCCTTGAAACCTAGGAATAAAATCAAATACATCATTTTGATATTAGAAATATCTTGAGAAATCTCATTAATCAAATTAATAAGAATACGAGAGTCGGATTCCACCAAGATAAAAAGAAGAGTCCTAAATTAGCATCCAGGATGTGCTTCATGCCCTCCTTTAAGGCCAAATCTTCAATCAGAGATGTTGAGGAAGCCTTGATGTCCTTGCGCAAACCAACTAACAAGGGCACTCCACAATCATCACGAACGATCCAGCCTACGCTCCCAATCCCAGAACGAGCATCCCACGACCCGTTCACATCCAGCTTCCACGCAATTATTGTAATAATTTATTAACTACATTTTTCATAATTTCAAAATCAAACAAGAGATAAAGTAGTCGTTTGCAAGTGCGAAAAGGATCTATCCACTTGCAAAAGGGGCCCTAAATTATTCTTTGAAATTTTGAACATGGAATCTCCCATCTAAGCCAAAATCAAACCTAATTTCAAAATTTTACTCTACCAAACCAAACACAACCCCTGCTTATTATTACACCTATAAATACTCCACAATTTCATCTCTGTTTCTTCATATTCCAATCCAATCCGAGCTATGATCAGTAAACAACACACGTCCAACGAATCGCTATGCGAGAAATCGATGCTGTTAGTAGCCAATCTAATCAAGCTTTCCAGCTCTATTTCTTTTACCAAGACGCCCAATAATCAACCGAGTTTTGCTGGATCTAGGGCGCCGCCTCTCACTCCGGGAAGTAGACGGCTGCAGGAGCCGCAGAGCCGACTGAAGCCGATCTACTTGACGAAGCCGAGCGAAGCCGACTTCCAAATTGGGCATGAATCGCCGAGGTATTCGTCCTCGGTTTCTTCGCCGTCGAATGTGGATGGTTGGGCGTCTGAATTCATAGAGAAAGTTCATAAGAACAGGAAGATTTCGGATGAATCGACGATGAAGAAGCCGTATCCAATCGCTAAAACTCGCCTTCGAAGATCCTCCTCTGTTCTTGAATAACTAGGTTTGGAAACTGGGCAAAAATTAAAGCATCTTATTTGAATTTTATCGCTGTTAATTAATTTCTAATCGCTACGTTCATAGTCTAAGTTGTCTGTAAGAATTAACTTTATTTTTCTCAATTATGGGATCGCCTAGTATTCCACTGTGAAAATATTACGAAATTATTGTAAGATTGATGATTTGTGTATTAAAAATAGTGTGGTCTTTTTTTTAGCTTAAAATAATATTATAATTGATTTAAATATTTACAAATATAAAATAAAAATCTATTATTTATCAACTTATAACGACTAAGATGAGCGAAGAGGAGGGGAGGGGTTAATAATTGTTAAGTACTTGTTTGAAATTGATGTTAGCATAAGTTGAGCGATATGTTTGATGTGAAATTTGATAAAGAGTTTGACGAGGATCAAAAGTGATTTTTTAATTACAGTCAAATATAAATAAGTGATTTTTGAAAAATAGTGGTTAATCATTCATTTTCTACTAATAGCAAACATAGCCAGACAACATTATTGAATAGTAAATAATTCAATATTTAATCAAATGTATAATTTTATTTATATTTATATTTGGTTGTACACTAGTGTGTATATATCATTATACATGCCATCACTAACTTTTTTTTGACAACATAAAAAAAAACGGGACAAAGAAAAAGAAGACGATCGATAGAGATTGGTAAATTAAGGGGTATTTGGATTTTAGAGTTAATGAAATGAGAGGAAGTGGAAGAAGAAGACGAAACGAAGAGATTTGAGAATATGAAATATTGGTTTGGAGATTGATGTTTTTGAATGAACAGGTTGACATTATATATTTATTTTAGATTAAATTCAATAAACAATTAGATCGAATGTTTGATAAGACGTTAGAGAAAAGTTAATTAAAGAAACATTGAGGAAAAATTAAAGAGAGATTGTGACATGTCGAAACAAATAAGACTTTTAAAAATAGTTGTCAAGTCCTTTAAAAAGAGTGTTAAGTGTTAAAGATGGTTTAATTTTGATAGTCAAAAAAAGAGATACCTAACTTTTGAGTGTTTCCAAAGTAATGCGCATGAGAATTATATCCCACTTTCAAATTATTGACATATTTTTCTATGTGCCTTCTAGACCTTTTGTATTAGGTAAAATTCATCTTTTTCCAATTTTCAATAATAATCACACTTTTTTATTTTAA
>JBBMEG010000109.1:0-10175 GCA_037832605.1 Cyclanthera cordifolia
ATTAATAGTTTTGATCAATTTTGATAATTTCAATTAAGATAAATTGATTTAGAACGATATTGAATGAAAATAATAATTATTTCATTAAAAAAATAAAATAAATTAATTTACTATTTTATAAATCATAAATAATGATAATAGGTACATCAATTATGTGTGTGCCATAACTTCTATACGTTATTCATTATGTAATTTATTGCTTGATGAACCATCTAAAAGAATTTAAAAATAAAAGAGTACTACCACAAAAATGCTCAAAAATCAAACTCACTTTAATTATTATTTTTTCATATTATCTTATAAAAATGTTGAATATTCATATGAATTATACTAATATAATGTATAGATTTATGAATTATGAATCTAAGAATTAATTAATATTTAAAATGAAAAATTGCATGAAAACATGTGAGATGAAGGATTATTATAATTGATAATCAAATCGATAAACGAGAGCATCGAGAATCACATGCATTCAAGGGCCAATATTCCAAGAACACTATGGTTTGAAAATTAACATGAAAACAAACATATATACACGACAATTATAATTTTTTTAAACTATGATTTTAAATTCAATCATGTAAGTATCCTATGACATCTTAGAAATTTATTAATATTTAATCAATTAGATAATTCAATACGTTGGCATTAGAAAAATGTGGTCAATAAATTAACAAAATACAAATTTATTAAATCGTTAATCATCTGTATTAACGTTCTACTTTATTGTATATTATTTTTTTTAATTTGAATAAATTATAAATTTGGGTCTTATGATTCGTGAAAATTTAGAATTTAGCGGTCACCCATTCTAAAACTATGAAATTTCTTCGATTGAGTCGCCGAAAAGGAATGTACATGTTATTGGTATAGATAGTACAAATCAATTCTCTTAAGTCTTTCTTGACCATGGAACTACATTCCCCAAGATCTCTCTCATTCGGATGTGGACTCGGTTCATTCATGTACTCCTTCTAACCCCGGGCGTTACACTAAACATTCAAAAGTTTAATTTTAATTCATAAACTTTTAAATTTGTTTCATTTTAGTCCTTAACTTTAAATTTGTAATGTTTTTGCCCAATTTTTTTTTGAAAAACATTGTAATTGTAATTATTTTATATTAGATTTGGGTCATTTTGTAAGTTAAAAATAATAATAATTGTTTGTGTGTGAAATCATCTATTATCTACCATACTATTTTGCTTTATAAATGTGGAACACATTCTATCACTTAAGTATTTACCAAATCAATTAATGAGTGCATGACTTTTTCTCATATCCCTCTTTTCCTTCCACCAACCCCTAGATGAGCATTGATACCTCTCTTCTTCCTTTTTTTTTTTTTTCTTTAAAAAAAAAAAACTAAATAAATATACAAGAATAAAAGAGGCAGTCTATAGAATATAACATAATATAACATTATTTTATAAGTTAAAATATCATTTTATTCCTAAATTTTTAAATGTTTAATTTTAGTTTCTTAAACTTTCTCGGTTATTCCATTTTAATCTCTAATCTTTCAAATTTCTAATTTTAGTCTTTAAATTTCAAAAGGAATTATAATTAGTCTCTAGGATAAAATTATTTTTAATACATGTAAAAAAAAAAATAATAATATTTTTAAAAATGTATAGAAAAAGATGCTTACCAACTAAAATAAAACAAAATTTAAAATATAAAGATTAAAGTTAAACTTTTAAAAGTTCAAGTAACAAAATAAAACAAAACTCAAAGCTTAGGTATTAAATTAGTATTTAAACCTATTTTATATCTTTAAATGTATGAATTAACTCGTACACGCCTTGAATTCTCTCAAGAAATAGCAACAACGAAATCGAAATCGCCTGTACGCATCTCCTTGCTACATTACAATACCTCGCCCCTTAACAAGACTCATAAATTAAGGGTTCTCAATATCATAACAAAGGGAGCATCAAAGTACAAATTATTTAACCATAGAAATGGTTTATTTTCAAGGATAAGGATATGTATCAACCAAACAGTTTATCAAGCTGTTCAATAGAGACAAAAAGGTCAAACCTAGAGTTTCCAAACTTTTTCACAAAGTCCACTACATAAAAATGGAGGTATACAAATTCAAAAAGAAATCATGTAAAAATATCAAACTGTACCAATTTTGAGCAAGACCATCATATTATACTACAGATGCTCTTTGGTGTTGCAGGGTAGAATTGGAAAGATTAAACATATTTCGAAGCGATATCGATATTTATGCGAGTTTTTTTTTCTTTCTTTAGATTCTTCAAGTTGGGGTGGCTTAAAGATTGTAGAGTTGAATGCCTATGGATTTTGAAATATTCCTAAATACACAAGTAATGGTAACAAACTTTGGATCGACGCGTGTTTTACCCTCTGAAACGAACGACGATGATCGAGATGTCGTCTTTGCTTTCCCTTTTCAGTGCTTCTGCTGCTAATTTCTTCGCTGCCTTCTGGGGATCCTTGATCCTTCTTGCTATATCCACAGCTTCTTGATTTGTCATGACCTGAATTTTCCACAAACATTTAATAAACCGTTGAATGATATAATTAATATATCCCAACTCATCGTTTTTAACTTGATGATTTTTCACTTCATTTAATATTGTATCAGAGCAAGCTAGCAGCCAGTCCTAAGTCTCTGCCAAGTTGATTCCTCCGGATGAAAATTGAATTTCACTTGTAAGGCATTTCTCAAATTTATAAACCAACAAGTGAGGGGAAGTGTTTGGTTGATTGGTGGTTTAACATAATTTAACATAAATATTCAAAATGGATATTTGTTGCAGTTGATGGGAAACACTCACCTTCCATAGACCATCACTTGCTAAGATAAGAAACTCGGTGTCACAGTCAATATCAATATGCTTTATGTCGGGATCAGATCGCAAGTGTGCTTTGAGGTTCTTGTCGCCAAACGCTCGAGAAACCGCAAGTTGCCCATTCACTCTAGCAACATCCCCTAATATGACATGTACACAAAAAACATCAACAAATCAAACAATTAAAAGATTTGAAGTAGATGTGGCTTTTTCAATCATCCTAGAAGACATTTCTAAAACAGTAGATGTTACCGAAAACATAAGAAAAAGAGACAACTTGAGATTTCTAGTAACCGATCGCTCCGAAAGCCATACCCTAATCTAGTTACTAAATACACATGTTAATTCTAGGAGACTAAACAATATTTCCTATGACAACACAAGTTGACATATGGTGTCTCATTTCTCATTTCCTGTATTTCAGTTGTGACAATTTTGTTTCACCAGCAAAATAAATGCAGAGATGGACAAACTTTACAGCATGACATATCCAATACTTTAAGATGATTTCATAGCAAAATATAACCATAATAGGGCATGTCAATTGTCGAACATTGGCTGAACATTAATCATAGAGTTTACAGAAGATTGGAAGCTGAAAAACATCTTGAGGAACCATGATAAGTATCAAGAAAAATAATAGAAGGCAACGACTTGACAATAGCCATTTTTACCTTCAAATATCATCGCTCGGCACAAAAATATTCATTAAGTAGGTATCGAAACTTCCGGGCTATGAGGCATGGGGAAAAAAAAAAGAACAAAGAAAAAGTCGGTGTCCGTAGAGTTGTGTCTCACACACTCCGGATTTTGATTAGATGTCTGATTTTCTTTATTATTTTCCTTAATCTCTTACATTTTTAGCCCACCAACCAACATCCCACAACTTCAAAGCTTGGCTATCAATAGGATTACCAAAATTTACCTAAATAGTTGCATTTTGTAGGTACAGTAGAGCCCATCCAACATCTCGTTCTTTGGTTGATAATGAACACCAAGAATATTTAAGGCATTCAGCATCATGATCAACATGCATATACAGAATATTGCCTAGTTTTCTTACTATTATATATTAAAAGAAAGTAATCGAGAAAAGAGAGGATTCGTCTTCTGATTCATACTTTTCTAGGTCCTTTCTTTAACAAGAAGTAGCAGAACTTTCAATTCCAATCAACTAGAGGATGGTTTCCATTGTTTTGGTGCCTTTACAAGCATGCACAATGTCACGATCCGACTTCGATGTCTTTGCAAAGCGATCGTGAGGCACCTACTTTAACCCGGTGAGCAAGTCAGCCAAATGAAAATCGCAGAGCGAGTGGCACAACGAGTGCAACCTCTATCACGGGCCTCGTGAAAAGGTTTTCGAAAAAGGGAGGAAGAAGGTTTAGAAATGCATTTTGACTTTGAAAGTTATATGACAAGATACAATAAGGGACACAACAACTAGCTTTCATTCATCATATAATAGCTTGGTAGGAGGGAAGCTTCAAGAGTCATACCCTCCATATAGTACATTTTGGACCATTTTTGATGTGAGAGGCTTGAACGTCAAAATGGCAAGGAGTCATACGGCTCCAAAACATAAACGAAATTACAGTAACATGAAAATTAAATCATATACTAGGAAAGCGTGATAAAAAGGGGTCTAGAGGTTCATGCGCCCATGTGCACACGCACTGGACAAGCAAGACCGTGACACACAGCGCACAAACTATCTAATCCGTAAGTTTACACTTTTGGGTTGATTGGTGGCTTAAAATAATTCAACCCTCTTCAAGGGAGATCACAACTATGGTAGGGAAATTAAGAGAAAAACAAGCTTAATTCTCTAAAACAAAAAATAAAAAACCAAATAGTTATCGAGCGGGGCCTTAGTTTCTATTTTTCTCTTTTAATCTATCCATAAAGTGTCAAATGGTCGTTCTATGAGAATAGTCGAGGGGCAAGAAATCTAGTCTCAACACTAAAAATAAATAAAAGAATAAGTTGTAGAGGACTAATAATAATTTGATTTAAATATACTTGTACATTCTTCAAAATTTTATTAGCATTTATGCATTTGTGAGAATTAGATGATAAAGGAATGACCAAAGACCCACCAGCAGTCGAATTGGGGTTGCATCTAAGTAAGTTATAGAGAGAAAATTGTGTGTATATATATCTGACAAGGGATAAAAACTTGCATTCATGAGAATACATCAATGCATTACCGAACCTGGCATGTTAGAGACAAAGCCACCTTTGTCCTCGATACTTTTCCGCTCCGTGTTTGGATCGTGATCAATAGACATTTGTACTTCCCGGCCTCTTTTAGAAAGAACTGCCCGGGAATCTCCAACATTAGCCACCCATAATTTTGTACCGTTTATTAAAATTGCAGTGACAGCAGTAGATCCGCCTCTTCCCAAGTCCGGATTGTGCGAGAGTATTGCTTGGTCAGTCTTCTCATACGTCTTAAAGATAGAGCTACGGGGATTGGACCAGAATTCCTCCTGAAGAAATCGCAAGAAATCACGCCAACATGTCGTGAATACTTTTCTAACTAGCATTGAGGATAAAAAAAACACCCAAACTTTTCATTTTTGAACACGATGCTGTAGCCAAATGACTTTTGACAGTTATATATTACTCAAAAATATATTGCAATCACAATGAAAAAAAATTATTGCACCAACTGAAGAACTTACTTACATCCTTTAGTATATTGAGAAATAGATGCTTCTGTAGATAGGCTGGTACGCTGTCTCCTAGGTGTCCGTCGTATATAGCAAAAAGGCCGAGCTCCCGGCCATGCAATGTAATAAATTTAGCAACATGATAATCTTCCATTGGATGATTTGCTTTGCCTTTCACTAGGCTAAAGCCATACCTGGCAGGGCATTGATTGCCCCTGCCCTTCCCAGAGCTACATGAAGAATGTCCTCCTGCAAACTAATGGCAAAGGGAAACCTCAATTCCAAATAAATCTTTCATACTTAATAACAAGAAAATCAAGATGAACGATAGTAAGTTGCAGTTTCTTATATATCCGCAAGTGTTCAGGTCAACTTACGTGCACCTCGACTATTTTCATGGGACATAATATTTGATCCTTCAACATTTAGATGTCAAAGAAATTCATACGAAATTATTTTTTAGGTAGGTGGCCACCATGGAATGAACTCATCACCTCGTAAATAGTTATGGTAATTGGCATTGGGTTCATTTCAAACAAGCACTCAGGACTATATGCCCACAAAGAGAATGAAACAAGTAAATGAGTCGATGTCAGAAAATCTTGAAAGTGTTAAGAAAACATGCATGATTGAAATATGAGCACTGCTCCATCAAAAGCTACGACAACAATCTTCAGGCCCACGATATATATGAATAACAAGAAACTAGCCACCGGTAAAGTTTATGAGATTTCTGGTCTACACATCAAATTGCAAAGTCTTTAAATGAACAAAGTTGCAAGTATCACCAGCTTTAAACCTCAAGAAATAAAGAGAAGTTGGCAATTCTTCCAAATACTATTAAGAGAAGACAACCACTTTTGTTGGTCTTGATGAATTAGTAATCAAAACTTGCTTAAAAGCAAAAAAAACAAAACAAAACTAGTTCAAAATCCAATGTTGAAACAACCTTAATCGAATAATAAATCCAGAACAAGTCCAGATGATGACGATGAATAATTGGTACAAATATATGCATACACATATTTTCTTTTCTGTTTTTGAGATTACCCAACAATTGAGGTTGGGGATTCGAACCCGTGACCACGTGGTCCTAGGACGTATACTGATGTCACTAAGCTATTGCTCTTTTGGCTAAATATTCAAAACCATGTTTTGGACTCAACAGAGTGTTTTTTTTATAATCGAGAATCAAAGTTTCGCCCTTGCATATCTTGGTGCACTTGCACTAGTCCAAGGTCTATTCCGAGAGACAAGAGATTTCATAATTAAATTCACTTGGAAATTTCGAACCGGATACTCCCAAATGAGTATATTTCTGAGACTTCAAGTCCCTACCAACGAGGCTGCCCCTTATGGATGACCTCAGCACAGTTGTATACTCAAAGATAGACCGCACAACTCATCAGAAGCACAGAAACAATCATCTCACGAAGTTCTACAGAATTCAACACATAATACAGGAATTCAATACAAAACCAGCCAAATTTAAAGATAAAACTACCTGAGAACAGAGAGAATTGAAGCAGTCCATAAAATCTATTCTTCCCACTTCACCTTCTTTCCCCTTTCAACAATCATCCACCTCGATAGCAGAAGAGAAACTCCAAAATCTCTAAGAAACCCCAACAAAAAGAGGAAAAAAAAACCACAGAATCCTACAAATTGCAATCCAATCAACCAAACATCAAAAACCCACGATCAAAAACACCAAAAAGTAAAGGGAATCACAAAATCTATACAAAATACCAAAAGGGCAGTCCGAAATTCATCTTACCTATCCACAAGTCGTCGAAAATTCAAAGAAAACGATAAAATAGAACAACCCCAGAACCTGAATTGTTGTTTAATTCGTCGTGGAATGAAACAAATTAAAAATAATCAGTGTATTTGCGAAGAAAAAGAGCAAAAGATTGGGTGTGATGAAGAAGGAACCGATGAAAATGTATTATGAAACCGTTCGTTGATGAGTTGGGCGTAAGTCCACGCGGTAGGAAAAGAAAAATCGCCAAAAAGAAAATAAGGAAGAGGAAATTGAGACTGTTACGAAGAGGAGCAGAGCTTTCTGTAATTGACTTTGATTTTTCGTTCTTCTTTTTTCCACCCAATTGCTGACACACTGTCTTTACCCTCTCTTCTGCTTTCCTTTTCTTTCATTTCCTTCGCTTTTTATCATTTTTTTAAGTCTAAATTATCATTTTCCAAAATTTTAATTCTAATTTTTAAAATATGAAATTTGTTCTATTTTTATTTTTTTAATTTAGGCTTGTAATTTAAAATTAATATTAAAAGATATTTGTTTAATAATGTTAATAATTTTAATACACATAAAAAAAATATGTTAATAATTTTAATACAAGAAAGATGATATCATTTTTTTAGAAATTTTAACTATAAAAAAATACTAAGTACCAATTTTTTTTTTTTTTTTTTTTTTTGCAGTTTGGGACTAAAATTGAATTTTTTTTTAATTTATGGATCAAAATTTCAAAAAAATTGAAAGTTCAAGACCAAAATAGAATAAATTTGAAATACTATCGATTAAAATTAGATTTTTAAAAGTTACGAACCAAAATAAAACAAATGTGAAGATATATGATCTACAATGGTATTTTAACCTTAACCTATCTTAAAATACATTAGCGAATGAGGTTGGTTTTTTATATGAAAAAAACAAAAACAAAATATTGAATAGAGACTCACTTTGATTTATTTTAAATGTCTAAAAGTTAACATTTGAAAGCGTTTAAAACAAAACAAATTTGAAAATTTAGGTATCAAAATAAAACAAACTTAATTACAAATGGGTATCAAGAATAGTACATTCATAATTAAGTTTTCTTAAAATAACTTTTTTATTATCTTCCTAACTATTTTTATTTTTTACAACGATTATGAAATAGATACTAATATATCACTACTACCGTCTGAGTTATGCTCGCTTTGGCCATATTTATTGTCCTAAATATTGTTAGAACTGAACAAATAAAATATAATGATCCAAGGGAAGGTGAGATGTTATGTTTAAAGTTTTGTTAGTATAGTTTAAGTTTAATTCATATATTGTAAAATTGTTAAATTTTACTTACATTTTGACGATGCTAACTTTTGATCCCTATGTTTTAACTATACTTTGCCAAAGCGAGATAATTTAGCTGACAGTAGTTATATATTAGCATCAATTAGATTAAGTCTTTGTAGGACCCTCTATATAAGGTTTGTTGTCTCGTTCCCAAGTTGTCTAAAAAACTATAATTTCAGTTTGATTAATTTTACTTGTGATATTTCAATAATACTCAATTGTAGTTATCTAAGTAACAAAAACGTTAGATATATAACTTAATGTTGACTAAACTAATTTTAAATTATAATATATTGATAAATTAATTTTTTGTATTTTGACATTAATTTATTTATTAAAAAATAAATTAAAAAACACATCACGAATGAAAGTGGACATTATTAAAATATCAAGAGTAAAATTGTAAATTTTGAAACCATCAAATTGAAAATAAAATTCAAATCCATGAACTAGAGTATTAATTATTTCTAAAATTTATTATTTATTTCTTCAACAACATTTTTTTTTTTTAATCCTTGTTTTGGGTGGTGGAAAAGTAAGTAATTCATTCATTTTTATCAAATTATGTCACATCAATCACTAATTTAACTATTTTTGAAGGTATAATTGGAATTTCACCACCCACACCCAAACAATTTTGTTTGGATTTCGCACGTGCATTGCGAAAGGGGGTAGGCTCCTTAAAAACAAAAAACAAAACAATGTTGTCTATTATTGGATTGTACCCCTTGACTCCGTCAATTGATACTATGTGTATGTGCGTATATATATATATATATTTATTTATTTATTTTTTTCTTTTTTTTTTTTTCTTTTTTTTTTTGAGATTACAACATTGAGATGGGATATTGAAAGGGTCAGTATTCCAATAATTCACTTCAACACATAGTTACGAATTTGATCATGAAAATCGGTGCTTAGCTCTCATTTATTTGAGAGCAGTTGTGCCCTCTCTGTAAGGTTTGTGTCTCGCTCCCCCAATTTATACTAAAAAAAAGCAACACTTGAATGAATTCAAAGTAATAAATGTATACATCTCTAATTTTAACTGATTTATGCTCGTTTTGACATATATGTGGTTTGATTCATTATTTTCATCAAATATCAGTCTCAACCTTAATATATATTTTGATAGTCAAAAAACTATGATGTCACACTAAAGTGAAACTTATGATGATTATATAAAGGCTATTATTAACTAGTACAATTGCATTATATATATATAAACACCAATTTTTTTTATTTTTTTTTATTTTTTTTGGGTAAAGATCAACAATAAACAAGAGTTTGAAAATTTGAATTGAGAACTTATAAATTATCAAATTGTGGGTCGTAGTCATACCAGTTGTTGCCCATAAACAAAGGAAGATTAAGGGGATAATAGAATGGAATGATTTATGTCATAGTAGACTCAAATTGAAAAATAAATAAATTAACTGGTTGAATTAAATTATATATCAATAATGTAGATAACAATGGAGTAACCTTGAACTGCAAAAACATTGTGTCAATAAATTATATATTAATAATATAGATAAATGTATCTCTGAGTTAGAGTTTAAAGATGGCAGCCTTATGGATTCGGATTCAC
>JBBMEG010000110.1:0-10175 GCA_037832605.1 Cyclanthera cordifolia
TATATATATATATATATATTGTTTATTTACGAATAATGGTGCATGGTTACCACGTGGCTAACATAATTTTAAGAAACGATAAAGTTTCAGTTGGACGTGATAGTACTCGTGAAAAGATGAAGTCAATCGAATATTATCATTTTAAAAAAGAAACTAAAAATCTTTATCATACCAACAAAATTTTAACTTGACTTCGTGTTAACTTACTTACTAAATGTTAGGATTGAAACCCTTCTCAAATAATGTTCTAATAAAAAACAAAGCAACAATTTTCATAAAAATAAACAAATAAAATTCTAAAAATTTTAAATAGGGAAAGAATCAATAATTAAATTTACATGAAACAACTTGATTTTTTTTTTCTTAAATTAACATTGGATTAGAGTAGATAATTTCACTAATTTATTTTTACTCATCTACACATGAAATAGATTGAAAACATATTTATGTGTGTATATATATATATATATATATATATATATATATATATGTATATATATTTTTGATTTAACCTTCAATTTACATAGAACTACAAATTTTTAAATAAAAGTAAGGAAAAACAGCAATAATAAATGTATGAGTATTATGATTGACTCTTGAATTCTTTTAACTTATTAAATTCTCCTATTTGACCTTGACTCTTGACTCTAATTTCATTCCTTATTTATATATATATTTTTTAACATATTCAAAGTTTGTTTTTGACTCTCAATTCCAAAACAACAACAAAAACTTTCATTACTTTTCTTTACCAAAACTAACTTGCTTAGTTTATACACAAACATATATATATAATGTAATTATATTCGAAAGTAACAAGTTCAAATTTATAACTTCTTAGTTACTCGATAAAATATGATACCACTAAAACTTACTAAGTTGATTTTATAATTTTGTGAATTTGCTATAACAAAAATAATTCAAAAATAAAAATTCTTGGTCAATTCTTGGACATAACTATTTTGTAAAAGTCAAAGTCAACAATAAGAAAAGAGAGAGAATGATGATGATATTACAAAGTTGAAAAAGAAAAATATAATGGATTTATTTTGTATTAGTGAGTGACAAGCTTGTTTATATTTGCTGTTATAGATTTAACTTATAATTTTTAAGACCTTACTTACTATTAGATGAATCCATAATAATGAGTAATTCTCTCCCAACATTTCCTAATCTGATATATGTTGGTAAGAACATAACTCCATAAGGTAACAAGTTCAATATAATTTATAGGCAAGAAACTATATCTTAATCAATACAATCCAATCACTTTTTCATTATAATTTTGTACGTGCGTGTTCGGACCAACAACTTACGTACAAATTATGTTTGATCATACTCACCCAGCTCGTAGAAAATTAAATTCATAAATAGGTGATTAACATAAATTGAACTTATAACTTTTCGCCATTTTATGAATTTACGAGACCCACCAACAACCTATATTTCGATTTCTCTTTTTACGCCCAACCTGTGTTTTGTTTTCTTTTCAAAGATAAGAAAAAACATTAAAAGGAGGCCCGAAAAAAGTGGAAGAAACAACATAGAACCCATTGAATCCGAATGATCCATGACAAACCAGGACAGAAGTTCAAAGTTATTACACAGTCATCTTATGAAAGAGCGGCATTGTGCACTACAAATCTAAACAGTTCCACATACATTGATTTGTTTTTCTGCTGAACAAACAAGGAATCAAAGTCCACCAAAAAAGACCAGAACAACTAACCTCCCTTCGTCGTCGATGAAGTAGCCGAGAAAACCGTCTTCCTCTTACAAGTCATCAGCTTAAGCCAAAGAAAGTTTTAAGCTCATTCATTCAGAACTGCTGAGAGATCAAGGAATATCAGACATTTCACACAAACCAAAGAGAGTTTTTTTTTTGAGCTTGTTCATTCAGAAGAATTGCTCAGAGTTCAAGGAATATCAGACATTTGACACACTGGTGGCATGTTGTTCCATGAACAAGAATCTAGACCCCATCCCGAATCTATTGTCGAAATCCCAGTCGGAAAGTGCTTGCAGTCAGCAGCTAAATCGTCGCCTAGAAGCAAAGCGAGTGTATCACTCATACTGGTTGTCTCCTTTGCAATTCCTGAATTCTGGTCCTGCCAATCTGAAGCAAGCAAGGCATCTGGACGCATGAATTCGACCCCAATTTTGGCTTCTTTTTCTCTATCTGAGGTCCATGCGTGATCAAGTGGTTCTGATTTCACATAACTTCCTGCAGAGTTATTGCATAAGTTAGACGAAAAAAGCTTACCTACATGAATGTGTAAAGTGTGTACGCTTATTACCTATGTGGCATAAGTATTTACCACATTTATTTAGTTTTACAATGTTTCAATAATTTTATTTATTAATTTTATTTTAAAAAATTAAACTAAATAAATTTGTAGCAACTACTGTGCCATGTTCCACATGTTTATAAGCATATTTTATCGATTCGATCCGACATTACAACATACTGACTCCACAGTTACAAAACAAAACACAAAATGTATCTTTACAGGTTTTTGTTCTGACAACAAAATTGGAAGAAAAACAAAGGCATCGGATTTAGCATAGACAAAGCATCAATCGTCCAAATATTGCACATAAACACATTACTTCAGCATAAAATAGGTCCACTATTTCAATCATATAAAGGATCACACATTACAAAAATATAATATGTATAAACCAAGGGTCGCGACCAATATAAAAAAAAAAAAAAAAGTTTGAAATATGTATACAAAAAATTTGGCCGCCAAGTGCACTGCATCAAATCAATAATATATATACACATGCAAACATACGCATACATATATATGGGGATAGGGCCACTTAAGTCTTAAATTATATGTTATCAACTTACCATCAAACAAGCTGCTGAAAGAAACATTGGGTTTTATAAAATAAAATTCTCTTTTAAATGAAGAACCTAACTTCTTGAAGAAAATGAAAGAATATGAAGGCATCCAAAAACAACAAGCCCATTAAGATCATGATTATCAGGACATCAAAAATATTTCAAGAAGGATACTCCTGGTTTCATGTGAAGTTGGTATGCAAACAAATATAATAAACAGCAAGCCTTGAAGAACCTTATCTCAAGCATCCAAATTAATTATAATTTTTTTTTTTTGAATACGTGAGTGTCCAGACAAGCTTAGACGTACCTGGACTATTTTCACGGAACATACCTACCACTTGAACTTACAACATTTAGATGTCAATGAAACTCATAGACAATTATTACCTAGGTAGGTGGTCAACATGGATTGATCCATCACTTTTGGATACTAGAGACCCTCTTTAACTCATGGGATAACTCATGATGGTTGCATCCAAATTGATTATTCTAAACAATAATTTATGTGATAATCAATTTGAATCATCACAATTATTTTTTTTGTTAAGAATAATGTAGACCGCTGAAAAATGAGATCCTATACCAAAGTGAGTATACTGAACTGGTATCTTGATGTATTTACTACTACGAGGTTTGTTCTTCGAGTCTCCCAATTCCAAGGAGTAAAATTAAATAAAAAAGAGATCCGATTCAAATTCAATGACGTTACTTCCTCAGACATAAACATGAGAGTTCAAATTTCATATCCCAAACTAAAATCTAAGTCCGTGCATGAATAGTATGGCAGGTTCGTAAAGAAAAATATAAATGACCAATCCATAACTAAGGTAAGATTTAAATTAGTAATCATTATATAAGGAATTACTTAGGTTCTAATTGGAGACTCACCAGAAAAGGCCTCAGCAAGAGCAGAATCTTCGTATGAACTTCCAGTTGCACTGATGGGTGTGCACACACTGAAAAGTGAGGAGGTAGATTGACCAAATGGAGAAATAGCCTCAGTGTAGTCATCAATTTCAGTCTTACTTGCAGTAATATTGTAACTATCAGCTACATCGCATGGAGTGATACTGCATGAATTTGAATTCTTATCAGATGGATGATTCTTTGGACAACCCATTGCCTTAGATTCATATATTAAAGCTTCTAGTAAGCCACTATTGCGCGGTGAGAAGCAATCTGATCCCAACATGAAAGTTGGTGGAGATTGAATAAACGTATCAACTGATTCAAACATTTCTGGTTGGACGGATGTTTGCCAACTGCATAAATCAGTTTCTGAATATTGGAGTGAAGGGAGCTCCAACTTTTCTGCCTCTTCCGAGTGCAGAGAAGCAGAGGAATTGCCATTTGTAAGGGAATGGCTACCCTCAACTGAGCCAAAAGACATCGAATTCTTTGTGGTAGCATTAGGATCAAGAGGAAAAGGCAACCCAAATGACTGAGCAACTTGATCATAGGAATTATCCTCGAACTGGTGGAAAGAGGTTTTAACACTACCATCTGGACCAGGGAATAAGGATGTTGATTCCCGGAAACGCTTTTGACTATGCATGGAATTACAATATTGGGAAGAACCAAGACCTCTTTTCAGCATACAACTTGAAATATTAGGAAGCTCAGGCATATTAGATAAGGAACTATGAGGTAAGCTTTGAAAATTGACATCCGGTATTCCTTCATGACTAGTAGCCCGAAGAAGGTCATGACATTCTTTATCTACAATACTTCCACCTGTGTCTTGGCTATGTTGAACCTGCCATGCATGCAAACTCACTTCGGGGGGATACAGAGGTAAACCAGCCCGCTGTCGTCTCTTAATTCGAGTATTCCAGTAGTTCTTAATTTCATTGTCTGTACGTCCAGGTAACTAAGGAAATAGAAAAATAACCTTCAGCAAGGAATGGAGGTATTTCTACAGATCAAGACTAGAAAAGCATATCATTAGATTATTAAATCTACAGCAAAGAATGGAAAATTTGAATGGCAGAAAAAGTGTCTTATACATTGATGGATAATAGGCTACTAGCATAGAGGTAAAACATAAGCCCTTGATGGATAATAGGAAACTAGGGTGATGTAAAACATATGTTTGAAACCGTAAAAAATGCAATAAAATACCTTACTTTTAGCGGGCAATTGTGATGCAAGACTTCTATACCGGAGATATAAATGCATAACATAATTGACTGAACAAAAATAATTATTTGGTATTTGTTATAAGCAAACTCCAGAAATCCCTCTTTGCTTTTACAGTTCTTATTCAATTCAATAAAAATGAATAAGAAAATAAATACACAAAAAGACAATCAGCACAGGTTATACTAATCCCTCTCTGGCAGTTATCAAGAAATATGGGCAATTTTGAAACTTGAAAGTTATTAATAATCTGTATAATAAAACTGAGAACAAAACAATAGATCTAGCAATAACTTTTCACATTGAAACATTGTATAGTTTATCTGGTAAGTGAAAAACAAGCCTTTGTTTATTACCATTTCATATAAATTTCAATTCACAAAACACTAATTTTCCAAGAAAATCAAGGAATCCCAAGCCAACAGTAGCGAATCACCTAACAAATAAAATAAAATGGAAAGAAGATCGCTTGTACATACACTGGCTGCCATGCGTGCCCATTTATTTCCCATCTGGGCGTGCAGTCTGATTATTGTATACTCTTCTTCTGCAGTAAATGTTCCTTTTTTCAAGTTTGGTCTGAGATGATTGGCCCATCGCAATCGGCAGCTCTTCCCACATCGATAAAGTCCAGAATGCTTCTGAACAGCATTCCAATTCCCCTCCCCATGTTTTTTGACATATTCTATCAAAATTTCATCTTCTTTAGATGTCCATGGTCCTTTCTTAAGAGAACCACCGCTACAATTTCCTCCATTATCCTCATCTACCAGTGGTGATAATATCTCATCTTTTGAAGGTATGTTGTCTTCACTTCCATTTTTCGTTTGCCGCATCTCTTAGTTTGCAATCAAATAGAGATCCTACCACCAAAATAGGAATATTGATGAGACAAGGAAAAGCTGAGATATAGAGAGAGTACAGACTTAAACAAACAGAAAAAATGATCAGTGTTTGGACCAAATCTGAGTAGAAAAATATAATGGAGCAAAGAAGGTTCACACATCACCAAGAAGATTAAATCAAGATTGAAAACAATGTAGGGGGAGCTTATGTTTAATTACAACAATTGTTCTAATTAGTACTGTGAATCGTGATAAATAATTAACTCTTCATAAATGTTCCTATAAGTACATATCTCCATAGTCCAAAAAAAGAAGCAGAGAGAAGGAATTTCCAAAGAAAGTTAAATTTCTCTTACTTCATCTGGAAGGAAATAAATGAAAAAAGTAATTAATAATTGCTAATCTATTACCCTAAACCTAGAAGAATCACTCATCATAAATTCTTAAAGTTCGATAACTCAGAGAACAAAACTCCAAGTAATCGACTCATTAATTACGAAAGAATCCCACAATTATTGCAACAAATACAGCATAATCAACGATGAAAAAAGCAAACCGGAGCTACTAAATACAGATCCTTCCAAGAACATCAAAATTAAAATCAAGAGAGAACG
The DNA here is from genome assembly GCA_037832605.1 of Cyclanthera cordifolia. NCBI lineage: Eukaryota > Viridiplantae > Streptophyta > Magnoliopsida > Cucurbitales > Cucurbitaceae > Cyclanthera > Cyclanthera cordifolia. Next base: position 6,453 of record JBBMEG010000110.1, read on the forward strand.
TTTTAAATTACCAAATTTCGCGACCTAAATCCATAACAATCCACTACCATCAAAAAACGAAAAAGGAGAATCGATGTACCTGAATCGCACTCCTGCGACAGAACAGATTCTGAAAGAAACAGGCTTTGAATCGCCGAATAATTGAAAAGCACACAAAACGATCGAACGAAAAATCGATAGCTCACTCGAGGTGCCGAATTGAGCTACCAGCAGAGAAAATAGAAATAATTGAAGATCTGAAACAGAGACACAATCCAAAAAGGGAAACAAAAATTAAAAAAAAATCAAAATCGATCGAAAAATCACTGAGCATAGAACATAAACTCCATTTCATCAAAATCATCAGAAATAGAAACGATCAAAAAGGTAAAAAAAAAAAAAACAGACGATCATATCCACAATCATCACAGCCCAAACGTAAACCCTAGCCCTCAGAAAGATCCATCGACAGAAACGAAACATTAAACAACAAATTCAGGAACAAAAATTCATAAACCATGAAGAAATGCTGACCGCAAATCGTGAAAGAGGATGAAGAGGAGTCTGGCATATAGAATACAACACATCTGGGATAATCCCAGAGATCCAAAAGAAACCCCCCACGGCGAGAGAGAGTGGGTGAAAGAAACAATGGGTAGAGAGAGAAAGAGAATCAAAAAATGAAGTAGAGAAAAAATTCAAGTTCTTGAGAAATGAAATGGCAGAAAAAGAGCAAAATTAGGCAGAGAGAGAGGGGGAGAAAGTTGAATAAATTTCCATTTTTCTTCCTTCTCCAATCTTCTCTTCTTCACTGAGAATACGAAGAAAATAATTTTTTTTTTTTCTTTTTCTTTTTCCACTTAAACTCTGTTTGCTTTCCTTTTTATATATATATATATAAATGTAAAGCGTAAATTATAAATTTAGTGTATGATTTCACCAAACTTACCATTTAATTTGTATGGTTTAAAAATCTAAACTTTAATATTTATGATTGAAAAATATAGAATTTAATTCTTATATATCGTAGGAATTAAATAAATAAATGTGATGTATATGTTTTTTTTCAATTAATTATTTATCTCACATTTTCATCAATGAACACAAAAATAATCAACTTCAACATATTTTATTCATCGACAATTATAAATAACTGACTATTTTTTATATTTTTTCAAACTTTGAGACTAAATTTTAATTTTTTTAAATCATAGAGACTATATTGTAGATTTTTCCAAATCATAAGGATTAAAATATAAATTTTGAAATCATAAAAATTAAAATTCTAATTTTTATAAAACCATAAAAACTAAATTTATAATATATATATATATATATATATATTTATTTATTTATTTATTTATTTATTTATTTATATATTTATTTATTTATATTTCCAATAAAATATTGCCTTTTTTGGAAGCTTAGAATATTAATTATCTAATTGCGACTAACTTAACTTATTTTATAATTGCCCGAGTTTCCTATCGTACATATATTTTTTATAATATTAATATTAATGACTATACACATAATTTTTTTTAATTTAACTATATTTATAATTAATTTATAATTATTTTGTGAGAATAATGTACAATTTGGCCTTATTATAATGGATATTCCACTCTTACCACCGTTGTTAAGAAAGATCTTTGTGGAGAATAAGGCTAATGATTCATCCATCGCTGGTAGTCTTGTTGCCATTAGAAGGGTCTCATCGTCTTTTTGTTCTTTCCTTTAGTGGTTTTCCTCTAATTTCAATACTAACCATTTTATTATGCGAATCAACGGAGTTCATAAGAGAATTGAAACAAATTGATTTATGAGACTTTTTTTTGGAAGAGGAGTGGTTAACCACTGGTACTAAAAAATTATTTGTTTGTATTTATTAGTAAACAATCTCTCTTGATCACTTATCGAACTCTGTATCAAATTATTTCATCAAATTTCACATTAAATGTATCACTCAACCGCTACGAACGTCAATTCTCAAACAAGTAATTATTACCTAATCACTACTAACTTCAATTATCAAACAAGTATACAAATACTATTAACCTCTCATCTCCTCTCTACTTCACCTTAAAAAAAAAAAAAACAAACAAACACATCATGGGATTGTTTGTATGACCCTTTCGTAAAACTATTGAAAAATAATTTTTATAATCATTCTTTAAACACCTAATACAAACAAGCTATTAGTATAATTTATTTCTTGTAGCTGTTTAAAATAATCTCTCATTTTTAATCACTCTATAATTATTCATCCAAACATCCGGATTTTAGGGAGAGAATAAGAAAATTTCAGTGTGCTTGAGAAGTTGAAAAATGACACATGATTATGGGTTGGATTTGATCAAATTCACTCTTTGTTTAGTGTGTTTGTGAAGTTATTATAAATGAATTTTTATTATAACTTTTTAAAAATTTCATTCAAACGAGCTATTATTACAACCTCTCATTTTTAATCATTTGAAATAATTTTTTATTTTTAATCACTCAAAATAACTACTTGACGGTTAGTTTGAATGAGAGAGAAATCAGACAACAATTCCACTACAAAACCAGTGGACGAAGATACTGTTAATAATATTTATTTGATTTTTTATCGTCATACATGTCAAGTATTTTCTCTGGATAAAAATTACATCTTTACCTTAGTTAAAATTACAAATTTGGTTACCAAAGTAAGCGATTAATTGGCAGGTATATTAGATCATATTGGACATTTTTAATCACTCAAAATAACCACTTGACCGTTAGTTTGAATGAGAGAGAAATCAGACAACAATTCCACTACAAAATCACTAGACGAAGATATTGTTAATAATATTTATTTGATTTTTTATTGTCATACATGTCAAGTATTTTCTCCGGTAAAAATTACATCTTTACCTTAGTTAAAATTACAAATTTGGTTACTAAAGTAAGCGATTAATTGGCAGGTATATTAGATCATATTGGACATTTTTAATCACTCAAAAAATTGCTAAATCAACATAAATACAAATTTGATTTGTGAAATAGTTTAATCTACATAATTAAATAATTTAATCTACATAATTAAATAGAACCACATCAATAGCTAATTCAATTGAATTGTTTTTTTTTTTTTAGTTGTAACATTGGGTAGAGGAATCGAACCACATACCTAATAATTTAAAACACCTCTTTGAAACTGAATTATCACAAAATAATGAAATGAACATTCCACTTACCCTTTCGATATAATTTTTGTACTACTATTGCTACTATTATTATTATTTGTTAATTTGCAAACTCTAGACAATCAGCCAAAAGAACACTAATTCAACGAAATTATTGAACGTCGAAGGATCACGAGATCACATGTTTGAATCTCCTACCTCAAATGTTGTAATCAAAAAAAAAAAAAAAACTCTAGGCAACCAAACAAAGGAATGTGGGTGACGTATAAGAGAGTTTGGTTGCACCCAATGAGTGTCCATTTCTTGCACCTCAACAAATATATATGTATATGTATATGTATATATATGTAATGTATGTATGTATTATTATTTATTTATTTTGTTTTCTTTATCTAAATTCATTGTGAGAAAAAAACAATAAATCCATCTAAGCCCCCAAAAAACATTCAACACAAGACAAAATAAATGATGTCTTTCTCAATTATGTCAAAAAACATCATGGGAATGAAATTGACACCTTCCTACGTAATTTTCATATTTGTTATATCATTCTTTCTCTCAATTCCATTTATAATCA
>JBBMEG010000111.1:0-10172 GCA_037832605.1 Cyclanthera cordifolia
TCCTCCGTCGAATATCGGTATCTCGACCTTCTTAAATTTCTGTCGCACGATGGTTTCACCACTTGTGTAATCAGGTAAATTACCATCAGTGACTTCATTAGCCGATTCTCCTTCCACATTCTTTGCCTTGCGTTTCTCCCCCACCTGTTTGGACAATGCCAAGCTTCCTAGCGCGCGTTGTTGCTCATTAAATTTATCTTCGTTTTTCTGCCTTTGCTCTTCAAATTCTGTTAATAATCTTTCCATATTTCTGCTCATTTCTTTCATTGATTGTTCTAGGTGCGGAACTCGTTCCGACCATGTTCTTTCCGTTTCCGACATATCGCCCTTACCACTTCCTGCGGTTTGACTACGAGTTCTCCCCAGGATTCCTGCTCTGATACCACTTGTTAAGACCCCAGTGGAGTCTTAACCACAACCTGCAATTGAACTTAGAAAAGAAACCAGAACACAAATAATAATACTGAATTGATATTAATTGAAAAGGAGAGGTTACAAAAAGAAGCATTCACAGGTCTTCCCCACCGTTCGAGAGGGTGGTGCTCTCCCAAGTCACAAACGACTTCTACTAATAACTTGACAAAAGATGATTTAACCAACAAAATAACAAAATATATAGACCGATCAAAGTAACGGTCATAACGGCTACCCTTCCAACGGTTGTTCTAGCCGTTTGAGGAAGATGGTTGGTTTGAGTCAGTGTCCTTGTTCCGTCGGGAGTAAACGTGGAGGAGTGGGGGTCTTACATATCCTTACTCGTTAGATCTTTTTGCTGTGTGCCTCAATCCTTTTTGCTGAATCCATTGGCCCAAGTAATCCAACTGTTTCTGTTCTATTTGACATTTTTTGAGGTTAGCTACGAGGGAATATGCTCGAAGGTTCTTGAGTACCAAGAACAAGTTTGGCAAATGAGTTTTTTGATTCGAGCAGTTAGACAAGAATATTGCCAATGAAAATGATAAATTTGCATAAGTAAGAACAAGATACCTGATTCATCAATACTTGGAATATGGAAGGCACATTTGTGAGGCTGGATGACATCACTAATATTATGTAGTGCCCTTATTTAGTGTAAACCGTCATTTTTGGAAATACCTGAATTTCAAATCCTACTTCGAGTAAAATTGTGATCTGTGAAGCTCATCCAATTACTAGATCACTAGTATCGAGAATTTATCAAGAATGGTGGCGTGATTCAATGCTCTCTAATTGACTCACAATTGCTAACTTCTATCCTTTCTCTTAACAAGGATCATCAGGTTTGATCAAGCATTTGATCTTTGTTTTCGACACGTGTAAGGTAATGGTAGGGTTGAACATTGACATGCTAAGTATTCTCTCTCATATTAATTTAATGGTTCGTTTTGTGTGTCTGAGAGGGTCTGGAATAAATCAAAGTATTCTTTTGAGCTATTGAATATCACTAGGAATCTAGGAGCTGGACGTTTCACCCTGGAGTTATAAGTTGTGCATATGAGCTCACAAGTACTGATGGAATAAATCGAAGTATTCTTTTATGAGCTAATAAGGACTGTCACTAAGGAGACGAGTTATAATTGGATCGCCTTTATGACGATGGCTTCATTCTCTTGTTTTATGGTTAACCTCAATGCCTTTAAGTCCACGATTGTCATCCCGAGCGTTTGAAGCCACTTCATTTATAGGATCATGTCTATGCTGCCTAAGTTGAGAGGTAAGAAATTCTCAATTATTGTGAATAATCTGTGGTCCATTACCACTTTACATATGCCCGTACCCTTCACGACATTTATGTACCCATGACGACGCTATTATGAGCAGTTTCAGTAATAAGGATGCTCTGTTTTTTCCACAAATCTGGGTTAGATGAAGTTGTGTGTCGCAGCTCATTCCATTAGGATGATTACTTCGACATCTTGCACTCTTCTTTCGCCTAGATCATCCCAGGCTAGAAAACATAGACACTTTAATTTTGACAAAGTATGCATGTCAAACACGTTTTCTTAGCTCAGATACTTCCACACACTCTTCGGACATGTGTCTGACAATCGAAATTTCGTATCCTCTATTATAATTATTTTAAATTTTAGACACTTCATGGACATACCTATTCAAGACTATTCCTTTCAAAAGTTGTCAATGACATGACAAGGACAATGAGGTGATGTTGGTAGAGGGAGTCAAAAATACAACAAAGGTAAGTGGACAAAAATAAAAAAATGAAAAGGAGATAAAATAGAATGGACATGAGGTAAAAACTAAAATATTTTAATTTTTGAGATGGTTAAGCGTTAGGCATATAATTTTTGTTGTGTGGGATTTTAGTTGGCATTTAACCATCGGTGAGATTTTGTTCTTTATTGACATTAACTAATGTTTATTGATTTTTCATTTTCATCTTTATTGTAATTATTTTTCATAGTTTGTACAAAATTAAAATATTTTGGGTTCGATCATTTGATATCATATTAATAATAATAAAAAACGTGTCTAAAATGCACATGTGTCCTACATTTTCAAAACGAAGCATGTTTTCATGTAGTGTATGTATCTAATGTTTGTGTTTGTGCTCCTTTGGTCCCTGGGGAGGACAAGCGTACTATTGGTAAGAGATAACTTAATAAGAGGGTGCCTTTCCTAGATTGTTTATTATTCTAGATTCGCGTTGTCACTTACCATCAAGAGTCATAAGTCCTTGCTCTTGTCGAAGAAGCACGGTCACAAGATACAGACACGACACGACACGATAGAGACACGTCATTATTTTCAAATGTAGGACACGTCGAGGACACGTTATTTATTATAATTTTATATGATATACTATTAAAATATAAAATCCAAAATAGTAAAAAAAATTTACTAACTATGAAAAATATTTCAAATAAGGATGAATATGAAGTTAACTCACGTAGTTAGTTATATGGGTCCATTTAAATCCAATAAAAATCAAAATCTCATCGTTCTTTACATGTATACTAAAAGTAAAAAAATCAAAATTTATAAGCCTACCTTAAACAATCTCAAAATACTTTAATTTTTATCTCATTTTTTTCTTCACCCTATTTTCTTTCTTTCTTTAATTTTTATCTCATTTTTTCATTTTAGTACATCTATCTTCAATGGATGTCGTTGTCGACGACCTCTACCAACTTGAAACAAATAAGTCTTAAATGAGGGTGTCCATGAAGTGTCCAAGGTGTGTCCGTGAAGTGTTCGAAATTAAAAATAATAATAATAAAAGAGGACACAGAATTTTGAGTGTCGGACACGTGTTCGAAGAGAGTTCGGAAGTGTCAGTGTCAGTGTCCGACACGTGTCCGACACGGAATGTTGTCAAAATAGAAGTGTCCGTGCTTCTTAGGCTCTTGTGACACGTCCAAACTTTTTTTCTAAATGGTAATATAGTACCTTCTCGTTCTTTTGCAATTTGGAATCCTTTAATCGTCTGAGAAGAGGTACTTTTCGAAAAGTATGGGTTGGGGTGGCTAGAGTGATGATTCAGATCGGGTTGTAGTCACGGCCCTGTTGGTTGTTTTGTTTTGTGACTGGAAATAGGTCTCTTGGAGCCACGGTCAGTGTTTTAAAAGGCACAATAAAACCCTAGAAAGGTGTGAAAAAGCCCAAGGCGCACCTTCGGCGTCTCGCTTGAATGAGGCGCAGCGTGCGCGCCTCACTCGACTTTCTGTGAGGCGCCCGGGCGCAAAAGGCGTGCGCCTCTGGCGCCTTTTTTTTTTGATTTTCTGAAATGTGTCAAAAGGAATTCTAGTGGAAAATTTTTAAAAAAAATCGTGAAGAAATAAAGAAGAATAAGATGAGTTGTTTGTAAAAATTAAAATGAAAAGTAGGAAGAAGATGGATGTAAATAGAAATGAGAGAATATAAAGTACATTGATATGAAGTAGATTGATATGACTAATGCTTTGGTATTTGTAATAATAATAAAATCAAATTTAATGCATTTATTTATTACTTTTTTTTCAATTTTCTTTTTGTAAAACATTTATTACTAACGTGGAGTCTTTATCTTCCTCATCTTTTTTTTAATAAATTATCTCCTAAGTTTATAATTTCAAAGAATCTTAATTATGTATAATATTTATTGTTATTTATAACTCAAAAGTTGGTAATTATTTTCAATGGTTTTTAAATACTTATGAGTGAGGTTTAATGGTATTATGGTCTGTCTATCTTCATCTTTAAATTTTGTGAACAATTACTAGATGATATATATCTTTGTATGAATATAATAAATTTTTTTATACATAGTGCGCCTCGAAAATAAAGCCCGCTCCTTTTTTGCGCCTCGCGCCTCAGGCTCCAGAGAGCCCTTTGCGCCTCGTGCCTGGGTTGGTACGCTGGCGAATTTGTTGGTATGTTGGTGCAAAGGTTGATTTGGTGGTTCTTTTTCCTGGTTTGTTTGGGCTTGTACAAGCTTTAACTCCAAATCCTTGATGAGTTGGTCCTTGCGCATTGTGACTTCCAAGTCAACTGGCTCAAAACACATCAACTCGGCGCGTTAGCTAGTTATAGTTTGAAGCAAGCATAGTATTCTGCCACCATCCTTTACTGTTGGATCGCCAAAAAATGAGTTCAAATGGATCCTTCTTGCATTGGGAAAAAACGATTCAAAAGCATGTTTTTAGGTCCTCTGTTCATCGAACGAATCACGTCCTTGTGCTCATATGAGCAAGAGCAATGCTTCATTATATAAACTTATGACATTGGTAATGACATTTTCGAGTTCGGTCAGTTAATGTACATCAAAATATTGTTAGGCTACGAATGACTAGTCGTCGGGTTGCTCTTCATCAAACACCAAGATCTAGACCTTTTTAAATGTGTCGGATTGCTCAAATTGTCCCCCTGTTGTTCGACTCTCTTCTTATTTCTTCGCTGCCTCTATTTCTTGCTCAAGGATCCAATCTCATTCTCTCTCGGCATTTCTTTTTTGGGTGCTTATGTCCGACCCTTTCATCACATTACTGGTGGTTGCGTTTTGGTTAATTTTCGTGAGTGCTTTCTGATCCTCATTTCTAAATTTTCTCTCTCAATATTCTCGTGTTTTAAGGTTCTCCCATCCTTCAAATTGTTTGCATCCTTCTGTCCATTTGTGCCGGTGCATCGCTTCACTGGAAAAACTTATCGCATTGATTGTGATTTCTTCAAGATCGATCTGTTGGTATATATTCAAAAAACTGTTCAACTCTAAACAACCAATCGTCGCTTTGGTCTCCGTCTAACACCAACATCTCTACCTTTTCCAATTTGTGCCACATTGGCCCCTCGTCGTCCAGTTGCTTTTCATGTTTTCCGCCAAGGGTCCTATGTCTTGTTCTCTCTTAGTATTTCTCTTTCTGATGCTTGTGTTAGACCCTTTCCTCGCGTTACAGGTGGCTATGTTCTCAAGTGCTCGTTTGTTAACTTTCGTGGCGGCTCTCTTATCCTCCATACCAACAAACAACTTCTCAACATTCTGGTTCATTTCTTCTCAATTCCAAGAATTTTCTCTCATAAATCCATGCTCTTTTTGCATTCTTTCATTTCTACTTCTCTCTGCGTTTGACTTCGTCGTTTTTGCAGGATTACCACTGATATCAATTTGTTGAGATAAAAGCAATAATAGAGACGAGCCAACTATAGATAAACTTGATAACTCCCACCTTTGGAGAGGTGGTTCTCTTCCAAATTAGCTCAAGGGTTCATATGACACAGAAGTCAAGATAACTTCCTAACCACAAAAGATAATATAAATAAGCACAAGCCTAATGCCTAGTTTACTAAGAAGGTGCATTGACATTCCTACCCCTCTTAGAATAAACATTTCTAATTAGGGGTCTAATAGAATTTTTGTGGAAAGCTGAGTCGTGTTTTTGTGGGGGTCTTTAGGGTGAGCGAAATAATAAAATTTTAAGTGGGGTAGAGAGATCTTTGAACAATGCTTGAGAATTCATTTGAGTCTAAATTTCTCTTAGGTCTCAGTTACCATGATTTTTTTCCTGTCTACGGATGCCTGTCTTGTTAGCACGAGCTTATTTTTTGTATGCCCTTTATATATATATTTATTCTTTTCTCAATGAAAACTTGGTTTTATTAATTATTTGATTTGTGAGAGTTTACTACATTGGTGGCTCTTTTTGTATGTCTTTTTTGTTAGCTCGAGCTTATTTTTCGTATGGGATTTTTGTCATGTTTTTTTCGTTCTTTTCTGAATGAAAGGTGTTGTACTCTGGGGAGTGTGGCATAAACTCTTTTGTTTTTCATTTTCTTCAATTTAATTCCTACAAGTAAAAGAAAAAATAAACAGTAAAACGATCCAATAATATGCCCAAATAAACCACCAAAGAGTTGAAATATGCCCTACTTATACTTAGATTTCCTTTGCCCAAAAAACTGTCAGACCAACAAATTCATGTCATTGAACGTTTGAAATTTCTCGCCAAGTAGGAAACAAATACTAGCGACCCCACTTCCATTTCCTTCTCTGCAATCTCTCCCCTTTGGGTTTTGTTAATTTTCACTCTTACCGACTATGTAGCAGGCAAGTACTCATTTTTAGAGGATATATATATACTATACTGCATAGTAGGTTGACAGATCCTATGCCCTTTAATTATATTGCTAGCTATTTGATGCCTGCCTGAACATGAATGTTTTAGTGTTATATTTGGCGTTTTTTGTTCTGAAGTCGAAATGTTTCATTTTTATATTTGTTGTGTAAGTTGGTAAATATAACTTTCTAAAGGCTGTATGTTTTCTGCAGAATATATGTGAAGAGGAGCGTGTGCAATATGCGCCGCCAAAACGTGTTTAAGGCGACCTCTCCCTGTATGTTATCTGTCGTTTTTAATATGTCTGTCTTTTGGTAGAAATCAATTAAACTATAGTTGGTTTTTGTTTTGACGTCAACACAAGTATATAGTTGCTACACCTAGCATTGTGCATCTTAATTTGCTTCTATATTGCCTATCCAAACTTTGTTAGGGGCTGTTTGTTTAAAGCTTTTACGGAGCTATTAAAAATAAATTTTTATAATCACTCTATAAAAATCTCATCCAAACGAGTTATTACTACAATTTTTTCTTCATAACCATTCAAAATAGTCACTTCACAATTTTGCAAACAAACAGCTCCTTAGGCCATAGTTGGTTGATTGATTGGATTTCTTTTTTCTTTTTTTTGAGAATTTGGTTGGTTGGATTTAGTTACAAATGGTTGTTTTCATCTGTCTCCTCATTATTATTATTATTATAATTTCATTTGTCCATTGGGTTCAGAATTAAACAATTTTGTGCCTTGTCTTACAAAAATTTGTTTAAAGAATGTACTGCCATGTGTCTTTTTTCATTACTATTTATCAGGCTCTATAGTAGGATACTCGAGTTTGAATTGCTGTTGTGAAATGATCTTGTTCAGCTAATAGTTGATGGGTTTTTTTAATAGTACAAGGCAAAATATTTCTCAAAATATTCATTTTTGTCAATGAAGAATAGTGCTTCTCAAGTGTTTCCCACAAATATTTTGAGGTCTTACATCCAGTAGCGAAAGGCAAAGCCGTTTTGGACAACGTTGCATTCAAAAGAGTTATAAACGTCTGGTCTTTCTCGAACCAATTTTCATATTCTTCTGAATTTTGAACAGATGCGCCCTCTTTCGAGCTTCCTTTAGAGCTGGAATCGTCCCATCCACATACTTGTACAACTTATGAACTTTGAGAAGAGGAGAGATATTATACTTTGAGTATATAATTTGTTGAATCTAAGCTCAAAGACACAAGGTTACAAATATTGGTTAGCATATGTATTGAAGAATTTGGAAGATGAGCAGTATTTGCCATGAATTTCAAAAGGAAAGCTTTGCAGTCTTAGAGATTCAAGGAAAGGAGGAAGAAACGAAAGAAATTAGTAAAGTAAAAGAAAGGAGAAAAGTGTTTAGGTTTTGTACTTTTTCAAGAACATCAATTTATGAGGTGATTGGATTTTTGAATCGATGAGAGTAGAGGCTTTTTTCTTAAACACAAACAACACTACAACCAAAGATAGCATGTTGTCAATTTTTTTTCTTAAATACAAACCCTACAACCAAAGAATTGTGTTGAGGTTAGGAAGGGTTAATGAGAGGAGAAACTTTTTTCTTAAACACAAATCCTACAACCAAACATAGCATATTGCCTGTTTTAAGTTTGAGGCTTTTTTCAGCATATAGACATGCTTGCTAGTAAGGATCCAAGTTTAGACTTTGAAGAAGTGGGTTCTTACATTAAGCATGTTCTCAATATACTCTAAGCAGTGACTTCAATCAATATCTTTGGTTGAGTTCAACCAATAAGTTTTAATTAGTGTTACATTTTTATTTCATCCGAAGCAATCGATTCACATAATTGGTGGCACTTGTTACCAATATGTCGAATATGAGACCTATTTACTTCATTCGATCAATGAAATGTAAATATATTAAATATGAAATTAGTTCAGTTGATTGAATACTTAGTGGCTTTAACCAATGTCGTTGATTGGTTTATGAGTGTCACCAATTGACTTCGACTAATGAAACTTATTACAAGTTAATATGGCAAATATGAGAGTAGTTGATGACGCATCGATTGAGTTCATTCGGGGGTCATTGATTGCCTTTCAACCGATAATATTGATTGCAAATATGGAAAATATATGATTAGTTCAACCGATTACAAATTGATTAATTTGAATAAGTGCCACTAATTAACTTTAACTAATGTTAATAGACATTTTTTGTAATTTTATCCCGCCCGTTTTCTTTATTGTCATTCTGACAAATACTTAAAAAATTGGCATTTGTGTTCCTTATTATTATTATTTTTTGGTTATTCATTCAAAAGCCCCAAAGTACCATAAATAAATAAATAAAAATATATAAAAGGTAAAGCATACCTTATATAAGTGACTAAAATTTTGCAGCATCAAGATTTCTCCTCCAAACTTTTCCAAACATATCTTCCATGGCCAATGAACCTGGGAATTTCAGCATGAAGTGATATATTTGGCATCATATTTAGACAGAGAAAAAATCATAATCAAATTAATCACCAATGGAAATAAAAATGTCACGAGCACAAACGTTTTCTAATATCCTCAATGAGAAAAACTTATTTGTTTGAAAGTTTCTTCATACTTTTAAAGAACGACAGTAGATTTTGAAAACCAAAACACAATAATAAAGAAAAACAACTATTATATCACTCGAGGCGAGAATGAGTAGAACAATTGATATTGTTTGAGAATGAGTAGAATAAACAAAATAGAAATAAGTTTCTGCACTCTGGCTGACATTTTTCTCATCATAAAGAGAAGGAAGTTTTTCAACCTCCCTCTCGGGCTCCCAACATTTCATATACTTGGCTTTTTGGTGAGCAATGTAAAGAATATTGGAAGCCTTTGAGGGAGGTTGTAAACCCATCTCTTATCAAAGCTTCAAACTTCTTTATTTTACGTCTCATATGGAATTCATGAATAGATTATATAAAAGTAATTGTGGGGTTTTTTCTCTTATTTATTTTTTAATTGAATTCTTTTGGAATAGTATATACTTCCTTTTACCTAATTTTTTTTGGAGCTGTCTTGTATTTTTTTATTTTTGAAAAACATAATCAACTATATTAAAACAAACCATCAAACATCCTACAATGCATGGTGACCACACGCTGGTCATGTTCCACAAATCCAAGAGTTACAGAAAAAACATTAACAAACATCCAAGCAAATAAAGAAATTAACTTTCAATAAAGAGTCTTTAACAACTTTGGAGACTATATTTTACCAACACCGTAGAGAGTATCCATGTGAAGGCTCCCAACAACCCCAACAGCTGAGGAAAACGCGAGAAAAGGGAATAATATATTAACCTGGCAAAAGAGAAAGCGAAGATCTGACTCGACCTGAAAAATCCACAAAAATATACAAGACGTGCTACCCGACTCGACACCCTACCTATCTAGACTACACACTTTGTTCGGGTTTAGGTTCTTAGTTTTTTTTTTGTCTTTGTTTTGTTGGATTCTAGATTCTCATGTTGGGTTGAACTAGTTAGTTAACTATTGGGATTGTAATTCAAATTTAGCAGAGAACGAAATTGATGAAGTGCATTCTTCATTGAATAGGGCAACCCATATAAATAGTACAAATGTCACGCAACTAATGATGTGCAATCGTGAATAACAG
>JBBMEG010000112.1:0-10169 GCA_037832605.1 Cyclanthera cordifolia
AAGTCGGTGTTTGTTATGAGATTTTTGGAAGATATTTCAAACTACTATTTACTAACTACTCTTAAAAGAACTATATTGAAACGAATTTTTGATTCCAATCATTACTTCTAAATATTCAAAATAAATTCTCAGTCTAAGTACTAATTTTAAATATTCTTAAAAACTAAATTCAAACAAGCTTTTGACTATAATCATTACTTCTAAATACTCAAAATAAATTTTCATTCTAAATACTCTTATTAACTACATACAAACAAGTTTTTAACTGCAATCATTACTAATCATTACTTCTAAATACTCAAAATAAATCTTCATTCTAAATATTAATTCTAAATTCTTTTAAAAATTACATCCAAACAAGTTTTTGACTGCAATCATTAGTTCTAAATACTCAAAATAAATCTTCATTCTAAATACTTTTAAATTTTCAATCTAAACATCAGTGAGAGTTTATTGAAATTGGAGGATTTGTATATTTCAGGTTGATTTAGAGAGGATTGTAGATTGTACAGATGGCTATGGTGGTGCTGATCTGGCAGCTCACCAATGCATTAAAGAGAAGATGGATGCAATAAAACTATTAGAATTTTGACATTTCAAATTTAGCATATTTTCTATTCTTGGCTTAACTTAGTGGCAGTAGTGGCAGTTTTTTTTTTTTCAACTACATTGTGACCGACTATACTTAACTACTAGTGGGGTTTTTTTCATAATTTATTTTTTTATATATTTATTTTTGGCAAGCAATCGCTCTTATATAAATGGTAAACTTTCATTCAATAAGATACATATATATTGGAATTCTCAATTTGTTATGTGAGATTCTTTTTTATGCTTTAGATCATCTTTGCAACAACAATGGTACCAAAGCTTTACAGGTCGACCAAAATCAACAAATATTTTCAATCCAAAAAACAAAAGCCTTTTTTATCCAAAAATCTAAATGGCATCTAGCAGCCAATCTTTGAACCCACCTATCATTTTCACATGTCAAAATTATTATATTTGGTCAATAAAAATGCAAGTTTTTTTGGAAGCTTATGACTTTTGGGAATTTATAAGCTTATACCAGACCCTATTTAAACAGAAAATCTCACCATAAACCAAATCAAATTCAACAGTGAGCAAAAGGTCAAGAAATCTCGAGCCAAGCCACTTATCTAAAATTCAGTCATACACTCTGTGTTTTACAGAATTATGGCTTGTAATAGTGCAAAGAATGCTTGGGAAAAATTGAAGGAAGAATAGAGAGGTAGTGATAGAACACGTCAAATGCAAGTGTTGAATTTGAATATATAATTTGAATTGCTAAAAATGCAAGAGGATGAAAAAATTAGTAAGTATGCTCATCGAATCTCTTTAACTGTAATAACATGAGATTGCTTGGTGAAGATTCTGCACATACAAGAATTGTAGAGAAAGTCCTTATAACTCTTCTGGAGATATTTGAATCTAAAATATCTTCTCTTGAAGAGTCCAAAAACCTTAGCCAAATTTCATTAGGTGGGCTAATTAGTGCTCTTCAAGCACAAGAGCAGCAAGAAACTTGAGACGAGAAAAAGCTCTTGAAAAAGTCACTTAATGAGCTCTTTCTATACAAAAGCAAAATTTTGGTAATATATCAGTCTTATCAAAAAATAAAGGCAAACATGTTGGTGGAAATAGCAATAACTATTCAAAGAGATCATTCCCTGATTTCAAACATTGCAAAAAAAAAAAAAAAAAAAAAAAAAATCATCTAGAAAAATATTGTTAGTGGAGGCGATGTATGTGGCAATAGCAAGCAGATTGGGTATATATCAAAAGTTTGTAAATTCTAAAACGAAGGCTCCACATCTTCTCAAGCTAAATTGACTTATTGACAGAGGTTGCACTCATCACTTGTGTCTTGATGCAGAGATCTTCAAAACTCTTGATTATACTTACAAATCTAGAGTAAAAGTGGGAAATGGAGAACTTCTTGCAGTCAAGGGAAGAGAACAAGTGGTTGTCTTTACAAATTCAGGTATTAAAACTATTCCTGATGTTTTGTTTACACCTGAAATTAGCCAAAATCTATTGAGTGTTGGGCAAATGCTTGAAAAGAATTATTAACTTCATTTTAAGGATCGCAAATGCATTATTTTTTATCCTTTTGGAATAGAATTATTATGTGTCAACTCTGAAATCAAAATTTTATGGTGAATTGGGAGAAAGCATATGAGCAAGCCAACACAAGTGCTCAAAGAACCATTGCTGAAATAGACAAGAAGAGGATTTTTGGAAGATACGCCTAAACTTTCCTGTGATACTAAAATTTGTGAAATTTGTCAACGAGAAAAGCAATCCAAGCTACCATTTCAGACAAATCAGGCATTAAGAGCAAATCAAAAGCTTCAACTCATTCACACTCATGTGTGTGGCCCAATGAACATCAAGTCTTTGAGTTGCATTCAGCATCAACTAACCTTACCGTATACCTGACAACAGAATGGGGTGTGTGAAAGAAAGAACATGATAGTAATGGAGATGGTCGGGTGTCTTTCCATTGAAAAAGAAATGCCAACAGAAGCAGTCAATAATTCTGACTATTTATTGAATAGGCTGCCCACAAAAGTTTTGCAATACAAGATTTCATATGAAGCTTGGTATGGTCACAAGCGAACACTAAATCATCTCAGAATCTTTAGGTGTATATGTTACTGTGAAAGCGATTTGGTGGTTGTGTTGAAGATTCTAAAAGCACTTTGGATATTTATTTGGCTACGACACAAGTTACTTTAGCTCAAGAGTTTCAATCTCCAAAAATCCAGTGTTTCGTGGGAAAACTAAGCACATAAAAATTAAATTTCATTTTATCATAGAAGTTAAAAAATCTGAGAGGTGTTGTTTGTCCATTGTTCATCTGAGAATCAGCTGGCAAATATTTTTACCAATGCTCTACGTAAGAGCAGATTTGAAGACTACAAAAAATTGGTGTTTGTAATCGAAATGCCAAGGAGATGTGTTAGAATTTTGGCATTTCAAATTTAGGATTTTTTTCTTGGCTTAACTTAGTTGCAGCAGTGCCTGTTTTTTTCTCACCCACATTGTTAGTCGCTATATTTTAGCTACTAGTGGGCTTTTTTCTCATTTATTTTTATTTTATTTTTGATAGGCAATCGCTCTTATATAAATACTTAAGTTCATTCAATAAGATACATATATATTAGAATTCTCAATTTCTTCGGTGATATTCTTTTTTATGCTTTAGATCACCTTTGCAACAACATCAACTTGGAAGATGACTCTATAGATGCTGAGATACTCTACTCAATAAAAGTTACTAATGAGCATTTCCTGACAGCTCTTGGGACAAACAACCCATTACCTCTTCCTTAAAATTGATAATTGACATAGAAGTACCAAAAATGCCAAGAAATTTGTGGAGGAAAAAAAGGGATTTCGTTTGGAAACGCTTTGATTATGACTCTAATGAAAGGTTAACGGCTGATATGTTACTCCAACATCCATATTTGAAAGAAGAAATAGAATTGCCTTTGATGACTGAGAAATTTCGGTCAATCATAAATTGTCACATCATCATCTCAAATTTAACGACAAAATTAAATTAACTTTTGAGACAATATTTCTCAAAATTAAATTGGATCAAAAGTTTGTTTTATTTTGAAATTGTGTCAAAATTAAATAAGACCCAAGTTTAATTGGTGACCCAAGTTCATATGAAGACACATGTTCATGTAAATTAGTTCAATGGGCTAAGCCCAAGGCTGTAGCCAAAAGGTCATCAAGGCCCAAGCTCAAAGTCCATAAAAGCTTTATAAATAGAGATACTCTCATTCAATTTCAGGATCCAGAAGTTTGAAACTACAGAGAGAATTCACAAAGATATAAGACTCTCCAAATTTCTAAAGATCAAACAAGGCTAAAGGCATGTTGAAGGTGAAGCGATTTCATAAATAAGTCCCTCAAACACGAAGAACACGTATCGTATTCATCACAATCAGATCATCAAAGAAGATCAACAAGTCAACGACCGATCCCCCGATCAACAAGTCAACGACTGATCCAATGATCAACAAGTTAACGATCGATCGATCCAAAGATCAACAAGTCAACGACCGATCCAACGATCAACAAGTCAACGACCGATCCAAAGATCAACAAGTCAACAAACGATCCAAAGTTCATCAAGTTAGAGACCAACCATAAAAATATCAACAAGCCAAGGCTGATTTAACCTCAAGAACAAGCTGCAAAGCCCTTGAGACAATTCTACATTCGAGATAAGCTGTGAAGCCCTCGAAATATTTGTATATGAGAGAGAAAGAATCAAAGGAACACATTAGACATTGTACTCCACATTCGCACATATTCAAATCAATACAAATATATATTTCTCGTTTACACGTGTCTCGCTCTCTTATTTTGCAGTGAAATCTCGTGTGAAGAATCATGTATGAAGATTATTTATTTGCCTCGTGGACTGTACAAGAATCAATCAAAATAAAAAAGAAAAGTTTATATATCTCAATCACAATGGCAAGCAAAGAGAAAGAGTTTAGATCAACACAACTTTTTCTTTGTAAACATCTGTTTCTTTTCTTTTTCTTATTCTCAAATTCTTAAGAAATTTTCTCAATCTGAATTCAATTTGGCTTATTTAGTTCAATTAGATAATCAATTATATAAGAAAAATATTCATTGAAATAAATTTTTTTTAGAACTTTATGTTTATAAACACATTTGATAAAATAAAAATATAAAAATGTAATATATAAACGAGACAGAGAATGGGAAATTGAGGATGGGTAATACATTCTCCGTCCTCATCCCCGATCACTCATTCTCTCATTCCCCGCCTAATAGAGAATTCATTGCTCTACTCGTTCACGTGGGGAAAATGAACATCTCTACTCAAGATAGGTCAATTGTAGTTGCAATAAAAATGAATAAATGTGTCTTGTTGTGCCCAAATTTTTTAGTCATAACACTAGATAAGTGTTCCCTTGCATCAACTTGTAACCTCTTAGGCAACTTATTATTTTTTCCACAGTGGGGCCTTGCACTTTCAGTTAGGGCTTCTGATATATATATTTGCAAATTTTCTTATGTTCTCTAGGTTCAAAGACATGATAAAGAGATAGCTGAGCTACGGTAATAGTCAAATAAGCAATCGTTACTAATAGCGAAGAGAGGATAATAATGCTTGGATTTTGAACATCAAAGAAGCAAAAGATAAATAAAGTAGGGATTTTTGTTTGGAATGCTTTGAATTATAAATTCTGGATATGTCTTTTGATCTTGAATTCTATTTTTTGTGTTGTCAATCACGGATCTTTGTAAAGATGGATTCGAATCTTGTTTTTCCTCATTCAAATTCAAATTCATTGAGTAGGTAATACACACTTTGTGTTGAGATAATGCACCGAGGAATGGATTAGGCGAAACGGTCGGTGGCGTGTAAGTTGCATTGTTGTGTAGTAATCCAGTTCAACACTACGATCATGGCTTTAAATCTCAAAATCGATATTTGACTCTCATTTGTTTGAAAACAGTAGTACCCTCTATGTAGAGTTTCATATGGTCCCCTCTTCGTACTAAAAAAAAGTTTTGTAATTTACCATTTTCACTGTATCTAAAGTCTCTATTTGGTAACTGAAATGAGAAACTAATTTTCTTATTTGCCAACAAGAACTCATAAGTTTTAATGATTGTAAAGTCATGAATTCGAATCCTCTGTTGATGTTAACTCAAAAAACATACCTTGTTTACTTTATTTTAAGTCTACTTTTTTACTAGTGTACTCTCCCTGCCTAGGTTTTTTCTCACTATGTATGATACATCTAATTCATTTATCATCATTTAAGGTACGTTTTGGTACATCTAATTTATTTATTATCATTTAAGGTATGTCTGGAGTGGTGAGATAAGATGAGAAAAAAAAAGAGATCCTTTCATATGATTTGACTCATTGGGTTCCATTATTATCCATCGTTAATTTATTGTGGCTTCTCTTTCATTGTCTTTCCCTTCCTTTCATCTCTCTTTTATTTCCTTTTGGTTGTAACCAAACATGTCCCTATTGTTTTCTTTCTCTCCTAATTGAGAAGTTCTTTGCTAGTTGAGGATATTGCCAACAATACCTCTGTCGCATAATTCATTTTCCTCCACGTCTCACAGTCATGCTACAGCAAACTGTCCTTGCCTAATCCAGATTCTCAGACACCTATTCCTTGTAACAGCCCCAAATTTAGTTAAAAAAAAAAAAGAAGAAGAAGAAGAAGAGGAAAAAGTTAACTAGGGGCATTTTCTTAATTTTGTCACTAAAAGATAAAATTAGAAAATGCCAAATTTGGCTTTTGAGCCGGTCATAATGGCCTCATTATTTGGGGACGACGTGAAAGTGTGTGCAACCAATGAGAGAGGAGTTTTTTCAAAATTTTGAGTGTAGCACGCTTCCCGAGGAAAACTGTCAGAGCTATCGTCAGAGCCGTCGTCAGTTCCGTCATCCGCCTGAGTCGCGAATCAGTAAGTGCCACGCGTACGTCTCTTACACGCCAGCTTAGCCGCCGCCGCCAGGGCCACGTGTCGCTCCGTCATCCGCTGCACCAGGCGCCGCCATTTCCTAGCCAACCAGCGCCCACCGACGTCTGCGCCAACCAAATTCTCCGATTTATTCCCCAACCGAGAAGCGCCACGCGTCGTTTCGCCATACGCTGCGCCTGCACCAGCCAATCAACAGTCGTCGCACCTGTAGCCAATCGCCAGCCGCCGCCTGATCCACCTCTGCCGCGCTGCCACGTGTCGCACATTCACTGAGTCGTCGTTTCCATTCTCAGCTTCGGATTGGTGGGTTTGTTTCCGAACATGCTGCACCGCCCGAGCCTAGCCACGTCAACCCGAACCTAGTCGGGCGTCCCCGAGCCTCGCCAGCGCCCCCGTACCTGCCCCTGACGCCCCCGAGCCTGATTCTCAGGCGCCGGCGATTGAGACCCACGCGCCGCCGCCGGATTTCACGCGCCGCCGCCAGCGCTGCCGCCTCCGGTGACCAGAAAATTCCCGAGCTTCGTCCATAAGGTAAATCCTGTGTCCCGAGTCCGTTTTTGGGGTTTTTAAGGCCAGATTCTCACCCGTTGGTCCTGTATGTCTGCTGTTAGGTGAAGATCTTTTAGGGGATTCGTTACTCGAGATCCAAGGGCTGTTTCGAGCGGTTTTCGGCCAAGGAAAGGGACTGTTTCCCCAGTATAGGATCGTTGTGGGTAATTTTAGCATGTATATAGTTAGTTAAGCATTGATTGACGTGATTTTACTGTGAATGTCTGTTCTTAAGTTTTATGAGTCTCTATATGATATGTTTAGTTCGTTCCGGCATGATTGTTTAATGTGTTTAAGATCGTTATTTCTTCCTGTATTTAACTAAGTATTTCAGCATATTTAAATCTAAGGTTAATGTGTTATGTCTATGATTGATTCACTGTATTTAGGTCTCTTTTGCTAGACTTCGAGATCTTATTAGAATGCTACCTATTTCAACTATGATGATAGATCCGGCATGTCTAGTTAGGTGTGATGCCGAGGGGCCGAGCTTGTCAATCAATCATTACGTTCTGAGTTAGGAGTTCCAGTGGGAACCGATGAGTCTTAACGAGTTAAAGGTCCCAGAGGGGACACGATGTTGAGCGCGAGCTACGATTAGGTCAGACGTGTCTTGATCGCTAGACTCGTTAGGAGATTAGTTCAAATGTCGGGCGTTGAGGAAGATATTCCTGCTTCGCGGTAGTGTTAGGTATCGGAGGGCCACCCGATTAGCCATACCTACCCAGAGCTCGCTTGACTTTTCCCAGGTGTCGTGCTAGGAGTGTGAGTCGGGAGATATCCCATTGCAGAGGGTCCTTGATCTATCCTTTCGCGCGAGTGTTCAAAGTCTGGCGGCAACCAGATTGTTTCGGCTCGCCAAGGTCCTCTCACACTAGTATAGGTTACCAAGTTTACAGTTAGAGTTTTGAGACAAGATGAAGACCGAGTTAAGATAAAGATTGAATTCAAGGTTAAAGCTTCAGTTTTGAGATAAGGTTAAGTTTAAGGCGTTACACATAATCATGTTACTTCGTGTTTCTCTGATTATGTGCATGTTCTTGTTAGATCTGGTGCTGGGATCTCTTAGTGAGTTTTCACGAATTCACCCCTTTCCATTGTGGAATCCTTTCCAGGTACTTATAGGTGGACCGGGATGGCTGAGCTGAGGCTGTTGTGACCATGGGCAAGCTGCATTAGGGTTTTTAAGTTATTCTTAAGTTATTATTTGATTTTTTACGTTTTAAAGCATGAAACCGAATTGAGGCATGTTTAGTATAAGTTTTCAATAATGTTTTATTGTTTTCTTCGGGTACCCTTAAGCTATGTTTATGTTTTCTAAGTGCTTTCAAATAAATGCAAATGTCTTTTAGCGTGTCTCTGTGAATTATTAAAGAATTATTCATGCATAAGAGGTTAAGGCCCCGGGTTTAACTTCGTGTTGGGTCGAGTCCTTACATTCCTTGACCTCCATTTGTGAGTGAACCAACGTCTATTATGATTCTCAAAAGTCACAAGAAAGTCTTAGTCTGGAAACGAGGAGATCTTTGAAAAACGTCTTCAAGAATAGTTGATCCTAATTAAAATAAAGACCTCCAAGATTAGATCAAAAGCGTTAGTGAATGTGAGTTTGATTTTATCAACAATAAATCAATTGCATGTAGTTAATTGAATTAAATTCAGAATTAATAATTAATAGATTGAAGCTGGACGTTACAATTTGCTACACTGTCTAATAACAATGAAGAAATACATCAAGAATCAATATAATAATAATAATAATAATAATAGTTAAATCCATGAAATTAAAAGTGAGAAAACCTTGAGATTGAAGATGGATATATTACAATTTAGACAAAATTGCACTTGATTTTAGGGTTGGAAACCTGGAATTGAGAGATTTTGTCGATAAGAATAGAGAGAAGAAGAAATCGTAAACAGTAATGTTCAATAACGTAAAAATAAAAATGGAAAATATAATAGAGGGGCATAACTGTACTTAATAAAACTATAAATTCAATTATTTTAAATTTTCACTACAATTATAACTATTTTGTTAAGAGATTATCCACTACAATTTTCCTATTTCAAAATAATTACGATCATATTATTGTTGCTATTTTCATTATTAATATTTATTACCATTTTTATTTTTTTCATAAAACTAATTTATGATTTCAAACCCAACATTATTTTCTCTTTCAAAGTAAAAATCCACACAACCAAACACCATAATCAAAGATTTCGGGAAATCAGATTACAATACTCGATTTCGAGGAATCCAATCAGATTTTATATATATATATATATACACACACACACGTGTAAGTAAGAGTCTACTTAGCGAATTTTGACTATTTTCCTGTAACTCTAAAACATTTAAATGTCAAAAAACCTCATAACAAATCAACCTAGTGGCCACCTTGCCTCTCTTAGTTCCTAGCGACCCTTCTTCCCCGTCATTCAAGAAGACCCATGATGAAATTATGAAACAACCCAAATTCGAATATCTCATTTTAACATCCATCACAGTTGTATCAGCTTCTGCAGTATGATGACCATGATATAAAATATTCATTACAGAGAAATAATAGTGTGAAAAGAATCAGAGTGCAAATTAAATCGATTTCAATGAACTATGTTGATGAATGTAAGACACTTATGTAACATTATAAGTAATGATGAAGGAAATGTAGCAAGTGCTTACACAATGGAAACGGATCTCTGCATTGTGAATCACTTCTGCATCATCACATATCAAGCTCGCAAAATCATTCCTGACATAAGAAATCAGATCCAAAACACATTCGTCCAGATCTAAATTTGTCACCACCAGAAAACTGCATAAATTGCTCATGTATCCATTGTGTAACCTCGCTCTTCTCATATATGATTGCAACCGCCCTCTCCATAATATAAGATGACATGTAAAATACTGGCAGCTCATTTAAACAGCAACCCCAAGAGAGGGAGAAGCTTCATAGATTGACCATATGGAAGTCATAACGAGCGGAAACTCTCATTGGTCGGTCATTTCGATATGCAATTGCAACTACCATTCAAGTTTCAATGCCTGGCAATGCAAATTGAGCTGAAAAACTTTCGACGCGGTT